>VXAY01007089.1:103812-230775 GCA_013399855.1 Oxyruncus cristatus
CAAGGGCGGGCGCCGCCTCTCCCCGCCCCGCACCTCCATCGGGCGGGCAGCTGGACCCCGGACTATTTTCTGCAGCGGAAGCCGCTCTGTGTGCGTGTGAGGGCAGGGGGAGTTGTTGGCAGTGCCGGGTCGCCCCTCCGGAGGGGCGGGCGGCGGGTGCGGGGCTCGCCCGGGCTCGGTCCCGGCCCATCCGGCCCCGCTCAGGTGCGACGCCTCGGCGAACACCGCGCGAACTTCCTGCCCGGGCACGCTGCGAGCGCCTGGAGGGGCTGCGGCGCCGCGGGAAGCGAGCAGTGACCGAGCGCGGGCGGGCAGCGCTGGCGGCTCCAGCCCGGCCGCTCCCCCGGGGCCAGGCACTCTCGGTGCTCCGCCGCGAAGGAGCCACACCGTACCCTGCCCGCCCCGAGTGACGGCGGACCCTGCTCTTCCTCGGCCGTGCCCGCGGGCTGCCCGGGCCATGGGGCGCGCAGGGTGAGTGCCGAGGCGGCCCCGCCGCTCCCTGCGGTGCCCCCGCTCCCCGCCGTGACTCTCTGTCCCTTTGCCTCCCCGCAGGGCGCTGGTGCTGCTGCTGCTCTGGCTGGGCGTGGGGCTGGCGAGTGCGGTAAGTGCGTGCAGGTCCAGTGTTCGCTGCAGGTAAACGTGCCCGATCAAACCTGTCGGGATTTGGGCATCCTTCAGCCAGAGAACAGACACCTTCCCGCCCCCCTCGGAAAGATGCGCGGATTTTTTTTTTTAATTACCGTACACCTCTGCTCCAAAGTTCCTTTGTGCCTTTCGTCGGCTCGACTTGGAGTAGTTTGTGAAAAGTACGCTGGGGTGAAAGACAGTCTGTGTGCGGTGTAACAGGTTTCAGTGTCTGAAAGTGTGATCAGTGTCTCACTTTGCACCTGACTGCCTTTCGTTCTCTTTTAGGTTCTTCTCAACCTTATTCTGTTAAAAGCTGACCCTCTAGGTCCTTGTTCGTGAGGGATCCAATCCACAACACATCATAACTAAGTAAAACTGATGTGAGAAATTAAAGGATTAGGCTGTTAAGTGTTGTATCAAGGTTCATGACTATTAGTAAATGTGTTTTAAATTCCAAGTTGGTATACGAATGCAACGACTTTATGATCTGTCATCTGACAATTTTATGACATAAACATGGATTTTCTCCTGCTGTTCCTAATTAATGTTTAAATAGATTAATAGGCGATTGCAGGCTTTTAAAATGTTCATAATTTTCTTCTTTTTGGTGTTATAATAGGTTTTCTGCAGCTGGGATGCTGCAATTCTTAGCCCACTCAACTAGTGAATTAAAGAGTCCTTTAGAAGATCTGTAGCCTAAATTAAGTGTCCAACTGATGTAAAGTCAGCAGTTAAAAAAAAGTCTGTGTTATATTGAATCGTAAATTAAGATTGTACAATAATGTTTGTGGTGTGGATTTTACAGCACAAATGCAATAGTGAATTAATGGAAGTAGTATAATATGTTTTAAGCAAGTTTATTTTCATTCAACTTCTATCAGATTTCTAATAAAGCCAGTTAAAATGTGCCAGTTAAACTTGCCAGCCAGTGATTTTCTACTGCTTTTGCTACTCTTTTGATTAAATTTTTAAGGAATTAGAACCTTCCTGTGCAACTGAGAAATGTTTTTAAAAGTCTTTAATAGCAGAGGGGTTTATACTTTTCATAAAGAAAGGCTTGATTATGTTTTGCATTTTTTATAATCAATTGCACTAGTAGAATTTCATCATCCTGATCAGGTGGTAGTTACAAGCTTTAATCTTCTCAAAGATTAAAAGATTAGAGAGTTTTATTCAACAAAACCAAGAACTGTTCTTCTGAGAGTTCTTGCTGTAGTGGAATCTGGGTGGAAATGACTTTTATAAAGCAAGTATTTTAAAGGCTCTTTGAAGCAAACATGCCACATTTTGTAGTAATTTTTATAAATTCATGCAATATGGCAGTGAAGTTATTCCTGATTGATGCAGATTTTAAATTGTTTGCTCCAGTTTTGCTTCCTACCTGTTGGAAAACACATCTTTTATGCAGTCGGATTTCAGTTAGTTCCATGGCATCTTTTGTTGCCCATAAAGGGATCCTGTCAGTTTAAGTTTATTGTAATGAATAAGATTAATATCTACTTGCTATTTCTAAGTCTTCCTGACAGTTTTCTTCAGGGTTAGAAAACAATCAAAATCTTAGTTGCTGTGTAATCAGTCTAAAAGTATGAAAAAGAATCAGAAACAGATCCTTAAAATACTTAGTGCTCTGCATGTCTAAGCAGTTAATGGATTTCATGATTTTTATTAAAAATACTGTCAAACATGCCCAACAGGAAAGATGAAAACTCTGTTTTTGTGAACTTCAGATACAGGAGTAGGTTAATGACTTTCTGGTATCGGTGGTTTAAAAGCACATCCTAACGCCTTCCAGCATGAAGTAAGCTGTTAGGAGAAAGTACTGGTGACTGAACTGGCAGTAAGCAGAGCTTTTTTAGGAAAAGCAAGATCTCTGAAAGCTTTGTGAATAGTCTTCTGGTATATAATTTGAAGTGGCAGAGCATAGTGAAGCACAATGTTAATAAAAAGAGGTTAAGGCTTTAGGTTGATAACGAGTAATAACTTCTAGAAGATTATTCACAGAGACAGTCCACTTGTTGCTGGAGATGGTGTCATTTATAACGGTTTGTATTTTCTTTCATTCAAAAACCCTTGTTTCAATAATGTATCTTTTGTAAAGGAAACGACCCTAAAATACTGTTCCAGTTCTTGAGCGCTCTTCAGGAATGTTACTGTGGACATCACTAGTGTAGGCAGTGGCTGACAAGTCAGGCCAGCACCTTGAATAAAGTTGTATCAAAGATGGCTTTGACATGGAGGTCTCGATTACGAGGTGTAGTCATCCGCCTTTCTGTAAGAACAGGATTTTAAAGTGTATCTGAATTAATTTCTCAGTTTATAATTATTCTCCCTGGGTGTAAATGATGATCTGTTTTGAATGGCAGGACAAAATTAATCTTGTAATGCTATCTATGTTTTCTTGAGCCAAATGTTGAAAACATAGATGACCTGCAGTTACTTTGCAGAGATTGTTACCTCGTTTGTAGACCAGTTTCTGGGAGTGACCTAAGAGCCTCCCCTAATAGGCTTCAGCTGAAGTCAGTCTAGAAGCTACGCTTCATTCGTAGTTTCAGTCTTCCATCAACAATAATTTGCATTAATAGTTAGCTGGGAGTGTCAGTACAAGATGCTGTGCGTAAGTAAAACAACACTGTAGTGCTGTCCTTGAGACATTCATTGCACTAAGACAAATGACAAAAGTTGTCCAGAATTAGGGGCATAAGAGGTGCTAGAGAGGCAGGGGTTTGCCTTGGCTGATCACTGTCCTCCCCTGAGGCTTTTCCAGGCTACAGGGCAAAATGGAGTTTTTAGGACTTTTTAAAAGATAATCAGAGTTTTACTGATTTTTTTTGGGGGTTGTCCTCTCATAAACTTGAGGTGGAGCAGGAGCTGAAAATGGTCACAAAACATAGAGGCAGCCTCTTGCAATGAAGTTTGAGATGCACATCTCTTCACAAAGCTCTCAGCTGAGCTGCATCATGGTCCTAGCAGTCATTCTGAGCTCCCCTGAGAGCACACCTGGAATACAGGTGAGATGATAACTCCTCATTTATTTCCTTTCTGTCCTCATTCAGCTAATTGAGTGTACCTGGAATACATACTGGTTTTGATGTGATATCCTAAGGAATTACTGTTAGGACTTACTGTAAAGACTCACCATCAGACATGTTCTGTTGGAACACCTGAGCTTTCTGATGGAGTTCAGTTAGCTTTATTTTGCAAGTGAGCTTTATGTACTATTTCAGCTCTTCCTTCTTTTTTGCTAATAAATGTGCAGATTAACTGGAGCCACTCTTTTTTTTTAGCACTTAGTATCTTGTTCAGCAAAGCATTTTCAATATCCATGTAAGGCCAATAAAAACTACGTGTGAAAACCAGTTCTGGGCAGTCTGCTCTATTTTGAGTAACTGAAGTTCTGCTAGTTCATGACAAACTAGCACAAGTGGTCTTATTTATCTGTCTCCCAGGTTTTCTGTGTGTTTTGTTTCTCTGTCTATGATACAAATGGTTCATAATATCTTTTACTTTAATATGTACTGGACCAGCTTAATTGAACCAAGCTCGTTGTTTTCAGTGGCCAAAAATAAATTTTGTCCCAGAGCCTCTGACAGAGGGGAAAAGTAGCTGTTTAATTATGGATATTTAAAACCAGAGTTGCAGCTCTCATCATAGCACTTTCCCATGCAGTTTCTGCAAATACGATGTTATCCATTAAAGAGGTATTTACTATTATTATATTATTATTGTTTCCTTTTCTTTGCCATTTTAATCAGTATTTCTAAGTATGCAATCCTTCTGTAATTTGATTTTTCCAGCTGTATCTTTATGTAGGAGTGAACTTTATGGGGAAAGAAGTAATATCTCTAGTGAAGTTACTTGTATGAGGGAGGAATCTACAGAATTCAAGAAATAATGTAAAATACCGACCTAATCTTCTAAATCTCAGGATTTGTTTGCTAGATAAGGCTTCTAATGTGTAAGAATGCGTGGGTGTGGAGGCCTGTTTGGTGAAGATTCCCATAGTGCATTGAGAATGGTCATTCAATGAAGGTCAAGTTTGAGTGGCAACAGGTCTATAGTAAAATAATAAGAATTATAACCTGGTTCTGTAGCAAAATAATGAGAATTACTAAAAAAAGAAGCTGATTGTTCATAACAATGCTAATTATTGAGCTCTTGCCAAGACATGTTGAGTTCTAGGGGAAATTTTCATTTAAAGCTGACTATCCCTTTCTCTCCCATCTGAACAAATAATTGTTTATTTGCTGAGTATTTTCTGGGTGCTGAAGACAATTGAGCATACAAAGTGGCTGTTTAGTTGCCACTCAGATACTGTGTCAGGTTACAGCAGCTATGAAGTGGAGTAATACATGTGATTGTGTTCTGCAGAGCTTTTTTGCTATCATTATCGATTTAAGGTTGTGGCTGCCTTTTTCTAGGTGTGAGAAGCGCTGTGTGACCTGAAGAAGCGTTTTATTTCCCCCTTCTGGACAAGCCAGCTTTGCTACCAGCCACTGGGTTCCCTTGGCTTAAGAGCTGCTATTAGTAAGTCATGCTGGTGTCCTTAAAGTAGGCAGGGCCTTTCCTGGTGGGGCTTCTCCACCCTTTGTCCATCCTTGCTGTAGAGACTCTCCATACCGGTAAGGTCCTTACTCTTCACTCACTCTTCCTTCTGGGGTAGCTGCAGTAACATGCTGATGCTTACAGATATTGTGAGAATGTTACAGAGGGCAAAAAGATACGTGATGGTAAAATGGCTCTGGCTTGCAAATGCCAAACTCCACGAGGTCTTAACTGCCTCTTTCTTACTTAGTTTCTGTATGCTAGTCATAGTCCATTTGTAGACTTAGAACTGCTTCAGGAAGAGGACTGGTAACTCCTGACTTGTACAGGGAGAAAAGAATTCCTTGTTATCCCATACTCCCAGAGACACAGCATCTGTTCAGGCGAGGTTGTCAAAGTATTGCCAGTGCTTGGTGTTTAATCGGATTTTTTGTTTGGATCCGTAGGAAGCTGCAGTGTTTTTTGAAAAGAGCATAACTGATCCAGAAGCCATTTCCTAATCATACAGATACTCTGTTGTTTCTGCAAGTACTTTTACCCCTGAGTGCTCACTGGAGCATTAAGAGTAGACATCCAACCAGTCAGCCAGTTTTGGTTATGTATCAGGAAATATATGACCCACCTGGTTTTTGAGCATCTTTCAAGATGTACTAGGAAGGGGTTGCTACAAACACTGCAAAGCTTGTGATTTTGTATTAAACAGTGCTGAGGAAACAAACGTATTTCAGAGATGCCAGCCAGTATTACCCTTTTGTTAGTGACTTTCTGAGGATTATCAGGTTTTTTTAGGGCAAGTCTTTAGGTACCTCAAAATAATAAAAGGAAGGTATTCTTTCTGGGAGAAAAAAGGTATTCCTTTACTGGAGTGGTGTAATAGTATTTTGAGGTGATCTTGAAGTCATGACAGATATAGATAAAAAGTCTTTCCTGCCAGAATTCTTGATGTACTTGACCTTCTCTCTTCCTTCATAAGAGGGTTTGTGTGCCCCTCCATGGATAATGATTAATTTCCTTAGGTGGTTGGTTTTTAGTTCTTTCTTTCTTTTTCTTTTTTATTATCTGTATTTTTTTTATTTATTTTCTTTTCTTTCAAAATATCCCTATAGCTCAATAAGGCTTTCACTCTCCTGGGAAGGCTATAAACCCTAACTGAGCTTTAACATACTTATTTCCATTTACATGTCTGAACAGAAAGAGCATTTAGAGTGGAATCATGCAGTTCTCGTTACCTCTTCCTTGCAAAAAGGGGATTTGGAGGTGTGGGCAATAAATCTGAAAATACTTGGGGAAAGTAAATAACTTTTTCCTGTGCTTTTTACACAAATTTCCTGCAGTTCAGCCTACCTTGGGTTTTTCCGTACAGCTTCCCCTTCTCTGTTGGTGTGATTTATATGGAAGTCATGTTGCTGCAGTTACCAGCACTGTGTTTAACTTTCTACTTTCAAAAGTTGTTGACAATAATCTTGCTACTTATGTTCAAATTCATCTTTTCAGAATTGTTTCCTCTTCTCTCAGGTTTGAGGAAACACAAAGAGGTGAAAATAATACCAATCCAAGGGAACTGTTCCATGGATTTGCTTCTTTGCTGGCTTCTTTGCCACATTTTTTTTAACAGTTCATGCTGGTCAGAGCTGACTGCTGGCCCTCTGATTCTGCTTGTACCCATGTGAATACAGAGCTGCAAAGATCCCCCAGGTCTGTGCTTTCTTTCTTGTTATTTCTGCAGGATTTTGATTAGCTCTGGCTGTGTCAACCTCATTGGGCCACTAAACCAGCACCTCCAGTTTGCACAGTCTCTGCTCTCTTGGTTACCTTAATACTGAGAGAATCAACGCTGTGAACCAAATTGGTCTGATCTGCTTCAGGCAGTCAATAGCTGCTGTATTCTGAGTTTGCCTTATTCCCTCCCTGCTCTATTTTCTCCCATTTGGCTGGAATCTGCTGTACTTTGTACAGCCTCCAGCCCTTGCCTCAACGTGCTCTCAAGCTCCTCTGCCTTTCTGGCTCTGCTTTGTGCTTCAGCAGGCAGGGAGGCTGCCAGGATCACTCCTGGCGGTTAATCCTGCAGTGCTTTCTCTGATGCCTCACTCCAGCAGCAGTGAGGACGTGTCTGTGCCTGTTACCCAGGAATCTCTCTTGCACAGATCTGCTCAAGAGGGTTGCACCTACTGTTCCTTGCTTTCCCCGTTAGTAATAGGAACAAACGATTCCGTCCTTGACACAAGCACTTGGCAAAACCCTAGTGGGATGTGTAACACAGGTAAAGTCTAAACATCATCTCGGTGTTGTATCTGGACTAATTGAGAACTCTCTAGAAAAGGCAAGACATCAAGGTTTCTGTAAGATATGAGACTAATATTTCATTTTCCTTCAGTTTTGTGTATTTGTTAGAAGGGGTTGGTTTTGACCTAAAAAGTAGAGGAGAGGAGAGGAAAAGGAAAGTGCAGTTAAGCAAGAAATGGACTTAAAAATGCTTCTTAAAATCTCTGCAAATTAAATGTTACCAGCTTTATTTTTTGCTAGTAGCATCATTTTAAAGCTTTAAATAGCATCAAGTCAATGCTTTGTCTTTTCCTGACTTTTCTTAATTACTGTGTGTCCCTTACCTGTTCTCATTGCATTAGTGTTTTCAAATCAGCTTCTTATGTTCCTTATCCTGTTATTTGAATCATTGAAGATAGTATTTTCTATTGAGATCCTGCCCTCACAAGTAGTAAGGTATGTTTCAGTGGGCATGAAATAATGTCTAGTTCTAAAAAGAAGTCTTAAACCAAAAAAGGTTCCCTAGAAAATGATGTAATTGTAAAAGAAGTGATGAACCTATTACTCTTAATACTTAAATGTTCAAGTTTGTTTAGAATTCATAAGCTGGCAAGTCAATTTTTCAGAATCAAATATATTTTGAAATATATATAAACTCATCTTACTGTGAAAAAGTTAAACAGATGAATTGACACAGTGAATAATGGCTCAACTTTCCCAAGGAGAACCAGGAGCATTTTAAAGTTCTAATAGTTCTTCTTATATCAGTCAAACTTCTGCTGAGAAGGAGTGTGCAGATATCACTTGCTCCGTGTAATATATTTATTTAATTTTTTAAAAGCAATTTGGCATTGTTGTTACTACTATAGTGGAAACACATCAAAACAATAGGAGGGTGAATCACTGTATTGTACTTTGATGATTAAAGCTATCCACAAAGCAGGGTGTAACTGAGCTGGAAGAACATAGCCTGCAGGAGCAAAAAGCAAGCTTGGAAAATTAAGAATTTACAATAGTCTTCAGACTTTTCCATAAAAGGAGCCTGTAGGCTTTTGACTTCAGCCCTCCTTTTGAGGTTTTAGACTGTCATCAAAGTGTGTGTGAGGGGTTGAAAAGTTGGAACATTATCTGCAAAATGAATGTAACTTGTAAATGCCTTTTTTATGAAGTGCAGCACATGTGAGGTGTGGATTCAGCTGGAAGGTGAGGTTGGCAGGTCCTGTATTGCACTGCACAGTTTATATAGCATTTTGCATAGAACATCCTGAATCTTTGTTACCAGAAAGGATAAAGGTGTGGTGAGTCTCAGTCTTGTGTTCACGACTGAGGTGATTTCCAATAAGCCCTGGGTGCCAAAAGTAAGGTGCTTTATTTCTGGTACACCTTTGAAATGCATATTCTCTTTACCTACACCCTGGGAATAGGTGTAACACAAATGCATTGCTTGCTATTTCGCAAAAGTTTTCTGTTTTCATTGAAAATACAGTTTTTAACAGCTATCTCTTCTTGTAAACTCTATATGATCATTTTTACAAAGGAAAAGTAGTCCATTTTTAACCTAATAGTTTTGGCTTAGACTGGAAACAGCCTGTGAAATCTCTTTCTGCAGATGGTACTTGGCTTTTTGCTCTGACTTGAGGAGGTCTACGATTAAGAACAGTATAGAGAAAATAGGTTAATGTGGTGGCAAAAGGAAGATGCTTTCAAACCACTCCTGTAACAAATGTATTCTAGTCACCAAAGCAAATGTCAGATGCTTAGCCTACTTTTACCACAAATAGATACAGAAAATACTCTTTGAATACCACAGAGGTCCACAGAGGTTTTAAAGTTAAATGAGTTGATGACCATAAACAGAATACTTTAGATGGTTTCTTGAAGGTAGTGATTATATGGTTTGCTCTGTGGTACTTTTAACAACCTTAATCTCTCTGAATGTATAATCTTGTTAGGATTAACCCAAAATCTGCCTAGATAATTAGAATGAGCTCAAACTGTGGTTTGACCTGTATCTCTTAGTGGTGCAATTTCCATGTGAATGTATTGGCCCTGGAGCATGGGGAGTGTGGAGAGCCCTCAGCAGGGTCTCTGGGAGCTAAGGGCCTCCCATACCTCAAGTAATCTGTGGAAAATCACCTCAGAGGTTTTGCAAAGACCGCTCTTCTGTGACTGTACAAGCCGGGGTCTGGGTCGGAACATCTTCTAATGTGGCAGAGCACATTTTTCATGGAGGGTAAAATGTGTTCTCATGCCCTTCTGAGTGCTGAGAGTTGCAGGATAGGTCAAATCCTGAAATGCCTTGTGACGGGCATGTTCACGAGCAACATGTTCACAAGCAACAACATTTGGTCTGTTTTGTCCCCTCTGTGAGGTTCATTTGTCGTGGACATACATTTCACACCGTTTCCTTACATAATACAAAGAAACACTTTTCAACTTTTACTTTAAAATACATAATCACTGGTTGCATTACTGTGTTGTCCTTCACCCCTGGTATTGACTTGCAGATGTCCTTCCACTCTGCCAGGCTAAGTACTGGTGTTTCTGCCCTGCGTGTGTGAAGAAAGCTTTCCCTCGAGTCATGCAGCAAGTTTTGCCTCTTTGAACTCTTGCACCGGGTGTTTTGTGTGCCCTCAGGCTCCTCTCTAAATGAGATGACTTGTACAATCTGCCTTTGGAGATCTTGAAGGCTCAGCCTCTAAAAAATAAGGCACAAAACTGTAAAATGTTGATTATGGCTGCTTAAAGGCTCTCCATTCAATTGCATTTTCTTCTGTGGGCTAGCATAAGACTATGAAGTTCCCTAAGAATGTGGTTGGTTTTTATCTTCCAGCTTTGTGCTGTCCAGCCAAGTTCTGCATGTCTTTCAAAGAGAGAGGAGTGGCAGGGATTAAAAATCAGCTAGTGAGTCTTAACTACAGTCTGACAGTAGTAGAGTAGAATTAATTAATGTTTTTATCAGATCTCCAGTGTTACTATAACTTTTCAACTCCATTCAAGGATACTTTATGAACCACAAACCAAAGTGTTTACCAAGTATTTTGGATAGAAGTAAAATAAAGCTATGGGAAAAAAAATTGGTTGATTTTTGGGTTTTTTTAACAGAAGTCTGATTCATAAAACAGTAGATATTGTGTAAATTTCAGCAAACAAGTGGTTTGGTTTTTTTAATTTCCAAACTTAGTAATAGGGGTTTAATAATTTTCATTCTGAGCCACAATTGCCAGAAGTGTTCTGCAGCTGACTGTAGCTTTCCAAATCCATTTCTCCTGTCTTTCTTATCTCTCGGCTTATAAAACTAATGAAAAGGCAGCTTTGGGGGTTTTTTTGGTTGTTTGGCTGAGTTACTGTCCAGATCTGGAATGATTGTTTTACAGTTTTCCCTGCACAGAAGACTGTCAGCCCAGGTGCCTTTGTGCAGTGATACTGGCTGTGGATTTTGTTTGGATTATATGATAACATTGAATTTACCAGGGATAAATTTTGCTGAGGTAGTTCTGTGTTTTCTATGTATAATAACAAGTGTTCTGTGTGTGTAAGAACAACCAGGCAAAATACTTCCAGCATCTATTTGATCAAGATGTGTTCTTATAATTTCCATTAAAGAAATTCCAGTGAGAAAGTTATTTCCCCCCTCTTCATTCTGGTGTTATGAGCTCACTCAGAGGAAGGCAGAGAGGTACCAGGTTTCAGGACTAAATTCCTTTGCCAGGGGAGTGTGCAGTGAGACACAGGTACAGGCTAGCTCCACGACTTACTTGTTTAGAGGGGCCCTTGTGCAGCACAGCAGCTCACAGATCTCAGATTTACAACACTTCCTTATCTGCACAGTTTTGTTCTAAAAAAAGAAGAGCAGGATTAGTCTTTATGTCTCTATGAAGAATATTGTGAGTTTTCTTTGATTTTACAGCAATGGCTATCATTTCCTTTTTCATTTCACTTTTCCAGATAGGCAGTAGAAGTGTTTTGTAAGACCCTTAAAAGTTGCGGATGCCAATGTGAGAAAGGTAGAGACAATTGAAAAGCACTCGCTGCTGTCAGGTGCACTCTGGGCTATTGTGTTTAACTGAGGTCACTGAGAATTTATTCTGCACCCTACGTAGTTTGTAATTGGGGGCCTCAGTTTCTTCTGGAATTTTATTTAGTGTCTGGCATGAGTAATCCTTATTTTCCTTACATATCAAATGTCAGTGGCATCTTAAGCCTAATTATTTAGATGTTTCCTCACACTGTATCAAAGTAGCAAGTATCAACTTGTATCTTGAAAAAGTTGCACAAAAGCACCGAACCCTTTCCATTTATTCATTTCGTCATAAAACTACTATGGGAATTTAATTCAAATTCTGTTTGGAACCAGTTTATCTCTGTAAGATGAGACCACCACAATTCACTCAGTCACTTGGCAGAGTTGAGAAATTTACTGTGCTTGCTCGGTTTGTAGCCACTGCAGCCTCTTGCTCTTGATAAGCCCAAAATCACAAATTCCTGTGTGATGATATCGAGGAACTGTAGCAGGATATTGACTTCTGTCAGATATTTTATGGTTAGGGCAGGAAGCTAGTATTTTGTAGATAAAACATGAGGACTTGGTTGTGGCATAAGTAATAAGGAAACCTGGATTCTATTCTCAGTTTAGCTTGATGAGTGGCTTCATGTAACTTTCTTAAATGCTCCAAACTGTGTTTGTAGCTATCTGTAAAATAATCATGCATATGCTACTCCCAGTGGTTTGTATGTCTGTTTATCAAGGTATACTTGAAAACAGGTGACTGTTGGTAGCACTGAAAGAAATTATAGAAGGAGTTGGGTATGTGCTTGTTTGTGTTTCCCTCAAGTTCCGAAGAAGACACAAATATTTTTCTTTCTTGATTTTTCTCCTCACTCTGCTAATAGACGTGAATAGAAAATGATGATAAAAACATACAAAATATGTGTTTTATAAAAACTGATCTGAATGCAACTTTGAATTTCAGTTTTAATGTCACAAAACTAAAGACTTTACTTCAATCTTGTTCTTTTCCTTACATATATTCCACTCAGGTGCCACGAGGCTGGTTAGAAATTAGTACTACAAAAAAGCCTAGGCTGGACCAAACAAATAGTATGTGTGTAAAGCAACAGAACAAAGTTGGTGTTACTTTATTCTATTCAAGTTTTGAAGGCATAATGTAAATAAAAACATAACTAATGTAGGGATGGGGATACAGGTGATGCCACATTTTTTTCTTGAAGTATTATAAGAAGGTCTGGCTTTAAAGCACCAAAGATTTCACGATTCTTAGCTGTGCTAGCCTTACTGTTCTTTTAATGGTAGTACATGCTAATTTTTTATATTTAAAATAGAATACCAGTTTCTATCCCTAAATCTTAGACAAAAGTTGAGGAAACCAGCAGAAAACAAAATGATCCCAAAAGTCTCAGGTTTTCTTCCACAGCTTATGAGTCAGGAGACCTGTTATGTAACATCTGGATGCTTGACTTGGGCAGAGGTGAGGAAATCAGGAGGCAGTTCTCCTGAGGCTGGGTTATCTCAGACCTATCAGCTGTGGGGTTTCTGGCATCTCTGTATGAAGCAATTGGCACCTGGAGGTGTTGGAGTCAGGATCTCTGACAAAGCTGGATGGAGGTTTGTTTAGAAAGGTCTGGGTTAAAGAGTCAGACAAAAAAAATATAAATCATACTTTTTTGGCCTGCAGGATGTGCTGTGTTGGTTATGTCATGTTTGATGCACACTGGGCACAGTTAAGTGTTCAGAACAAAGCACAGCTTTTAAATGACAGTAATTGATTGCACCTGCTCTAAATATTGTTTTGCATTTCTGTGTGTCTGGATGAGCTGGAGTTTGTGGGAGGAGAAATGCTGTTAAATGGAGTGAGAAGCTCCAGCAGAGACGCCTGCAAGGGCCAGGAATCCTGTTGGCTTTTGCCATTCCCTAGCAGGAGGCTGTGCCTGTGCCCTGCATGTGGGTGATGTGTCTATGGGGAGGAAGGAGGACAGCAAGCCTCTGCCCTGTCCCTTTTTGCAGTTTAATGTATAATTTGGTGCAAATTTCCACACCTCTAACACAGCGAGTGCAAGGTGTCTTGTTCAGTGTGAGGCAGGGAATATTTCTGTTGCTGGTTTAAATCCAAGTTAGACAACTTATACCTTAAGATAACTTCTCTAACTAAATAAACTAGGTATCTTCCTAGTACATTCCGTATTTTCCATCTGCAACATTTTGCAAGCCCATGTGCTTTAAAAGTAATCAGACAAAGTGTGTTCTTCCTTTCAGTTACTTTATTTGTTATCAAAGGTCTTAACCAAAATTCATTTAATGAAAAAACTAATTTGAAACCTTTCTCAGGTTGGTACATTTGACTGAAATTTGATATTAATTAATTTAGCCTTTTTTGCAGAGTACCTGCGGTGTATAAGCTACCATTGTTAGGACACACTGCAAAATCTGAAATGAAATGTTTTCTTGAGTTCACTGCTCATGGATAAATGAACACTCATGTAACCTTTTGTTTGGTTTTCTATAGAATTTAATTTACAAACTTTGCTGGAAAATAACCTTTTGCCCTTATTAATGTATTCCGTGCCACAAAGGAGTCTGCAGGGTGTCAGAGCGTACAATGTGCAACCCCTGCTCGGCAGTGTGAAATTGCTGGTTGCCTCTGGTGGGGGGAGGTTGGAAGTTAATGTTTGGATCAGTTCATAGGTTGAACTTTTAGCTCCGATTGTGTTTCTCCCACTCCATCTGTAGGTCTTGCGCCTCTCACAGCAGAAGTTAGTCTGTGTGATGAGTGTGGGAGTATAGATAGCTGTGAATCGCTTTTCCTGTGGTTAGAGGAAGGAAACCCAGCACTTACCAGAAGCCCAGAGCACGCAATTTTATTCAGATTTTACGTTTCAAAAATACTCTTCAGATACTACTTATAACAACTTTGTTAAAAATTTATGAGATCAAAGTACCGTCATGTGCACATGGCATCCCTTCTTTCTCTCTGAAAGATCACTCTGTGGAGCTGTGAACCTTGTCACGTTTTTACTGCTCCATCTGTAACGCTCGCACCTGTGAACTCAGGTCACCACATCTGACCCTCCTGTGCTCTCTTATATGAAAAATCAGACTTGAAACACAATCCCTACTTCAAAAGATTTGCAACCTGCCAGAATACATGCCAAACCTGAGGAAATCCTGGGAAAATACTGCTCAGCAAGGGGCAGTCTCATCACATCAACCGTAGAATTGCACTGCTGCTGTTTAAGGAACTGTGTACACTCAGCTTCCTCTGATACTCATTCTGTTTAAGGATATCAGCTCCTCTGCCTTTTAAAACCTAGAGAATATCTGAATTAGATGTTGTTCTTGGGTATAGAAGTGGAGGTTCAAGCCTGATTTTAATTTAAAATCACTTACTGCAGTAGGAGGGTGTTGATAATGATCTGGCTGAGGAAAGTCTTGGAAACAATTGTCATTGCTCCTGAAACTGTTCTTTCTCAGTCTTCTGGCAGGATGGTGAGCTCAGAGCAGCACAGCTGTGCTTTATGCTGCTG
Source organism: Oxyruncus cristatus (assembly GCA_013399855.1). NCBI lineage: Eukaryota > Metazoa > Chordata > Aves > Passeriformes > Cotingidae > Oxyruncus > Oxyruncus cristatus. The sequence continues at coordinate 118,786 of VXAY01007089.1, forward strand.
GCATGAAAATAGAGACCATAAAAAAGGAACCTTTCTGCAAGAGGATTTTATTGTTAAACTGATTGTTGGTGTGATAGCTCAGATCATAAATCTTTTGAGTCAATGATCAACAATCCAAAGGGATCATTCTCTTCTCTTCCTTGCAACAACAGAAGCATTAACTCTCCAGAAAAAATCAAATTATTTCATATAGTGAGGTAAAATCTGCCCCGGTCAAGCCAGAAGGAACATCTTGGTGTTCACTCTAGGAACATTACACACCCCTCTTACAAATTGAGACATTAATCAGGGCTGTAATCCTTGGGTAAGATTAACATTAGATTGTCCAAAGCTATTATAGTTGATTCAAATAAAAATGCGTGTGGGTGTATGTTTATATACAGCTATTGCTTAGTTCTGACCTCTTGGGAATCTCAAAGGACAGTAACAGCAGGTGGGAAGAGTTTCAGGGTAAATTTGACATCATATCCTGATGGTGAGACATCTCTGGTTTTGATCTCTGGAAGAAGGTTAAGGGAGGAAAGGATATTTAGCCAATCTAGTTTTGAGCTAATTTCTCCATTTAACTGAAGGATGACTTGGAGAATAACTATTAATAACCTGAGAATGGTAATTTGGGAGCACCAAGGGCATAGGGAGTGGCAGTGCTTACTTCTGACACGAAGATTGTACACACTGTGAAAAACACTTGTTAAGTGGCAGGTGGATGTACCTGAGAGATCAGCAGAAGGATGGTGTGCAGGGCAGCTGGGCATCTGTGTTTTCCTTGCAGTGATACTCCAGCAACTCTAAGGGATTTCATCCATGTAAACTATTTCTGTAGGTCCCATTGCAGGATATGCAGCCTGTGCACGTTCCATCACTCTAGAGTAACTCAGGGTAGTTATACCAGTAACAAAACCTAATTCAGCCATTATCAGATGATGGATAAAAGAAATGAAGCGAGTGCAGTGTACTCCTGCAGTGTTAGTGTTCTGTTTTGCAGCATAGCAATAAACACTGCACAGCACCTTTGGATAGGTAGAAGTAATTGTGATTTTTCTCTGAAACAGTATGGAATTATTAGGAAGGCTGCATATAGTTGTTTGTCTTGGAATAAGACCAGGATTCAATGTCTAATAACTCCAATATCTCTGGTTTCCTAATGGCCACCAGATGCTGGGACCTCTGGTTTTTATCTCATCTGAAAGAAAGGCTAAGTCATCAGAGCCCCTGATAGCTCAGGATGAACTGAGATACAAATGCTTCCTGCTAATTCCCAGCCCTGCCTGTTCTATCACTTATGTTTCTGGTGAAGCTTCTTATGACAACACAGTTGTGCTGAGATTGGGATTTTTTGAGGGGTTAGGTGCAAAAGGTTGCAACTTTCCTGTGAGATACACACATTCCTTTGTGTCAAGGCAAGGGTTATGGTCACTATTGTCATAACAAAGACAAAATACATCTAAACGCATTTCTCTAAGATATTTTAACAATATTTGATCTCTCCCCCAGTAATGACTTAATGGCCAGCCTTTAAAATGAAGATTTGTGATCATTGATGAATTCAGAAGTAGTTTTTGAGCCAGAATTAATTAGAAAACAGCTTGCTGCTTGTAATTTCAAGGAGGGATTTCACTAGTAGTGAGTTTTCTCTTTTGCCCTTCTTTTTCTTTTTTAATCATTGAGAAAGCAACCAAATAGTAGACCACACACAAGAAATTAAGTATTTCATGAAGTTCTCTTTGGAAGGCTTCCTTCTGGGATATTTTGCAAATCTCTGAATTTGTTGGTCCTGTAAGGAAAATATATAAACAACAATGTTCCTTCTTCAGTGTAAGTGAAGGTTTCAACCTGTTGCGTTACACCTTCACTTAAGAACTTGAGCAATAGACTGTGAAATACTTTCTTTCTTTTATATTGTGTGGCCAGAAAGGTGAGTCTTGCAGCCCCTGAAATTTTGGACACCAGCTAGTGTTCAAAATCAGGATGAACAGCAACCATATTGAGGCCCCAAGCAGCTGGTTCATGTTTTAAGCCATCACAATTACCTGTAAATACAGGAAGTTACCATACATCTTCCAGGTGAATAAAAGAGGAACTTTCTTTTTGACCCCTGTTTTGAAGTGCCACCTTAAATTCCATATGCTGGGCTGTGCATCTTTGTTAATGGAACTTGAAGAGCCTGTTACCTCTCTCCTCTGTAGTGGTGAATGGAACTGGATATGCAGACAAAGCTCCCAGTATTGTGGGACAGTAATGAGTTTGTGAAGAGTCATCCTGCCACCTTTGCACTACAGGATGTTGAACTGCATCCTGCACAACGTGGGTGCAGTGAATGGTTCACACAGACTTAGACCAGAGGTAGAAAGAGGAGTCTTTCAGCCCTGTCCTCCTCTTTTGACAAACCCTTGGAACAGTTTTCTGGTCCTGCACATATGACTACTGGACATCTTCTATTCCTCTTTTTAAAAGTATCAGAGTTTGGCAGTAGTTGTGAACTCGAGTAGCAAAGTTTGTAGTGGTCCTATTTATAGGGGGGGAATGGGGAGTGGCGGAGAGTCAAATTCCTTAGAGAGATGCATGTACTTATCCTGGAGGAAGAATGATAAAATATGAACTTGACTGTGTTTTATTATCATTAAAATGCACGTTCATCACACAACCTTCTCAGGTTTGAAGGTGACAAGAAAAACCTGTCCTGGGAAATGCAGTGAAAACTGTAGAGCAGTTGTGGGAGTTGAGAGTGAGGCTGAATTTACAGTGGATGAACTTGAGAGTGAGGCTGATTGGAAAGGTGCGATAGCTGTTTATGGGAATGGAAAAGCTCTTTTATTTATTTTTATTACAAGTGCCAGTATTGTACTTCAGCAAGAACTTTAATCCTTAAAGCCTTGCAAGTGAGTTTGGTGTACCTCAGCATTGGTAGAAGAACTGTGAGCGGATTGAATTTTTCTCTTTTTTTTTTTTTTGTTTTTTTTTTTTTCCCATTCCCCTCTCCTTTCCCTCCCTCCAGCCAAATTCCAGCCCACATCTGTCCTTCCACTGAAAGCTTAAAACCTTTTTTCCTTCTGTGTGACCTTTGCCCTCCCTTTTAAGCAAGTGCAGGGGCAGGGGTCAGAAGTCTTGTCCATCTCCTCCCAGCAAGCAAGAGTTCTTCCTGAACAAGGGAAAAATCCAATGAGAAAATCAGGATGCACATTCAGGCCAGTCCAGCATATGTTAAGGCCTTGACACTTGGATGTTATCAAAATATTATTTCTAATATTGAACTCTTTTAATCCTGTACATTGGGTTTTTTCTTCTTAAAATCCAGGTGAGTATTTCTACTCTCATTTTTTGGAATCAAAGTGCTAAAAGCACAGGGTGATTTGAACACTTCCATTTTCAGCAGGTCCATTGAGAAGGCAGTACTGTTGCTGTCAAAATACAATTATTCACACAGCTCTTATATCTCTAATCTGATATAAAAGTTTCTTAGTGTAGGCTACCTTTGTACTCAAAGGAATGTGGCAAAATCAAGACGTAAATGTTTCCTCTTCCAAACTGTATGCAATGTATTTTTTCCTGTTCAATATAAATGATCTCTTTCCTTGAAAGAGAGGCTAAAGAATGGGAACTGCAGCTTTTGAAAAATACTTCTGAATTCAAAACGATTGAAGCTGATAGTCATGTATTCAATTCGGTCTTGTAAATCCATTTCAATATATGTGAGCCATAAATTGATGGTGAGGGTTGTACGAAATGACTAAAGAAACTCTATTCAAAGTTCTGGTTTAAACCATATGAGAAACACGTGAATGTTTAAATGTTTTAGATATTTATGGAAACTCTTGAAATTTGTAGATCCCTTCTGCCCATTATGTTTGCAATAATACTTTACTGACAGCACACTGAAGAAGTGGCCTGTAAGGCTGTTTTTAGATGTGAAAGTCTTGAATATGGGAACTGTGAAGATCTAACTTGTACCATAAAAGCTTCAAAGGCTTGAATATGGCTCCCTTTGTTTTGTTTGTTGGTTGGTTGGTTTGTTTTTCTTATGGGAACGTGGACTCTGCGACCTGAGAGTTGGGAGTGTGAAGAATCTTAAGATTGGTTCTTCCTTGCAATCTGTTTATGGAAATGTTCATGAGATATTCACACTGAAATTGTGTGTGTTGTTTGTAAAAAGCAGCTTGAGCCTAAAAAGTAGATGTTTTGAAGATGAAAAATATTCTGATCCTCAGCAGTGCTGTAACTTACAGTGCCACAATATGCAAGGATATACCAAGTAATTTTCTGTGTTCTATTCTGAACATGTCAGTGTTGAACAAGTCAAAACAAACATGAGGCTGAAGTAGCAAAATGAGCCAAATGTGTTCTTGGTTTCATTGACTTCAAAGTCCCTGCTTGCATCAGTTGTGCAATTGGATCCAAGACTTCAAGCAAATATGTTTCTTTGTGAGAGACAAAAATGAGGAGGCCAGGTGAACTGTCTTGCCCTTGCCTTCCCTGACTCTCAAGTTTTTGGAAATGTAGTGACTAAGAATGACCTGAATAATGGGGAGAACATAAAATGTTCATAGCATATTGTGTGCAAATTATTGGCCAGTAAGAATCTTCAGCTCTCCCACTGAAATTGGATTTAAATATGTACGTGGTGAGTAGCTCTAAATAAATTGATACTTATGATTGGCATTGATACTTGGTATCAATGCCAAATTATTGACAAATTATGTTCCCTATATTTTGCCTCATGTGCTGAGCACAGAAAGAATGTTGAAAGGACCATGAATTCTTCAAGAGTAGCAGGGAGATGGGATCCGGTGTATATCACCTAGGCTAGCAGAAATGTTTATGAATGTGATTATTCTTAGAAGAGGTATTGTTTTGAGTTCAGAGGAACTGTATTTAAAAGATTTCAAGAGGGTTGGGGTTTTTTGTGTTAAAAAGATCTAAAATAATCACATTTCATCTGCTGGTATGCAAATCTTTCAATCTATGGCCAAGGACACTTAACAGATCAAAAAACCTGAATATTTGCCTATATTCTTGCGCTTCTACTCTCAACTGTTTGATTTCCCCTGCTCATTCAAGGCGGGTGGAAGTCACAGAACATCCAATTTTTCCCATAGTCCAGCCATTGAGCTGAATGGGGAGATTTTATGATTTAAGAGGCCCTGGAGTGTCTTCACTGTTTAAAATGTCGGTCTTTGTAAAACTGTCCTTGAACTGTCTTCTTTAAACATGCTGTTCAAATCCAGACTGAAGAAACAAAAAGCAATCCTAACAGATATCCCTGACAGAATTCTGTTTGCTTTGCTTTTACAGTGACACCATATATTTGTTTAAAGACAGAAAAGATATATGTACAAACGAAGGCAGAATTGGCCTAATCAAAACGTGGGTGGGTGGAAAGTGAATAACCTTACTCTGTGAATGAATGTAAATTACTGTGGGATGATCTCTCTAGATGACAGCCTCACAGATGTGTTCTCATCGCTGTTTACATCTCCTCGGTTCCTGTTTTCTGAAAACACTTGTTTGTTTCACATTGCTGACATTGAGAATTCTTTGAAGATGCTCTACTGTAAGAGAAACGACCTTGAGTCATAGTGCAAGTGCCAAGGCAGAATAAAATAATCAGAGTTTTGATTGTGGAAGTGCTGTATGACCCTTAGTCATTTTTCTAATGCTTCTCTGCAGCTGTCAATGGGAATAGTGGTGAAGGTGATGAAAAGCTGCTGGCTAACACTGGTGAAGTATATAGTATTTCCAACATACTTTTAAGCTCTAAATATCAGCAGATGCTGTGTATGAAGAAACATTTTGCCAGGAAAACAAGTTTGAACCTTTAACTGTGCTGATACTGATGTTGTCCTTACATCTTGAGTTGAGTAAACTCAAGATCCGCATGTTGAGTTTACAGTGACAGCCGTTCATTTCTGCAGTACCTTTTTTGTGGACATCCTAAAATCAGCCATTAGAAAAGGCAAATTCAGAAAAGAGGAAAGAATCTAACTAGGTAAATTACTTACCTAAAATATATGTGTGATAGGTAGAGTTTTTAATGCAGCCTAAGGATTTGGACAGTGCTAAAGCTTATCTTCTGTAAGATAAAACAGTACAATGTCATTGCAAAACCACAAAGAGAGAGATGTATTTATGGTGATGCTCCACCAATGTGTTGGGAGAGTATCCTCAGTTTTGGTCAGGAGCTTTTACAGAGGTGTGATTAAGATGACGTTTGTGTTTGGTGCATTTAAGTGTTGTGACTCTGACATTGCTTAACACTTTTAAATTACGTTTTGGATAAATTATGCTTGGTCTTAAATTAGTGGAAGCTCACAAGAATCTGAGATGTAGATTTTTGCCTTCTGCCATTAGTGGTACTAAGTAATTTTTGAAGTGATATAAAATCAGAATTAGGACCTGTGTTTCTCTCGCTCCACTGTCCACTTTTAAGCCACTAACCTTTGCTGGCTTATGCTAGCCTGTTGCTTCTCTACTTAGTGGAAAAAAGTATTTGCTAGCCTGCAGATGACAAGGAAGTGAAGTCTCTGAGCTAGGTCATAAGGAAAGACACCTCACTTGGCTGTCACGTGTACTGGGTAGATTTATTTCAGCTGGAGCTGGATTGGACCAGGTAGGTTCTCTTAAAATTTTAACTATTGAAACAGGCCCAGTCCTTTATGATATTGAGCTTCTTTAATCATGGTGACTTCGATCCGATGTTCTTATGTAAATAAACAGTAAAATTTCACTCCCTTTATTTTTAAAGTGCCATTTGAACCTGGCAGTTGAACCAGTTTTCAATGCATCTTGCTGTCCGTTTGTCTAACCTGTGTTTCATCCCTATTAGGATATTAAAATACTGTTGAATGCCTCACTGAAGTCAAGGTAAACAACATCCACTCCTCTCCCCTCATCCATCCAGCCTGTCATCCAATTGTAAAAGGCCATCAGGATCACTGAGCATGATTTCTCCTTCACAAATCTGTGCTTACTGTTTCTGATTATGTTCTTGTTGTTTGCGTGTTTGAAATAGGTTTTCAGAAGGATTTGCTCCGCTACCTTCCCAGGGACTGAGTTGAGGCTGAGTGGCTTGTACTTCTCCAGATCTTCTTTCTTGCCTTTCTTGAAGGTGGTAGTGACGTTTGCTTTCTTCCAGACCTTGGGAACCTCTCATGGTCACTGTGATTTTTCAGAGATAAGAGTAGCCATGCAATATCAGCATGTTCCCTCAGCACTTATGGACACATTTGTCAGGTCCTATGAATTTCTGTATGCCCAGTTTGTTTAAATGTTCCCTATCAAGCAAAGATAAGTCTTTCAGACTGCAACCAGTATCTAAGAGATCCTGGATCCAGAAGCAGGTTAGGATTCAATAGGTTGCTAAAATGTTGGCTTCGTAGATGTGGTTGCGAAATGAACAAACACTGCTATTATGATGTAGTTTGTAAAAGGACCTAATGTGACCTTTAAACATCTGCTAATAAAGAGAGGGTGTTAAGCAGGACTATAGGCCAGAGCACTTTGTTCTTAAAATGACATTTTTGGAACTTTCATTACAAGGACTGGCTGTTCCTTGCTCTGCCTCTATAAAATGTACTGGCATGTTAAATTCCTGTCTCATACTGCTGCCTCTCTTGGCTGCTGTACTTCTGCCATATGGCCAGTCAGAAGGATTATTTGCTTATAGGTTTGACAATAACAGGAAAACTATTCAAATGGTGAAGTTTACTAAGTGCTGTACAAATGCGTTTAGTCTTGGCTTAGCCTACAACAGCTGAGGCAAGGAAGTTTATCAATCTCAGTGTAATTATTTACTGTCTTAGGATGGTGATTTTGATGGGCTAGTAGCTAATGCATCGCTTGGAAATATGCTCCTCCGCTACACACAGTCTTAATACTAAGATTCTGTGCAGGAAAGAGCAGCATAAGCGGTCTAGTGGCTCCGGGCTTGAAACAGCACCAGCAGTTCCTCCATACCACGGATTAGTCCTGTGAGACCACTGGATTGGAGTATGTGCATGCAGTGACTGCTGCCCTGCACAGCATGTTCCTGTTGAGCCCTTGCAACATTTGGCAAAGCAGCACAGCAGCTCCTTCCTTGGCATGTTTGTCCAGTCATTTCGTGTGTCAGAGGCACCCACCGCTCCCTTCCCTACATGGCTTTTGGTATGGATTGAAATAAAATGGAAAATCTTCCACAGTATGGGGAGAAAGTAACACTGAATAGGGTTAAAAATACCTGATACTGAGAGCTGAATAGCTGGGGATCTTTCCTGTGCTTGGACAGGAGGTGACTGTGAGGAAATCCCAAATGTCAGGGAGTAGCAGTGTAGTAAGTGCAAGTGATGGAAAATTATTTTTGTTGCAGGATCACTAATGAGAGATAATAAGGAAGGAAGGAGCCGAGTATGTGAACTACTTCTTTCCTATATTGGACTATGTTTGTGGAGGTCTTTCCCTTAATTTGATAGGTCCTCTCTTGCTGCTGCTAAACATGAAGATACCCTCAGAAAGACATTTAAATGTTGTTCATGGCTGTTCCCTATATGTAAATTATGGGCTGTATGGAAAATGTTTTGGTAGTTTCATATATGTGTAGTTTTATGTATATAGTTTTTTTGTACATATATAAAAAAATACAATTTCTGATGCATGCACAAGGTACTTTTTCTAAATATCAACGTAGGGTTGGGCACGCAGTACAAAATATTCCCCTGAGAGACAACCTATACTCAGTCACCAGATAAAGTGGCATTTGGACTTGCATAAGAAGGACATTTTGATAACAAGCTCAATCTTGCCTCTGTTGGAATCAGTCAGAAGTTTCCATTGACTTCTCTGAATGCCGGATTCACAAGTACTTGCAAATCTTTAGTGAGGTCAGATTCTTTGCCCCTCATGCCAGTGCACCCAGCAAAGAAAAAGGCTAATCCTGTGAAAAGCTGAGCCCATCAAAGTGAGAGAAGTAAATACCATTGAATACTTAAATTCAAACTGTGTATCCTCTGTCTTCTATGAAGTGCAGTCTTACATTGCACTTAATCCGATCTAAGTGTGGGCTACCCTATGTCCTGATTATGGTTTCCTGCCTCTGTTGTGCTGGATCAATTGATTAGAGGGTGAATTGGATCAGTTTATTGTTCTGACACAAAACTAGGCTCTGGTGTTCGTTTGACCCGCTGTTCCCAGCAGACTCATGTGATGGGTGGCTCTGAAGAGGTGGGAATAGGGAGGGACCAGGCAGAGAGGAATCTGTGAGAGTGGAAATGAGTCTTGGGGCCTGGAGTCCAGTGGGTTTAATGTGAAACCAGGGATGATTGTATGAGTAAAAGTTGTCTGGCCTATTCAGGTACCAAAAACTTACTCAAACTGTTGCTGACTGAGCAGAGCAAGTGGACAGTCTGCAAGAATCGTGGCAGTGAGGATATTCTTAATATTGTTGCAGCAGATGTGCTTTGTCCCTTGTATTTAAGGACTAACATAGCACCAGTTTGTAGTCGTGTCAGGCTGAGACAAGCCTAAGTGTAAGTGCTGTTTTCTTCAAGGAAAGTTTTGTAGCTGTTTAAACTCTTTTCTAACTAATCTGCTGAAAACATTCTATCCTTTCAAAATCTTTTAATTGACCTTGTTACTTAAATTTCAGATAGAGGAAGGAAGAATTATAGCAATTCGTATTGATGTCGTTTGGGTGAGAAAGGTGTAAAGAATAGTTCAAGGTACCTTTAGGTGCTTTTTTTTTTTTTTTAATGATACCAACTTTCCCGTCACTTCATGTCATGACAAATACATGATGATACAGAGACTGTATTAATCATTTTCCTAAAGCAAATGAGTAAGATGCAGAAACTTTAACTTCAAAGTGCTGTACAAATAAAGAGGGCCTCTCAAACAAACATGCTTTTTCTGTCTGGTGCTACTGAAACCAGAGAGTGCTGTGTGTCTTTGTCTCATAGGTGATAATGTGGCAAAAATACCCAGGAGGTGTGTGGTGGAGATTGCTGCTGGCAGGATGCTTTCAGAGGCTGCAGAACTGTACAGCTCTTTCTCACTGTTGTGTGATGTGCCACCTCTGGAGCATAATGCAGTGACTACATGACATTGTAGATGTCCCCAGAGCTGGGGGTTGGCTGGTGAGAGGAGATGCCTACGGGCAAGAAGGCAGAGGAGCATTGGATGCCTTTAGAAGCTTGGTTGTTGTGAATGTCCTTATTTGTGTCACTAGTCATGTTGTTCTGCTCCAAAGTTAGGTCTCTTTTATTTTTGGTGGATGCCTCTGAACTGCAAGCCCAGAAAAGTGATGCCTTGTGCATTCAGTGTCTCCCCAGCCATCTATAGCTGAAATGAAAAAGCAGCTAGGGAAGAAAGGAGGCTTGGGGAGTTTAACTAAAATATGTTCTTTGGCAGAACACACCTGGTCTGTTCATCATGTGGGTGAGATAGCTGTGGTTTGTAATTATAGCCTGCAAGGTAATAGTCAGGTTCGTCTGTAGGTACGTGACTGCTGTAATCTTGGAGCTCTGGGAGTCACATCTATTGAGAGCTGGTGAGTAAAATCAGCTTCTAAAAAGCAAATTATTTAATCTGAAGTTACCTAAATTGCTGTGGCAAGGAGAATCATTCTTATTGGACAGTCCAAAGTATAAATTCTTTCAACTCCTGCCAACCTAAAATCAGAAGCAAAAGACAGGCTGCAATGACCAGTATTGAAATATTCTCCTAAATTACGATGTGTGCAGATTTTACAAAGCATTTTGTGATGCTAGGGCAGAGCTGGCTTTGGGAAATTCATTGCAGGTCTGTAAGTTTTATGTTGGTTGAGATGGATGGGGTTTCTTTTTTCACGCTAAATTTGCTGATTTTTTTCACAATTTTCTGGAGGCCATCCCTTTTTCCTGCTGGTTGTAGGATCAGAATTCTGAAGCGTGTCACGTTGCAATTGTGAATCCCTGAACAAAATGACAGGGCTGCGAGGAGGTTGGCTTTCATTGTGCTGTGTGCTGCTGCTTTTTGAGGCAGCGTTGGTCGAGGGGAGTTCAACAGTGTCTTGGTAATACGCTCCAAAATCAAATGAACTTGTGCAAGGCAAATTTACAGTGTGCCTTTTCTCTGTAAAAAAAAAAAAAAAGCTCACTGGCAAATAATCTGAAAGAACCCAACATCTCAATAAGACACCGTCCCTCCCCTCTGCTCCCTGTCCTGAAAGGGCGCATTGTTCCCAGGTTTCAAGGTGGGCTCATTGACTTTCATGTTGCCATGGAACCGGCATGTCTTTCTTCCTGAATGATACTTGCTTGTAATCTCAGAAGCTTTTCCAGCTAATTAACACAGGTGATTTGCGAGTGGACTTGGTTGGACTAAAGGCCAGTGAAGGACCTGTTTGATTCACCACATGAAGAAATGAAAGGTGTAAAAATGAAGTTCTGGGATAAGCCTTGGTTGAAGGAGGGAGGGCAGCTAATCAGAAATGCTGTTAACTCCCAGTTTCTATTATATGTGACACAGGAAGGCTGACGTTGGATTTACATGCTGGTAGGCTTAAATGCAAATAAATCAAGTTAAGGTCTGTTAAAACTTAGAATTTAGAATTCACAGCGGTGAAACCTAGTACAGAGTTACTTTGATGAAAAAGGAAGAGGTACTTTTGATTGTAATTCATGCTCCATGTAGTTAAAATTGAAATGAATAGAAACAGAAGCGATTCTAACTCGTTTAGTAAAACCTATGCATACATTCACATGTTTTCCTCAACACATACCAGCATACTGTCTAATAACAGAACTTCATTTAAAAATTTAGACAGAGTAGTTTTTCTGCCCAAACCCATTACACCATCCAGCTGGGCAAAGAAGTGTAACATCATGGCAAATGAATCAGCCCAAGTTTGGCAGTGCTGCCCAGTTCCAGTTTAGTGCTGGGAATGCCTTGGGGGCTTGGCCTGTCAGGTTGGGTGATACAGGTGCTCTTAGCACTTAGTAAAACATGGTGATTTTTCATCAGTACTGTGTTAGACATATTTTCTGTTGGTGCTGAGATAGTACTTGGTGTGCTGAGTGTGCTGTTGTCTCCGTGAATCTCTGCAGGGTGCTCAGCACTTTCTAGGGCTGAGTGTGGTGGGCCTAGTGCCAATAAGAACAGTTCCTTTCTCTGCCTGGCATCTCCCTGTGAGTGATGGCAGTTGGAAATATCTGAGTCTGCTATTTTAAGAACATCTGTTGTTCATGTAACAAATCGAGATATTTTTCAACAGGATCCAGTGCAAAAGTTAGAATTCAGTTTACCAATTAAGGAAAAACTGGAGTAATCTTTTCTTAATGCAGTACATCTTGAAATAGATAGCATGCAAGTGAAAGTTTTTGATCCTTTCATGTCTGTGGTCATCTGTTTTTTTTATTATCTTGCTTTCCATTTTTGTGTCCAAAAGTGTCACACTAAGAGAACATGGTACAATGAGACAGGCTGTACAAAAACACATAGGAGAATTTTTTTTTTTATTTGTTCTTCCATTAGACTTTTTACTTACATTTGTCAAGTTATGATGCTTGTGGCCAAAATATAAAAAAAGGCTGCTTAAGTTGGCAAAGCCCTTGAAAGAAGTTGTTTGGAATAGCGTGGGAGTTTTTTTCTCAGGAGGGACATCTGTGCTTAGCTAGCGTGTTGCTCAACTACACAGTAAATTTTAGCACTAATCTTCATTTCATGAATTGTTGGGTTTGCTGTTCTGAGTGATTATGTTCAAGGCTGGATATTAAATTACTAAGAATATTCTAGTAGTGTGCTTTCTATGCTGCATGTACCTGAATTTTCAGTCTCGTTGGTAGGTGCCTTATATGTAGTGTAGATCATCCATTATCACACTATGCCTGAGAGCTAAGAAGTAAGTGAACTTAAATGGAGAACAATTTAGAACGTTTTGAAAGCGTAAGATGCTTTTTTTGGTGGTACGTAAGGTAATATACTGTGTTCATTGTGGGCAGTAACTCGTTGAGGTTTGGGTTTTCTTGTGTTTTGGGGGTTTTTTTCTTTTTTTTTTCTTTCTTTTTTTTTAATTTTTTTTGTGAAACTTTTTTTGAACATGGTGGCAGCTGCTTCTTTAATGAAAAGCTTTACCTTCTGAGCCCTCCTGTCTGAGCAATATTAACTGCACCCAATCCCAAGGGACTGCTTGAGGGAGAGGATTTATAGAAGCACGTCCTAAGATGTTGATTTCAGTGAAATTTTGTGATTTTTATCTTCACTGTATTGGTTTTCTCTGTTTAGGTGACATCTGCCCGTTATTCTCTCGAGTGGGTTTCAGGAAAGACGGGGCAAGGTAACCCCTTAAACAGAACGAATGTGTTCTTACAGGAGGACTTTATTTTACAAACTAACTTTTCTAAACATACTTATTTGCTTGGACTTCCAGAGTTAAATCATTGTTTAGCCTTGCCCATTCTTTATGTCAATTGGTTGAGACTTAGTTTCAGCTGCTTTTATTTCTTGAGCTGCTTTTTGTCGTCCCCCGAATGAGAAGTCCAGGCAGTATGGCTTTGGATAGACAGTACCATATCCAGTAGGTAGATGGTAACTAGTGTTAAACATTTTAACAAGTCACCATTTCAAACAGTTGCTTGCAAGGGCACACACCTATTGATAAAGATCTATGCCTTTGGCAAAAAAAAGAGTTCTAAAGATTATATAAAGTAGGCATTTCTGTTCTAAATTGCATCAGACTCCACGATCTAATTTTGTAGATAGCTTTAGTCTTTGTGATGATAGATTTTCCTTTGCATGGTTTAGTAAAGACTGGAAAAAACAATTTCTTCAGATTTCTTTGTCAGGTTTTGTGACAAACCAGATATCCAAAAGTTGATGTTGCATGTGCTCACTCTGTGCCTCTCCTTGTCTGTAAGACCATCATCCTGGCCAGGCTTCGCGAATGAAGATTAGAGAAGGACTTGTGGAATTGTGATAGTGATGTCTCCAAAGGCATATTTCATATTTTTTTAGCTGTTGCTAAGAATAGCTTCCTTTTGTCTCAGTTTTTCCTTCTCTTATCCAGTACTAGCTAACTGTGACATTTGGTTCTGTGTTTTCTAATTTATCATTCTAAAAGTAATAGTCTGCTTAGTAGCCTAGAGACACACTGAAAAAATAGGATATTTGTAAATAAAAGTTACGTTTATTCTGCCAGTTCTGTGTTTTGTCCTTTTTTGGTTTCCTGGTAGAGATGTTTGTGGCACACTTTGTCCCAGATCTAATCAGTACCTATTCCTCAGCAAACATACTCTCCTCCTGTCAAAATACTGCATCAAGCTATACCTCCTCTGATCTGTTTAATCTAGATAAATGTTATAAAGGCTTTTTGTCTTTTCCTGTTCCAGACAGGTAAGATTATCTGTAACGGAGATTGTACATTTTGCCTTGGCAGAAGTTTGCAACATCCCCAGTTGACGAATAGACATCTGCTCTGCTTAGAAGTGTTACTTGAAATTAAATAGGCCTAATAGTAAATTAAATATATGGCTACACAATGGAACTACTTAAATTTCCTTTGACATTTTATAGTTGTTTACCTCAGTTTATATTTTCTCCCTTCCTACCTTCTCCTTTATCAGTGTCAGCAGGGAGAGAGGTGTCATGATAGCCTTGGTCCTCTCCAACATTTGAGACACAGCCTTTTTTGGTTTCTCGAGCTGCTGTCTAATTTACATCTGGCTTAACTGTGTAGTTTAATGTACTCGATGTACTTGCTGGGCAGACTGGAGAGGAATCCTTAAGTAAATCAGTTCTGCCCTGCAGGGAAGGGCTTGACTGGCTGAATTACTAGGAAGGGTTGTTTTACCATGAAAGGACAGGTTGCCTGAAAACCTCAGTGAAATGAGAAGGGCAGCCCAAAAAATCAGTTTGAACCAACAGCTGTAATACCAAATACAACATCCCGTTGAGCACATTATGTACTGTATGTAAGTGTGATGGAAGTGGAATTATTCTGTAGTAATAAAATTGCAGGTTGATTTTACATCAGATAAACCACACCCCATAGAGTCCTGAGTGATCATCTTAAATTTGGATTGTGGTGCTGTGTTTGTTCTGCACATGCACCCCACCAGGCTCAAAGATCCCATGGGGAACCTTTTCCTGGGCCTATGCCACTGCTGTTTTATAGAGCAGAAAGAAGTGCAGAAAAACACACTTTCATTTAGAGGTTCCTTTGTGAGCTTGTCTCAGTGCCTTTGAATTTCTAGGGCCTGGGATGAGATCCCCCCCAGAACTAGACAAGGGTACCTGAGGAAGGTGCAGGAACTGCATCTCTTAAAACAACCCAGAAATACTCAGCTGGGGGATAGGGAGCAAGTAGACTTGGCTGTAGCTCTTGTTTCCATGGGTTGGGCAGAATTTGGAAAGGGTTTTAGTTCAGTTATTTCAGTCTTGAACTCCCAGCCTTGTGCCCTCCACCCCCTTGTTATTCTTCTCTGCCTGTTCCGAAGCTGTCCTCTCTCTTCCTTGCACCCCTTCACCCTTGCCATTTGCACCTGCATTTTGGGAATGTTACTTGCTTTTGCTTGCTTCCAGCTGATGCACAGTTGTTACATTTGCTCCCATGGGTTTGGAAAAGGTACTTACACTGAGAACACTGCTCAAGGTAAAACTTGAAAGGCCACAAAGAATCTGTTGGTGTAGATGGGTGCTGGGAAATAAGTTGTCTTTCTGTAGAAAACCTGCCTGGTCTCTGGCTGCTTTTGTCTTCCAGTCACTCCACAGCATTGGCAGGAAGGCACTTGGGTTCACATGCTGCTGAAACTCAAGCTCCTGGGGCTTGCTGCAGAGTATGAAAGGTGTGCCCAGAATTCTTTCTCCAGTGTTTGAGACATGCATTTCATTTTATCATGCAAAGGCTAATTTTCAGGTTTTCTTTTTTCCTAACCTTTGTTCCGTATGGAATGAAAAAAATGTATGAAATGTAGTATTTCCAGTAGATAAAGTTTTTGCCCTCCCTGTCTCCTCCCAGAGATGGTTCGTTTGAAAAATGCTTTGCAGGACCACCACTGTGTTTGTAGAGGACTTTGAGATAAATGTGCTTGTAGATAAGCTGTGTTTAGAAACATATGGTTATTATCATCAGTAAGATAAGAAGTCTCATCAAAGTCACTTCACTGTGTTCAACTGTGGCTAGAAAAGGGAATTACTTAAAGAAATCCATGTTTAGTTATGTAAGCCTTCTTACATGGCAATATAGTATCTCCAATGCATACTCTTGGGTTTTTAAACTTAATTTACTTTTATGGTTTTCCACCTGTTGCTTACTCTTTGTAATTCTGGTATTTTGTTGTGTTGGGAAATTCTTAATTGCCAACTGATTTCTCCTCTGTTAGGGACTAAATGGGAAGCCTTTGGACTTCAAAGGCCATTTAGACTGCATTTGCTGCTTGGATGGGCCTTTTATGCAACTTTCTTTTGCAGAGTTGTAGGGCTGTAGACGAACAACATGTCTGATTTTACCCTTTTATTGCTTTTATTATTTTAATTTGTTTGCGTTGTTGAAGGTGCATGCAGCTGTATATACAATTTTAAAGGTATACTATATGCATAATTCATTCTTTTTCATTTTAACATAAAGGAAATGATTTGTCACTGACGTTTATGCTGGCACAAGATGTTTGTAAATAGTACCGATGTCCTGGTGGTATTTTACATTTCTCATAAAGGATAAAGGACCAATCAAGAGTGCAAAGCAGTTAGCAGCCAAGAGTAGGCAGTTGTGTGTTACTGGGAGAAACACATGTTGTGACTTGATAAGTCCACTCCCTGAAAATAGAAATGGTACACTAGAAATAGCATAGAGGGTAGAGAAATGGCTCCAAAGATGTTTCCTTCAAAAAACCCACATTTTTTTTTTCTTAATTCTGTTTACTACTGCAGTGCCCAAAGGTTAGTTTACAACAAGGACCCATTGTGTCAGTGTCCAAAGCATACATAGTAGCAAGGCATCTTTTTCCCCTAAAGGAGAGCAATTTCTCAATGATTCTACTCTTTGAAGTATTTTGTGGGTGGAGCACCAAGTGTTTCCCTCGTTTCTTTTGTGATTTTTATTGAGCAAGAACACTCCATGTGCGTGGTAGTTTCCAGAGCTGATGCAGTAAACCTTGACTAGAGGGCTTAATGAACGAGACACAGTGGGATGCCTCACTGTGCTATTTGCAGTGGCTTTAGTCTATTCTTGCTTCAATGACAAAACCTCCAGGGAAATCAGTGAGGATGTATCCAGGTACAAGCCAGCTCTTATTTGCAGGATCATAAAATACAAGGTGAATAGAGATTTAAATGTCTGAATGAGGAAAGAAAGCAAACTGGTGAAGCTATAGAGTTAATCATTTGGTACTATAACAGATAGTCTTCTGACAGTTCCAGCAGATGACTGCATAGGTTTTTATTTAGATAGACTATAATTATATAGACTTTCAGCTGCTTGGGCATTTTGGTCCCTCTGTAACTTGTGATGTAGATCATCTATTTAAAAAATAGGATGAAAGCTTAAGTGAGAGTTGCCGAGTTTATCTGTCCCACCCCAAAAAGAAGGAGCAACCTTGATGTAGATACTGTAAGTAAACTGGAAAAGCTGGGTAAACTTTAAACCTGTGGGCCATAATACTTTGCTAACTTTTCTTCATTGGTTCCACCCTGTCTGCAGCTGACGGGTGCCATCTATTTTGGAAATTTAATCTGGGGTAGGTATGTTAGTAACCTGAGCACACAAATACTGTTGTCGTAGCCATTAGTTTGGGATGCAGACAGAGCTAATTGTTGATGTGTAAAATGGAGATGCCCAGACCATCTATGTATAATTTCCATTATTATTGACAGGCTCCCAGCAACAATGGCTTCTTGCTACAGAGTAAACCTGGTTCTTAATCACTCATTCTCATTTTCAAAACTATAGTCCTCTGGTAATTAAGCATGGGACATCAGAGTTTCTTTGAGTGACTTGACAATATGACAAGGATTTTGAATACAAGGCATTGTGTGGATTAGTTAGTACAGATTTGGAATCACTACATCAGTTATTAACAGGAGTGCTTGCATTCCCTCCCCAAAATATGGATTTTGTTTAATAAGAATTACTTGTCAGAATAATGGGGTGGTTGAAGTAGTCCTAGGCATTTTTATCACGTATCACATCATGGGAAGGGATGCAGGAAGTTTCCTGTGTATGCATTTTGGAAATATTAGTGGCATAAAAATGGCTATGGCTAATCAGGATTATTTCTGTCACTTTGCTGTGGAGAAACGTAGCTGTCTAGGTGTTTTCAATGTCTGTGGAAATGTGCATACTTGGGCATTCAGTGCTGAGGGCAACCTTTTCCTAATCCTGACAGGGAAGGAATCTGGAATATTCCAAACAGCCTGTGTCCTGTGGGCTAATCAAAAGACACGTGTGCCATAGTACTGCAGATATATGAGCTGTATGTGCACAAAGTTGGAACAAAGCAGAACTTAGGGGATTGTGGTTATTTCTTTTGCCACTAGTTCATTTATTTGTTTAGGAGGCAATTTGGTGGAAGAAACTGGCATGCAAAGAATTGAAACCAGAAGCGTTCCTTTGAACAGGATTGGTGGTGGCTTCAGGAAAGGGTGGCTACACAGGCTGTACTTTGACAGTACCTTAAGGATGCAAACAGAATATCAGAGGAAAAGGAGCCTAGCTAGAATCAGTGCAAGCGTTGTTTATGTGAGAGTTGGCTGGCTGTAGCTTCCAATTTGCAGCTTCCATCTCTGTTTTAGACAGTGTTCAAAGCTGTGTCAGCTGAGCCTGCAGACCAAATTGTCTATGCAAAGAACTGACTCAAAAGCCACTTTCTTCAAGAGGCTCTGCTCATGTTCCTGGCTGTGCATTTCCTTGTGCTCATCCTGCTCTTCACCGTCTCCCGGGACACAGATCAAGCATCCCGATACCAGCTGTGTCCCACACATAAGGCTACATTGACCCCTAGTGTAACTCCATCACAGAAAGCTGTTACTGCAGATTTTCCTCTGACTCAAATCCAAAAGATACAGAGAGAGATTAGTAGTTAGCTTTGGTGTGGAGGAGCAGAGGTAGTTCCCTCCTTTGCTTCTCAATCCATCAGCATTTTGCCACGAGTATCCCCAAAAGTGAGGTCAGATTCTACCAACGTATTGCTTGGGTTTAACTGTTTAATTATCAGCTCTGGAGCTTTCATTTCAAAGAACATTTTTTTAACAGATGGCTTTGGGGAATGATGCATTTGAAAATAAAATGCAAATAATAAATTGCTGACATATTTTCAAAGTTGGTGGTCTGTGTTGTGTACAAATTTGGAGGATGAATCACAGTGGACACATTCCAGTTTACCTTCTGAGATCTGTTTTGATGATAAGTACTATGAGCATTCCTTTAACTCTTGGTGAAGATTCTCCTTCTCTATACTTTTGTTTAACCTGTTTCCACGATGAAGGAGCTGAGGCCAGTCCTTTCCATTGGACTATAGGAAGAATAAGGTGATATTCAGGATGAGGGAAGGGCTTAAAGTCTGGCTTTACACGTGGTTTATGAGTTAGTATTTAAACTAGGGTTTCTTACTTTTGAAGGTGTGTTTTTTACGTTGTAATTCTGTTAGAGTCAATGAAAAATGTTTTTTCAGACTTTTCACGATTTTACACCAGATTTTAATGTAGCAAATCATAGGAGAAATTTGCGTGTGTAGAAAGTGGAGACCTTGAGGACTGTTTCTACCAATTTTATTTCATGAGGTCAGTTGGGTTTTGGGTTTTGTTTTTTTCACTGCGACACTTTGGCGCTAATGGCTGGAACTGGCCTGGATGGGAAGGTGATGCTTTCGCTTGAACTGCAGTAGCAACAAAGGAAAAGTGGCAGTCACTGAATCCTGTATCATGCTGTGACTGGCTGATGTGTCTTATCAATACCCATCGACAGGGATTACAACGAAATTGTTCATTCTCTTGCCTTTATAACTGGAAGGATGTTGCCCTGTGCTTAAAAATTTAAATGCTTCTGCAAATATTTATGGAACCTTATACACACTTGCTTTTGTGCCAGCGCAGTCCTTTCCTCTCACAAGTTAGTATAGGGCAATCCAGAGGTCTGTCCCTGACAGTCACCCCTAGTGCTGGTTTAGATATTCATGCCACAGGGATCTTCCTGTTGAACCTTCTCAGTTGCTGACAGCTGGTTAAAGTGCTGCTGAGCAGCAATGGGGTATTGAGAACATTGTTGAAATAAAGTTTGCTCGCTCTTGTGGCATTTGTCTTTTTGATGAATGTATAGATGGCCTTTATATCATCATTCGAGTCTTAACTCATGAATTTAACTCCTAAAAGTCATGAAGGCTAAAATGAGTAAGATTAATGCAGCAGACTTACATTGCTTATGAAGTGAACACAGATATTAAGTTTGACTAATTTTTTTGCTGTGAAAATGTACAAGTACTGTGAATATAATTTTCTTATTAGTCATCAGCAGATAATAGGATCCTGAACTATATGAAAATTGTTTATTTAAAGATTCCAGAACTTTTCATTAAGTAGCTTTTGATCATGACATTTCTTGTTATGATTTTGGTCTGTACTGGAGCAGTCCTTGACTTAAGAAGTTACTGAAAACAAGTCTTGGGGAGAAAAATGTCATCCCTGTCGTATCTCTTTATGCAAATTTGAGATTCTTTTCACTTCGTTTTATCATCATCAACTTTTTTTTGTCTTCATCTTTTTGTCTTATTTTATCACAGACATGTTCTTCCTTTGGTGTACTTTACATACTCCAGTTTTGCATGCTGGCATTCCTTAGAATCCATTCTTTTCTGAAATTTTCCAATTTATTTTCCTGTTTCCACCACTGCTACTTTAACTTCCCAACTTAAAGATGATGCTTTTAACCCTTCTGCTGTCCTTTCCCAAAATGTGCCCTCACCCTGCTCCTCTGGGTTCATTCTCCTAGCTGATTAAAACCATTGTCTTCAGGATTATTTAGTTTTTTGCAGTTGATCCTTTGATGCAGAGCAGAAGTTTTGAGGCAAAATTGAGCCTCAGCTCCTGCATTTGAGCTTTGCTTCCTGGAAGTCTCCCACTGAAGTCCTTTGTTAGATGGTTTCCTCCTGCCTGGGCTGCAGGTACAGTTTTCTTTGGGTTTGCAGGCAAGTCCCTCCCGATCACGTATGTTTATTCTGTGGTCTTGTGTGTTGTTCTGGAGGAGCTGGAATGAGTGTGAGTCTGGGACACCTCTTGTAGCATCACAGCTGTCAGGTTTCTTTACTGTCTTTGGCTCCAATCCAGAGCAAGCTGAAGTCAATGGAAAGATTTGAATGCCACTCCATCTGCATGAATCCACTGTGCATTAGTGCTTGATAGAGGTGCACCAGAAACAGGAGAGGAAAATTGTGCTTACACTGGCTCTTGGTTATGAATGTCTTTTAAAAATAGTTTCTCATAACAATACTTCTTTAGTAAAATGGGTTTTTTCTGCATTGAAATCATGGTAGTGATTCTTATGTAAGCCTGAAATAACTCAATTAAAAACAGTGTGTGTGTTACTCAGTTTGTATTATGGCTATTTAAATCTCAGTGTGTATTTTTGTAACAGTGCTGCTATTTTATATTAACATTTCCTATTTTTAGAATCGTGTTTTTTCAAGATCATCAACGAAATTAAAATGGTTTAATTCATTTCTCTTATAAATGGTGGTGCTTACCACTCTAACTAGTAGCCTTATTTCTTTAATTCTTTATGTTTCTCAGGAGCATATTCATCAACATATCTCAGAGCAGTTGGAAAAAAACCCCTCTTCCCTGAATACATACACAGCACAAGTGTGACAGGCTCATGCTGCATGTTCAGGTTACAATCTATAAATGTTCGAATGACCTTGCATTCATATATTTGAATGGAAAAATGTATTAAACTGTTTTGTTAGAGAACCCTGTTGTCTAGAATCTCATATGCAGCCTTTCGAGTTGTATTCACAAATATCATGCACATGGCTGTTTGCTATTTAAGTAGTTTTGGAGTGTCTGATGTCAGCTACTTCCCCTAAATAAAATACCCAGGACATGTAACACCTGGTTTGGAGCCAACTGGCTTTGCTTTGCTTCCTCTCCAAATGCCTTCGTTCACAAGTGAGCAAAATGACTCCTCATGCTGTGAAAAAGGAACCCAGGAATACATGGCAAACACAGTTTTACACTACATAGGGACGTATTTTCAGTTTTGAACAGAGCTCAGTGAGAGTTTCATCCAGCTTCCAATAAATTCAAGGGAAAGATTTCTTTTGGCTTCACCGGCATTTTGACTGGAACCACATTTGCCAAGTGCAACACTATGGGGAGCAGCATGAGCCAGGGGGATGGAAGGAGTCATGGGTTTTTTTGTCCAGTCCTCTGCCACTGGGAGGGATCTGACTGCCACCAAACGAGGGGGATTTCTAGCAAGTTGAGCTTCAGTGCTCTGAGGCAGCAACTGTTGCAAGGCAGTGACCATGGAGGAGCCCAGAGAACCTATGAGAAAAGGAAGCTGCTTTGCAATTGTTCCCTTGTAGGAGGCAGCAGAATGGACAGAACCGTGGGCCCCAAGGGCTCATGTGGGAATAAGGAATAATCTGGAGAAAAAGTTGATGGGAAGTTGAATCTTCGAAGAATTTAAGATTGAATACGTGTCTGGGAAGGCATAATCTGACTTCATGGAGGCGTAAAGCTATTTGTGAAGAGTTTAAGTGTCAGGACTAGAGATGTCCACTGGCTAGCAATGGGGCCGAATTTCCACTGTGAAATACACGTATAATCATGGCAAAATTTTTATCTCGGTGCACTTCACTCTTAGAACAAGTTCATAAAATCTGAATAACGCTTGTAATCAGAAATGATCTCTCAGCAGTGTGTCTGTTACGAGAGGGACCAGTTTTTATGTACTGAGCCCCTGGTGTTGCATGTTGTAAACTCAGGTTCATGGTGATCATTCCTTGTCTGAGCAGACAGTTTGGAGATGCTCTTACAGTCTGCCATGTAACTTCTCCAGACAGTTTTTCTCCTTCTCTTTGCTGTTGGGTGGTTTTTTGTTTGGTTGGGGTTTTTTCTTTGGTTGGTTTTTTGTTTGGTTGGTTTTTTTGTTTGGTTTTTAGTTTGTTTGATTTTTTGTTTGGTTGGGGGTTTTTGTGTGGTTTTTTTTTGTTTGTTTGTTTTGTTTTGTCTTTACCTTTACTGCATTCCTTGTTTTATTTCCCACTGCCCAGGGTCAGAATTGTCTGCAGTGTGTTTTCTGTTATGGTGCCTCTCCTGTGGTGTATCCTTCTTTCTTTCTTCTGCTCAAGTATTGTGTTAGAACCTACCACAGGATCTTAACGAGTAGTCCAAAACCCTCATATCTAATGGGGCCTCATCTGAATGAAACTGCCAAAAAGTCTGCAAAAGTAGTGTTTGCTTGGTTTTTTTATGCTTGATGCCTCTTAGAATTGCTTGAAGGTTGTTTTTACAGCAAGAGGCAATGCTCCTTTCTGGATAGGGAAGTATGGGAGGTTGGATTTAAGGCTTTTTTTAATATCTGTTCATTCTAAAAATGAAGGTGTTTAATTTAGCAAAATAGAGTAAACATTAAAGTGTATAGAGGGTTTTTTATTTACCTTTAGCAGAAAACTAATCAAGTGATATCAGACTTGTTACCTTCTCTGAGAAGGCCGATTCAGAGAAGTTCAAAAGTTGAGAAACTTGCAATAATTGCTTTTCATTTTTCACGTTCCTCACTGACAGATGTCAGGAAATTTTAAAGGCCTTTAAAATATTTCCTGTGAATGCTTTTAGTAAGGAAATGTTCGTTTCCAGTCTGAACTTGTTTTCAGCACTTAGTTTGGTCACCTTGATATGAGGAGCTTATATGTTTGTTCCAAAACACAGGGACTGTACCTGGGCATGCTGGACAGTGCAAGTTTGCTTTGAGAGGGGTGTTCTTAGTGTGTGACTAAACTACAGTGCTAAATTGGACTTTTTTCTGGGACTTACAATGTTGGCAGTAGCATTGCAGGACTTTTGGCAACCCAGTATTTCCAACCTGTTGAGTGTGGGATTAGGTCAACTGTCTAAATTTATGTAGTTAACTTTCATGTACTGTCACAATCTCTATTAGCTCAGAATTAAATTTATGATATAGGGACTTCAGATTTACATAAATACGGTAATTATTCTTGAAATAACTAATGCTAGTGCAGTAAATTCAGAATATATTTTCAGTTTAAATCCAAATTTATGGTGGTTTCCTACTGTCTTCCTCGAACATCCATTCTTAGTTAAAAATGCCATCTTCGCTCATCCAGGAGTTTCTGTTCTTGTGGCTCAGAGGTGCAGCTTCTTGTTCTTGGAAATGTGGAAGGATCCCAAAGTTAAATATGTCTTGGTAGTTCCTGTTGATGTAGAGATACCTGTGAGGCTGAGGCACAGGTTGCAGTCACCAGCTGTGATCCTAGTCTGATAATGTGCTGACTATCTCAAAACATCACCTGGTTTTATGGGTTTGGTGGCCCTAGGAAGCACTCATCACCTTGCAGAATAGCACCAACTTGTGTCAATTCACTCATCCTCAAACAATTTCTAACCCAACTTTTTCTGTTTATTTGATGATTTTGCAAATGATCCAGTTATGGAGAAGTTAAAATATAATTATATTTTGACCACTTACTTCGCGTAATTACTTTACTAATTCACACAACAAATGTAATGGAGGTGAAAAGCACCGAAACCAAGCGTTCTAATTAAAGAAGATCTTCAGCTAGCAATTAGTGATGAAATTCAATTTTCTTCCTTTTTTTTTTTTTAATAGGGTGGAAAGAAGTCCTACAGTGGGCCATGTGGGGGCCGCGATTGCAGCGCTGGATGCAAATGTTTTCCAGAGAAGGGTGCACGGGTAAGTTTGTTTTCACTAATACAACTCCTCCTTGTGTCTCTTATCAATCTTTTTATAAATAAACAAATAAATCCCAAGTTAATATGTGTAATTCTCAATCTAATGACCTCATGAAACCACAAATGATGAAGACCAGCTGCATTTCAAATGTCCTTGGCCAAGATTTCAAAAGCCTTTCTATAGGTTTACAAATGGCTCACTTTGCGATGGATCTTCAATGGAATCTCAGTTCTTTGTGATCTGAGCCGTAGTTCAAAAGAAGTCAGATGGTTTTGAAGTAGATTACAACAATTAAAATTAGGAAAATCAAAGTAGTGTGGGCTGCCAGTACAGATTTTGCCCAGCCCTTACTGTAATAGCTTCTGGTTGTGGAAGTGTTTTCGACTTGTGTATTTTTTTGTGAAGGAACAATAACTGGGAGTGAATCTAAGCAATTCCCTTTGAGAAAGTCATTTGTGTAGCTAAAGCCTCTCTCTCTGAAGTCTGAATTTGAAGCAACCAAATGTTTAAGCAAGACTTCTGTAAAAATCTTTAATTTCCTTTGATTGTATGAAAAGACTGAAGTTTTATCTTAACACCACTGCTTTTCTCCTGTCTCAGGGTAATGCTTCAATTACATTGTTAATTTTGGTCCAGACACCACCTATTTAATATTTTATCTTAAGCTCTAAAGTGTTTTAGCACATATGAAAATGAATCCTATAGATTTTGGTTATGGAGATGAAAGGAGGAAAGAGCTGCATTGTAGGTACTTGATGAATTGAAAAGGCTTAAGGAGGAGGAAAGTAATACCAGTTGTCTTGTTTAATAAATCAGTTGCTCTTCTTGAAATCATATTGAAAACTCATCCTTTTGCAGGAAAACAAAAGAAATAAAGTCTTATTTAAACACTGGCAGTCCTGATTTCTTTTTTCCTTTCTATTTCAGTGACACAGTATGAGTATATTCAAGGCATTACTTTCTAGGACTGAGCTTAGGAAAATGTTGCTATTTAACAATGATTGTCAGCATGGGCTTAAATGTTTTCCTAATTGCAGACAGAGTTGAGCATGAATGCTTAATTGGTAACTGATGATGTGTTTGCTCTGGAAGTATAAAAATTCTTTCAATTCATCCTGTGGCAGAGTGAAAACATGTCTAAACAGATAAGTGGAAGAACTGTGCAAGGAAGTTCTCACTATAACCTAGAATGCAAGCTAACACCAATTGCTCAACACCTTTCGTGATTAGATACTGTAAGGGACAGACCTCGTTTGGTTCTGGAACACAATATCCTGTAAATGCTTTGACCTTTAGATACCAATGAGCATCATTCTTCTGTCTCTTTACATTCCCGGGGTTCAGCTTGATTGTTTGAACTGGCCACAACGCTGTTGACCTTGCGGTTTGAGCTCTTGGCATCTCTTTTGTTAAGATGTCACAAAGATTTTAGGCTGTTTTCATTGCTGACCTGAGAACTCATTTGGCTTTTAGCTTGTTTCTTACGTGACCTCTATCAGTGAGCATTTTCAGCCCTTCAAACACGTGTTCCATCCTACTGAGACCTGTCCATGGAGCAGACTGTCTGCTAGGAGTGGTAATCTTCCCCTTTTACAACACTACTTCCATCAAGCCATACTGAGCCCTGCTGACACCTTCTTGGACATCTGCAGGCAGCTACTGGAGGCCTGCCATGCCAGAGGATAAGGAGGTGACTGGCTGAACTGGGAAAGCGGATGGTGTGATTATGTATCCTACAGCACAGCTTGTTTCTTGCAGGACACTGTACAGCCCGAGGCTAATTCCTTGGCTTCCTGCATAGCTGCTTCTCCATTGCTGCAAAGCCTTCAAGTTCAAAAAGGCAAATGGGAGACGGGACTTTGCCAGTGCCCTGAATCCATATTTTGTTTAAAAAAATGTTTCAGCTGTCAATTTTGCACAATTAACCAGATCGGAACAAAGCTAAGCTTTCTTTTTAAATAAAAGAAATAACTAAAAAGCACAAGAAAAGTGACAATAAGCTGACAGCTTAATGAAAATAATGTTGGCAGTGTCCTTAAATGTCCTCCTCGAATGCACTTCTGATCAGATCAAGCCGTGAGGAATTTGTTTCTGACCAGATATTTAAAAAAAATTATTTGGGCAATAAAAATGTCAGAACTGCTTGATTAGTAAAAGATATTCCTAGAATTGACGTGTAGACACGTAGAACCCACGTGTCCACATGTTCTTGTTTTTGCTATAGACTGTTAGTGCATGTTCAAGATACATTAAAAAACACCAAAACCCACAAAGAAACCCCAACCAAAAGAGCCAAAGCAGTATAATCTCCCTATCTTGAAGACTGAGCTTATCAGAAGACTAATCTCTATAAAGTGAGTCAGCAATTTGTGGAATAATTGAGATTCTTTTCTGAAGGAAGGGTGGTACAGGACTTGTCCAGCAGCCACTCAGGGAGTTCCCCTAGCAGATTAGTAAGGCACATCTAAAAGAGCCAAATTTCCTTCCTCTTAGTTGTTTAAATACTTGCATTAAATTTGAAAAGCCTTATTGCTATCCTGTACCCATTTGAGACTGTTCGGTGGAGTTTATTGTGCAGGTGAGTGACCTACAGCTAGAACACTTTTAGGACTGTCAGAAGAAACTATTGTGTTTAAAACAGTGGTTTTCTTTCCACTTTCTCACTATTTGCCCATGGTTTATGGGCAGGGATAATGCCCTTTAAAAATGTTACGCTGTACTTGTGGCTCTTGCTAAGAAATGCACTGCAGAGAGGTCAGCAGGGACCAGGAGGCATTTTCCATACTTGCAGAGTATTAAGAAGCACTAAATAGTAGGCAGCCTGCACAATTTCATTTTGCAGCTCATTTTGCATTTGTTTATAATAGTGTTGGCTTTTTTGTTTTTATATGCTGTCAACTACTTTCAAACACTTATAAAGATAAACTAGCAGACACAGTCCTTGTTGCATGTATACCTTCTCCTGATGACTGTTCACTTATCTTGGAATTTATATTAGGGTTTGTTTTAAACTTTACTCAACATGTGTTGGAGCTAATCTTTCATTTTTTTTATCATCCCCCACCAAAATAGAAATTAAGGAAAAAAAATGTAGAAACTTTTTCCAAGGCTTCAGAAATTACTCAGGTTAGCTATGTCCCGGGCAGCTTTTACAGCTTGGAAGTGCTGTGAGTTGGTAAAACTTGATGTTACTAATTACATTTCTTTTTTTTTTTTTTCCTGCAACATGTAATCATGTCAAATAATGTATATTTTTTTTATGCATTGTGTGTTCTTCAAAGCCCGTTAACATATGATGATATGAGCAATTAGAAAACTATTAATGGCATAATAGAACCTCTTTGCTGTCTCAGGAAAAAAAAACACGCAGAGACTGTTCCTAGCAACTGGTGTGGTTGGAAGGGATGTATCTGTAGAATGAGGCAGCTGGTCCTGAAGGCATGGTGGATGCTTTACACTGAATCGAGTCTGGTCCAATGAATTGAAGGACCACTGGAATGCCTCAGTTGCGCCAGGAACCCATCCCCTGACTGGGTCCTACTTAAACAAAATCCTATTTGTGTACTCCAAGACTACACTGCAGGGTGAAGCAAAGCATTGTGAGTGGGAGGGATTGAGTGAGATGGAGAAATTTTGCTCAAAAATGCGGTTGCTATCTGAGTGAAAGGTTAGTACGCCCAGAGATACATGAGATTCCCCAGGTTTGTCCTGGATTTAAAATGATGGTAGTGAATGTAGTGCAATTTATCTCTGGGCAATCAAAGAGTTTTGGATACAATTACTGCAGATCAAACAAGTTAGAAAAGACAGACAGATCCCCAGTGTCCACACACTGAGCAGTGTAACCTGAGGTCAGAATTTCGGATGATTAATCTAATTGTTATTTCAGATAAACTGATGTTGCATTGGCAAGACATCTTAGATTAACTTTTGTCTTGAATTCATCCCCTCAACTTAATAGTGGGCCTACTGAGTGTCTCTCTTGTGATAATTAGTTGAAGATTGGTTGACGTTTCTTTGCTATGAAATATGTAATAATTTTAACTTGTATTTTTTTATAAGGTTTGCTGCATTCTGCTTTGGCTGGTTAGTCACTCTCTTTGGAACAGTGAGGGATTTCCTGGTGAAACACCATTTCTTTGGAAGTGTAAACCCAACAAAATGAGTTTTTGCAGAAGTGTTTGATACAAACCTATTTGCTGGAGACAAAATTCTGTTAAGCAGTTTGTTCAAGGCTTCCTACTACCTCACTTGGCAAGCACTGTAGGACATGGTGATGCCATTTCAATATCCATGGCCTGCATGTTGACCAGTTAAAATCAAACCAGACTGTGAGATATTGCCATTTCCTTCAAAGTGACAATGCCAAGATACAAACACTGCTAAATGCACTAACCATGGATAATCACCCTGCTACAGGTAATACTGGGACCGTTATCTAGTTATTTTGGTAAAGATGGAGTATATGTAAATGATGTCTAATTCTTGTTCAATTTCCCATCTGGTTAAACAAAAAATGCCATCATTTGGTTTAGGAAGAGGATTATCTATAATGTTGAAAAATGTTGACCATCTGTTCGCTGTCATTAAGAAGTTCTGGCAATATTTTGAAAGCAAATGAGGCAATAGTTAAGTCAAACAACTTACATGCCAGCTGCTTTTTTTAACAACTGCCAAGATTTTATTTTTTTTTTAAGTAATGAAACTCACTTTGGCAAATGTAGCATTAAACAATTATTGTACATGCCCTCCTGACCCAACCTAAATACATTGAGCTTAGCTCTCTAATGAGAACCACACCATATACTAACTAAAACAGCATAAATAACCCCCAACCTCATTGCATTTGAAAGGATTCCTTGTGCAATGGGTGTCAAGACCAAACCTGTTCATATGTACAGTCTTACATCATCTCTCTTTGAGGACTTCTGGAGGGGACCTGTCTTATCTTACTTACAGACATTGTATAATTCAGTCATGGTGAACAACTGTGTTTAAGCAGGGTAACCAAGGAGTCTGTGGTAGGAAATCTCATTTCCATGATTTGTTTTTGAGTTTGGTCTGAAAGGGCACGTGCATTAAATGAAGCTAAATATGTTTTAGGAAACATATCCCGATAAGAAGATTGCCACAACTTTCAAAACTAACCAGAATCCATGGCATTTCTGTGTCACCAGGGTGGCTGAGGTGACTCTGTGACCTGAAACTGTGTCTAAATCTGCCTGCAAGGGCAGCAGATTTTGTAATTGCAGTGGGGACCTGTGTTTACTTTTGAAATGAACCAGAACATGGGTCCTCAAGCTGTGCTCCATAGAGCACTTCCAGATGGCTTGGAAAAGCCCAGCAAAGAAGTCACTGTCGCCATTCAAGTAACTGTGCTTCATGTGAGCTGTAACCCAGGATTTTAAAGTCTTTACAGTATTTTAGAAGCAAATGGAGCATGTAAAAGCTCCTTGTTGCACATCCTACAATGCTGTGAGTTGCCTTAGCTTGAGAAGAAGTTACGTAGTCTCACTGTACCAAGTGAATGTCTGCTCTTTCTCCTTTCTAGCCTTGAAAAAGGTTTCTGGTTTTTCTCAAGCTGAGCTTCTCCGAAGTGAGGTGTTACTTGTACGTGTTTAAGCTGGGATGAGTACTGGAAGTCCTGTAGTCAGCTGGTGCAGGGTCGGATCGCTCTGCCTTGTGCTGTGATGAATCCCCATCTGAAGGCAGAGTGTGCCGTGATTCTGTGTTCTTGTGCTGGCTTTGGGAGCTGAGGGGGCAGGCGTGTTGCCCTGGGAATAGGTACTGTATAATTTCGTGTTTGTACAAGCTGCCATGGCTACCACTGGTAACCTACAGGAGGAATGTACTGTTCCCCTTGAAACCAGTGCCATCACTCCCACTGATTTCGTTTATATGTGTAGACAGATGGGAAGACAAAACCAGACTAGCCTTGTCTCTCCCTCTTTGGACCCTTGCCACAACCGACCTTCTGTTCTAACTTTGTATCTGTGCCACTTTCTTCAAGACCAAAAGTGACAGGTTGTGCTACAGATTTGATCCATATGGACAAAACAGAGAGTTCAACAAGAGTTTCCTAGTACTGACCCCCCACCACCAACTTCCTAAATGCTGGAGAGTAAAAACACGTATCCACATTCTTTCTTCATAAAAATTTTCATGTCTTTCTTGGCCACAGGTTGGAGGTTTTAATGAGTCTGTGATGTTTTACCTGCCACATAACTCCTTAGAATAGGACTAACATTGACCTTTCAGATTATCTCGTTTATGCATTTATATATGCTCTAGGACGAGAGTTGTTAATGTTCTTAAAATTGTTTTGTGTCAGCCAGTCCACCTTGCAGTCAAAAAGACAGCTAAGAATTCCTGTAGGAAGATAAACTCTCTAGTGTCCTGCCCAGGAGAAGAAAAGCAAATGTTAACGGGAGTCTTTGAAACATATGAATGTCTAGTTGGGCTTTTGCTTAGCAGAAGCTGTAGAACTTTGTGTGATTATTCCTTCAATGATGTCTCAGTTGAAGAGAGATATTAAATGCTCTCTTACATCTGAGAAATGGCACAAGACTTTCCAAGCAGTTGACAGACAAGAAGGGGTATATACTGCGTTAAAATTACTCAACTGGTATTTTCTATCAGCACATTATATATAATTTGTGTGTGGTATTTGCTGTGTCTCAGAAGCCTTTTACTCCAGGTTAAGTTCTTTTAAATACTTCAGTTTCTTCACGCTTCTCTCCTTTCACCCCATTTCAACTCTTGCCTATCTTCTAACTAAGTGTGGTTTTTTTTCCAGAATATCCCTGGTACTAATTATTTTTTTAAGCTTCTTCGAGTGAGAAGAGGTGCCCTTTGCAGAAACAAGAGTCTTTTTTAAAGAGTTTCCGTTGGCAGTAAGGGAAAGGTGTGACAGAGATTTTCAGTGTGATCTCTTCACTAAGTCAGCCTTGGAAGCAGAAGGATCACAGAACCAATCTATGAGCAAGGCCCAGCTCGAGGAGGTTTGGCCGACAGTCAAGTTGGCCAATACGTGAGCCAGGAAAACAGCCGACAGCAGGGATTACTACAAAGCAAACTTAATTAGGCAACAGATAGGCAGGAAGTACGCCAGTCATGGAGCCTGCAGCCAGATAGAGCACACAATGAGGACGGTTAACCAGGCAAAACTGTGTTTGTAGTGGTAAAAGAGGCTGTAGTGCAAATTAGTTGGAAGTAAAGCTGAATGCATGGGTCTCCCAGGCTAACTGTCAATCCCTGCTTTCTGGGAAATAAGTGCAGTATTTTTGGTGGGAATCACAGCTTTTCCTGGTAGGAGATCATAGATTTCAGAAGACATAACAGGCTATAGCTTGTTCATCAGTGTCAGGCAAGGAGAATGGGCAGCAGCTGTCTCCTTGTGAATGAGCAACATGTATGTTTGCTTGTGTCCAGGAAAGTGGCAGGGCTGACTGTCTAAACACTTGATGGTGAAGAAAATCGAAGAAAGGAAGAAAGGAGAATGATGGCACTTTTTTATTGCCAAATAAAGGAGCATCCAAATAACAAAACATAGTGGGAATAAGGGAAGAAATAATAGCATGCAGGATACAGGATGGTCTGGCTGAGAATCTGGATATAAGTGTAAATTGTATAAAAATATCTATGAAATGATGGAGCACTTACTCCATAGGAAGGATGAGGGAGCAGTGGGCAGGAATGGTGCAGCTCATATGTAGGTATGAGAGTGCAGCATGGCTGAGGGGAAAAGGGCAGCTTGTGAAAGGTCCTGTATGAAAGACTCCGAAGTGAGACAGAAGAGAGATGTTGGTAAAGCAAGATAAACAGGAGTATCGACTTTTCCCTTGACCTAATTCTGTAAAAGTAAGAGGAAGACTCATGTGTTTGTCAACCTGCTCCTTTTTAAGCTGTTGATTAGAGACATTTTAGCTGTTGCTCTCTAATAAGTCATAAATCCATTGATAGAACAAGCATATTTTCACAACTATCCAATGTTAAGCTGATTTGGTGAGTGACATATTACGTACTCTTTGACATTCTGTGGAACTGCCAACATAGAAAACCTAAACTTGGAGGGAAGTTGTGAACTGTAACAAGAAAGGGATACTTGAGTTGTAGCAGGTATTTCATCCAGTTACTTGTTTAGGAAAAAGGAACATTTTAGTAGTCTGAGAAGCAGCATAGATACAAATGTCTTTGTTGATAGTGGGTAATTTTTGAAAGGGGCGTTTTTGGTCTTTTTTAATACGCAACAGAGTGTTACCAAAACTAATAAAAAGTCAAAGTAATTTAAAATTTTCTGGGTTTAATCCATAATCCATTAAAAATTATTTACAACTTTTGAAGGACTATTAAAAAAAAGTATCTGGTTGTCTCTTAAAGCTTAATGTATTTTCTTAAATGATCAAAGAAAGCTGTCTAATAAAATGACACAGCATGTGCTGAATTCTGAGTGAACAGGAAAGGAAGAATTTTTTAGTACTTAGCATTTAGCACTAAGGGTGCTAAATTTTGGGGTTTGAAGTTCTATAAAGCTGCTGTCTTTTAAGAAGATTTCTTAGTTTTGTGTTCACATCCATAATATCCTGCTGGAACAGACTAGCAGAACTTGTTCTGCTGTGTAGCTGAGCTGTGTTGTGTTCACCTGCTCCTGAAGCTGTGATGTGTTTTAGCACAGTGGCAAATGCGCCTCAGCACCAGATTTGTTCTGCTCACATCTCCATTGCCAGACAGCACCATCTGCCTGCTTGTGTGTCGGGGTGTTTCTATTTCCTATCAGGTTCTAAAAACAGAATAAAATTCCTAAATGTGGGAAAGAGTAAGAAATACATTATCCGGGGTATTCTTCACCATAGCTGTGTTTGCTGCAACTGCTACACTTAGGGAACAGATTTTGTTGTAAAAACAACTGTAAGCTCTAGGAGTGTACGTGCTCCCTTGCTCTGGGAAGCAAAGTCACTATATATAGGAGATTTTCAGACTTTGCCTCTATGTTTGACATAGTGAAGGAAGGTTGTAGAACCAAAGAGGTGCCTTGGGTCTGGGTGTCCTGTCCCCCCAAGGGTTGCAAGAAACATAAATAACCCTGTTTGGTGAAATGGGATGGTTTTTGTTTATAGTTAATTTATTCTTTGTAACCTGAACTCTTAACTGCAGTGATGGCTCTTTTGGATTGATGAACAATGACATCACTCTCAAAAGTGCAGAAGTTGTAGCTTGTATACTTTGACAGATACTTCCTGAGACACGTGCAACAAACTGGTTCTCAGTGATTTGGAGCAGCGCAGTGATGCTTCCCCTCACCCCTTCCTGAGCATCACATGCGTGTTTATCAGCAGTCTTCATTGGAAACACCGTGTAATGTAGTTCCCCAAATGTACTGAGGACTGCCTACCCTGGCGTCATGAATCACACTTTGTGAACAGCTGGAATGTCAATCAGGATATTTTTATATGAGAAGTGCGGGTAATGGGTATTTTCTAGGAAACTTTTAAACAGGTTTTGTTTTTTCTTTGTGAAGCTTCATTTCCCTTTACATGTTGTCTGTTCTGAATACCTACATGATATTGTGGCATTTCTTTTATTGTGATGACTAATGACTGAGGATCCAGCTGAGATGAGGGAAGTCCTGCAGTGCAGGGCAGTTATAAACATACAGTAGGAGACAGTTGGTGCTCCAAAGTGCTTTTACTCTGTGAGAATTACTTTAGTTTTGTTTCCTCAAGTTTTAGTACGAATCTTGCTTTTATTCAACTGTATTTTCAGGGAAGTAGATAACTTCATAGAAAATATTTTGAAATAAAACTCTAAAAATTTAGCACTCCATACTCCTTAATAAGAGACCTCTGAAAACAGTTAATCAATTCTTCTGGAATATATTTTCTCTCCAAACTTAGAGGCATTTGAAAGAGAAGATAGCAGAAGAGTTTGTCTTGTCTCGTTTTAATTAGGGCATATCTTCCTAACAGTACAAAATGTTTTTGGAGGATGTCAACCTTTGGAAGATCCCTAGCAGTGGAAATATAGCCGAGCTTGTCTCACAGCAAATTCAAAATAAAGGAATAAAGTTTGCATGCAAAATCAAGGCAGCAGGTGGTCATTCCCTGTATAACTCCAGCTGCACTTGAGCTGTAAATCCAAAAGCATTACAAAACTAGCAATGGGACACCCAGTGGTTTCTCGCAGGCTTGGATCAGTGTTCCTGGGACTTTAAAGGCAATTTTCCTGAGATTTAATGTTTTCTCTTGAAACAATAAATGACATAAGTGTTATCTCCAGACTTTTTCCAGAGCAGGGAAGTAATGAAACTTCACTTGTTTTTCTAACATCAGGACTAAAACCTGAACTAATCTAGTCTAACCATTCCCTTCTCTTTTATCAGCTGGAATGTGCGTTAACTCCTGAGAACATTTGGGTAAATAGCAGTTCTGCTTACAGTGGCTTTATTTTATGCACTGGGTAACACAAAATAGTCAGGGTTTCTTTCACAGAGTTAATGTAGCTGCTGCATTGTGCATTATTGCTTCTTGCAGAAGCACGTGTCAGATGTACCACATTTATAGGTGCCTTTAGATTGATTTCCTTTGCTAAAACAGCATCTGCTGTAAGCAGTGCCTGGGCTCTGTCTGATTCTTTTGTTGTATTGTGCACCAGTATTATCAGCTCCTCAGTCTATACTGAAGAGGAAAACTGGGTTCCACTGGTGTTATTGAGGGGTTTCCCAGCATGTACAAGGAAGCCAGGATTTTAATTTTCAAACCTTCAGAGGAGATTGCTTTTGGGCTTCTAAGAACAACTGCTCAAACAACCATTTTTGTGAAATTTGTGTAAGGGGAGCAGTTTCAAGGGAAATACCTCCTCAGTGTTTTTCTTCACACTTGTTTTAAAGAAGCTGTGTGAATGCTCCATGTAGTGTTGGCAGGATGTTATAGCTGAAGGAAGTACAGTTCTGTAAACCCGATCTCCTTTGCAAAATGAAGACTTTATTTTGCAAATGATACTCAGTTGTGACCATGCTGGGTTGATGTGGCATTTCAGAACATTTTCAGAACTTCACTGAGTTCCAGTGCAGGGCATTACCCTGGGAGGCAGCTCTGGCAGCTGGCTACTAGAAACCCACACAAATTCCTGATGTTGAGTTTTTGATCAGTTCAGTTACTTTAAAGAGGTGAAGATTTTCTCTTCAGCATGTGGACAAACAGGAATGGGCAGGGAAAAAGAAGGAACATTGGGATTTTTCCTGTCTTATATATCACAATGTAGTTTGCCCTGGAGAAAAAAAACAAGCTGTGTATCCCTTGAGAGTGATGATGCTTGAAGGATTCTTCCATTTTGTGTAATAGTCTTCTTTGAAACCTCCAGATCTGTGATGTTTTCCAGACCTCCTCTTTGAGCAGCACAATTCTGCCACGTTCCCAGGCTGTCATTTTGCAGTGCCTCATCAGAAATGTTTAAAAGTGGTTTTCTTGCCTTTGCAAAATGGGTTTGGGATTTTTATTCTTATTTCATAAAATGTGTTAACGACTTCTGAGTGATCGTGGTGCTTGTTGTACCCATTTTAATGGTGTTTTGACGTTTAAAAACCTGCAGAGGAAAATGCAGTTTACAAAGAGTCTTTAATTCTTTTCTTCCATCTTACACTTTTTCAGTAAATACATCTCTTGGCACAAGGGAAATTGAAGTGGGAGTGTGTTTCATTTTAAAAAATAACATCCTTGTTAAATAATCCTGCACTTAATTAAATTTCCTCTGTTTTAACAGCACATAGGAACAAATAAATGTGACAAACAAAAATAAAGAATCCTGAGAAATAGTGACTTACCTCTGATAAGAACCGTCTGGCATATACATAATTTTTTTTTTTTAAACTTATGCTTTACTAACAAGCTTAGCATTTGCTTCACATTTCCTCTTTCCACTTTGGGCTTACTTATGAGTAAAATCTAATAGATTTAAATATTTGACTTTAAGTCTAAAGCCCTTTTTTTAATCACTTTTTTTGTTATATATTGAAAAGCATATGGTACAACTGGCTTCTGCCTAGTAATTACATGAGGACAAACATGTATCATAGTTCCCTAATTGATAGTTGTGAAGAAACTGAAAAGAGAGCAATGGCCAGTTCTCACATTGGTAATAGTACAGCTGTGATTATTATCTTGGTAGCCAGCTATGTTAATATAGGGATTGCTTTCAGTGCTTCAGATTATGGCCATAAAAATCTGACAAAATGACCTTGGAAAAGCAGTTTCATGTTTCTGTGACGGTTTCCATTTCCATGGATCGCTGGTCTCAGCTGTTTGTCCTAGGGCTGCCTGGACTGTCTTCAGGAGCGTAGGTCAGAGACTCCCCAAGGCCGGCTGTGTGGCTTGCACAGCTGTGGGAAGGTCGCCAGGAATACAGGTAGCTCACAACTCCCATCACTTCTCATTTCCTGTCTTCTGGAGAGGGGCAACTGCTTCTACTTCCCACACTAGTTATGCTGTGGAACTGCAAGGGATTTGGAGGACCAGGAACGTGGACCTGTCCTTTCCAAGTTGCGTGGGAGGGAGTGTGGTGCTTTCATTTGATCTATACCCAAACTTTTCTGACACCTCCAGCTGTGCAGACACCTGCATCTGCCTGCCTGGGTGCCAGCAAAGCACAGGCTTCAACTTGAGTCTGTTCTCAAAATACGATGTTGATGTGTCTTATAAGTTTGCTACTTAAAATGGCAGAGCACATGGATGGAGTTTAGCTCAGAGAGGAGCCTGGCCCTGGTTGAGGGTGGAAATTTGATTAATAAAAAGGGAACTGTAGTTCCCTGTAAGTCTATAATTTCTGGTTTTGGCCTGACATTAAAAACTGAGTTGAATCATGGGCACAGTGAAAAATTGGCTTTTTGAATGGCAAATGATCATATTAATAAATGTGAGTTGATAAACTTCAAGAAAGAGTTTAGATAATTTCTCATATACTTATTTAATGTGTGAAAATGTTGGTCTGAGAATAGATGTAAAGTAAACTGTGAAGAGAAGAGTTATGAGACTTCTATGCTTCTGTGGGATTTGTAGCTGCTTTTCCATTCCCTCAAAAGATCAGCAATAGAAATACCCCCTGTAAAGAAACCGCCTCTCTTCAGTCTTTGATTAATTAAGGAGCATCGTGGCCAATGTGGTTTTAATATATTACTGGTTTTGGCATATGAAAACTTGTACACAGAAAAGCTCTGAGAGAGTAATTTCTTTTCATCCTGTTTCATCACAAGGCCACACAAAAAAGCTCTGATTTTACTGAAGATGGGTAGAATTAATAAAGGAGATGGTCAAGAAAATGTATTGCCACTCACCTTCTGGAAGTGGTTTCCTAAAGGAGAGTAACATAGAAATTAGTTCTTTCTGGGATGAAATAGTACACTCTCAATACCTTTTGGCTGCTCTTGGTGCTATCTGAAATGCTTTTAGCAAATACCTGTTGTGACTTTAGGCTGAGATTTTTCACAACCGTCTAAGAAAGGTTCTGGAATTGAATACAGTTGAGTTCCTCATTCCAAATTGTAATTGGATTTGGATCTCTTAATATCACTGAGTTTTCTGCTGACCTGCTGTGAGAGACATAGCCATTTCACTTTTTCTGACAGAACAGTGACCAAGGAGTGAGTGCCCGTTGTGCCAGTCATCTTGAGGGCGTGGAAAGAACTCACCACTCCTTGCATTCTGATGGGATGATCTCCTGGTCCAATATCCTTGGCCAATTCAATGTGTGCTTCTGCTGTCACTCTCCCTGTTGCCAGGGAGCCTTTTCATTTCCTCCCCTCTGAGCACTGAGGTCAGAATACTCCACGGTCACCCCTTGTACAAAGAGAGGAGCTGGTTCAGCCTGATAGCATCAAGTCCACCCCAGCAGCTGAACACAACCAGGTTGCACAGGGGAAGCTTTCCAGCACTGCTGGTACTACGTTATCTTGCCCTCTGACTCAGGTACGGAAATGTGGGTCTTTAGGGGTGTGAGCTGAGAAGGGTAAGAGACATTGTGAGGGAGCCATTGCAGCTTACAACAAAAATACAAAGAGCGGGAGATAGAAATACAAGGAGAGGGAGAAGGAAGCTGAAACAACCTGCTTTTCGTGCCACAGCTGTGTCACCTTCAGCGTTAGTTGTCATTGACAGCCTCACTGAGGACACAAACATGAACAAAAGCCGGGGGCAATCAGGACATCGCAGGATTAGGTCTTCAAAATAAACTCTTCTTCAGCCATCTGTTGGATATGCTTGAAGTAATTTCATTTTAAGAAATCTGACTTGCAGGTCTGTGGTTGAAGTGGCTGAGACAGTCCTTTAGCAAGAAGAGTTTCATGGGTCTGGTAGCATCTGTTTTGTGTGAGATACATGAAGCACAACAGCATCTTCTCTTGGCGTCTGCCATTGGTTTTTAACTGGGGTCATAGTCCTCTTTGCCAGTGGAAAGGAGCTTATGTTGCACAGGAAAATTCTCGAGTTACTTCAGGAAAAGGCACCATCAGGTGAGGGGTGGTTGTGAAGTTGGACCTTATCCACATGCACTCTTTAGGGTAAATCCTTCCTCTGTTCCTATACATTATGTTATTGGTGAAATACATCAGCAAATGTTTATAGTCAAGGAAAGTTTGTACTAACACTGTGTCATGCAACTAATCTGTTTGTATTAAAAAGAGGGAACACTAAGTTAGCTACATTTTGCTCCAGACACAAGCATCTTACTAAATATTTATACACAGACCAGACTGTTTACTTTGCACCTCATACTATAGTTGTATTGGGAAGATCCAGAACACCTGGGTTTTAATGAGGTATTAAGGAAAGTTTGCTACAACTTTGCAAATTACAGATTAGGAGCTCACTGAATTACTGAGTATATGCAGGAGACTTTTAAATGGAGAAGTATCACTTCTAAAATGTACATTTCTAGAATTGTGAATAACAAAATATCTGTGAATACCAGATCATGATCTCATTCTGGTTCTGCTGCGTTCCTACACTTCTCAAATAAAGAAGTGTCAGAAATATTAGAAAAATACCAGTTTTCCCTGATTTAGCTTTGCTGGAGGTCTTTTCTTTACATTAGTGAAAACCAGTTGCTAGGATTAAGTCACTTGGCTGACTTTGGTGATTCTGCTCTAGATTTATGCAAAAAGTTGTCCATGGATAGGATCCTGGATCACAATGTCTCAGGTGTGCTGGCTATGTAAAGCATCCTTTTTTTAAGAGGCTGGATATCTACCCTTGCTTTCCATCTTTACGTGTAACTATACCTATGTAATCTGATATCCAGAAGTAGAGGCTGAGGGAAGAACAGTTTGACTGTCTGGGTAGAAAGCAGAAAAAAATAACCCGAAGTTATTTTGCAGAGGATAATGCAGGTTCTTAGAGTTGAAACACTGATTGCCTGTGTATTGTGTTGTGAAATTAACAGTTGTATCACTTGGAATAAACAGGTGAAAACCCTAATGTTCTTTAAACTGTGGAAGTGGGAGTGGAAAGCTTCACGTGTAGAATGAAAGCTATAGCTAATCAAAGTGGAAGCTCGTTGTATATGTGTAGTCATCCTCGGTTGTGCTGGGGAGCACTAGTTTTAAGCCATGGTCAGTTTTTTTTAGTGTGCTCAGTCTGTACAACACTGAAAGCGTTGCTGCCGTCTGGTCATTGTGCAAATCTGGCAAGAGCTTGTCTGATCAGCACTCACCTCCAGCAAGTATCTGCTCACTTCACCATGAGATTTGAAGATAAAAGACTGTTAACTGTTTCTCTAAACTGCAGTGGCCTGGGGTCTTAAGCAGCTTTGAATATAGATGGCTTCTGAACAAATTCTAAGATCTAGTGCCCCTTGCTCCTAAATGCCACTGCATATCAGAAACTCTTTCCTCAGCACAACTAGCTATTCAAGTTACACACTTTGGAGGTTTTCCAAAACACACAGCAAGCACCACTTGTCAGAATTAATAGGTTTTACTAATTTTTGCTAAACATATAGCATTTGATCTCATTTCAGCTTTACAGGAGTTAATGTTTTAACCGCTGTATTACAAGAGTGAAGGAGTCTTATCCTTGGAAGATGGAGTAGTAATGAAATGTGGTTATGACTAATAATGTGCTTTGCTTTTTTCTGGTGATACTGAGCTAATGCTTCCTATGTTTAAATTAATTTCCAAATATTTTGCACAAGTTTTGGAAGCAAACAAAACCTAAAGTTCTAGGTATGTACTCTTAAAAACTACTTTGTCCCTGAGTTTGTTTGGATAGAATTTAAGAGTTGTATGTGCTGTATAAAATTTGTATTCCAGACTAAACAAAAAGTATGTTTACAAATCGTCTGCTTAGTTTAATTTTTAAGCTTCTTGCCATGCAAGGTACTGTTTGAGATACTATTTTCTTGATATATCAGTGGCAAAATATTGGATTTTCCTAATACTTTTGTGTTGAAACCTAATCAGAAAATTCAATCGTGGAAGAGATTTCATTTCAATCAATTACTTTTTCCTTACTTATCACGTGGTTACTTTTTCCTTGCATTGAACTTGCGTGCTACTAAAAGTACTACAGAGATTTCTTACACCATCTCTGTAGAAGAATCAATTCATTCCAGTAAATTAGAAATATATCTGTGCTGTAACAACTGTGTTAATGTGGGAGGTAAAATGCTATTTCCGGAAGAATTGGAGGACACCATCCAACTGGATCATTTTTTGAAAGGAGCATTTGTGCAAAGACAAGCCCTCTGGTTTCTTCGGTCTGGAAATTGTTTGCAATATTTATAGTACAGCAGGGCCTGGGGCCCCAGTTATGCATCAGGTTAAGTTGTACTTTGTGTAAACAATTAAAAAAAGCCTTGCAGCAAAGAACTTTTCTTCTAAGCATTAAATGTCCTGATTTTTTTCAAGAGAGCACACAGCTGGGACAAAACCATGGAATGATCCCAAACCGTAGCTGGACACAAGGGCAGAGCTGGATTTCCATCCATCTGCGTTAAACTGTGGAGCATTTGGATTTCGTGTTCACTGCAGATATAACAGGGATGTTTAAAGATCCATTTAATGGATCCACAATATAATTAAAATAAAACATCCTCAGTACACACGCAAGCAGTGTTTGAGGATTAGACACTTGAGGAACACGAGCCTGAGGGTGTGTTGGTACAGCCTGATTCAGGCAGGGAGTTTAGGTGTCTCTGCCCTGGAGCTGACTCGAGCAGTGGAGTGAGGCAGCAGCCAGCTGGCCGTACCTGAAAGTGTGGATGTGCTCTCAGAGCATGCAGGCTCTCAGCAGAGCTAAGGAACCATAAAAACACCACGTGACTCCATGGAATGCCCTGTTTCCCATCGATACAGCATGGATCAAGTTTTACCATTCTTTTGTTTAATTTAAAGAACGATAGATCACTAGTTTGACCCTTATTGGATGGCTGAATGTATGTAGACCAC
Organism: Oxyruncus cristatus; assembly: GCA_013399855.1. NCBI lineage: Eukaryota > Metazoa > Chordata > Aves > Passeriformes > Cotingidae > Oxyruncus > Oxyruncus cristatus. The sequence continues at coordinate 161,085 of VXAY01007089.1, forward strand.
ATAATTTAGGTAGACTTACAGACAGTGGTGGAAGGTATCTTCAAGATAGTGTTGTCTTTCAGAGCTTGCTGGGTGCTAAATACAGGGGGGATCCAATCTCTCTGCTTTCATAACAGGTTGCTAGACTTACAGATACTTACCAAAAAAAGCCTTTGAAGCTGCTAATATTTGGAAAAGGATGTACACTTCACATATTGCCTCAGTGAAGAGGAAAAGAAAATAGTTGGTGTTAATGGTTAGTTGTTTCTTTAACAAATATAGTGTGAGCTGTTAGCACTAGAGTAATGTAGTGATAGGAAAAAAACTGCTGTCAAAACAAGTAATGTTGATTTGATCCTGGTGAATCACAATCTGAAGAATAAAAGTCCCAGATTTCTTCCCCACTTGCTGTTGCATCCAGTAACATGAAGACAAGGAAAATGTATTTTTTTTAATCTTGTATTTGTTTAGCAAACCAAGGTTCTGGGTAGTTAAATTTCACTTTACCAGGATAAAATAGCTGTTACTCCAGTTGACTGATAAGAGCTTTGACACTGCAATGTTACTAATGTCAATAGAAAAGTGTTGTTTCTGGACAGCAAAGAGAATTTGATGGAGCTTTTGAGACTTAAGTAAAATCACTGTGCTCAGGATGCAAATCCTGTGCTTGGGCACATCCTGTGTGAGAGCTGGGAAAATGAATTCCAGGCTCTGCAGCCTGCCTTTCCCATGACCACCTGTGGAACTGCCACTGAGCATTCGTGTGGCTGTTTCTTGGCTTTACCATTTGGAGCAGTAGTAAAATGGAGGAAGTGGCCACCAGACTCATGTAACAACCAAGTAGCGAGAGTCCTCAGTGCTTAGTTTCATGTTGGAAACAAGGACACAGTCCATTTCATTACCACAAGATGAGACATTTCACCTTACCCTGCATGGAGGACTGTTTGTTGACTTTTGTGGGCTTCCCTTGTGTGTGCTCTTCAGTCTGTGCTGCAAACTGACAGTATAGCTGTGCCTCCTCTGTATTTCTTTACATTATCTCCTTTAATTTCTCAGATTATTTTCCCTTTGTTCTGCTTTTAAGCCTTGACCCTTTAGCTGTCCTCAGTGTCATGATTCCTCTCAGTCTTTGGTTGGCAGACACTTGCAGAGCTGGCATTTCCAGTCAGTGGCAGATGTAAGACAACATTTCTGCTGATGCTGATTCAGCCAGGCGAAGATCAGCTGTGTTGGCAAGAGCAATGGCAGGGAAGGATTGATGCCTACTGGGCTTGATCTTCTGTGTCTGACATCAGGGCTGTTCTTCACTGACATCCCTACGGTCATCATTTGTCTGTAGGGATGTCGCTGAGAAGACACCAGAGTCTTCATGTGATCTGAAATTCCATAGAAGTGAATGTTTGTTCATAGATCCAGATACAGGAGCTGTATAAGCTCACATTCACTGTTTTGCTGTTCTTGGCTAGAAGATAGGTCATTTTAAATACCTACAGGTATTATCAACAACTTAGTCTTCTGTCTGAAGGGGGCTGGTATGTATGTGTGGGGTTGAGGGCACAGTTTATTGCACACTGTGCAAATGCAGCATGGCGTGAGGCTTTAAAAAATACCCCATGGAAAAACATTTGTGCAGCTAGCTGTGGTTTAACTGAAATTGGAGTCACATCAGGAACAAAAGAAGTACAAAGCAAGTTTGTAGCAGTGATCAATAGAGGATTCCTTTTTCTCTATTCATTTAAAGTATGCTTTGCTTATTTTTCTCAAACAGCAGTCTAATGGTTGTTCCCTGGCTGATGGCTCTAGGGAAAGGGCTTAGAGTAGTTTGTGTAGCTCAACAGTGGCTGTTCTGGCTGCAAAAGAAGCACTGGCAGCAACTTCCAAAGAGTCCTGCTGAGTCTGTGCAGACCAGATCCGTTTCCAGAGCTTGTCCTCCCAGGGTTTCTGGGAGGTTGCAATTTTTTTATGAGCTGCTAGGAGGCTATTTGCAGATCTGAGACGGTTTTGGTTCCTCTAAAATGACATGTCATCATGTTGGCATATAGTGACACTACTCTTTGATGTAATAGGATGATGTTGAACCAAAGCATCACTGTATTGTGGTTCCCATTTGTTATTTTTTAGCAGAGTTTGCTGTCTGAAACAAACCCATAGAAGTGACTGTGCTGTGCACTTTGTATCTCTCAAGCCTTAGATAATGCCTGTCATTTACTGCGCTCCAAGTGAGTGCAAAATACCATGAGAAATGCAATATCATCTTTCAGGCCAGTATGGCTAAATCAACAAAACCAATAAAAACTGAGAGATGACAGTATTTGCTGTTGCAAATGCGCTGTCTCTGTACAGACTTTTCCTGATTTCATCATTATACTGTCCTGGCCACAGTAATTCTTTAACTTCCAAACTACTAAATAGACTGAGCCAAAGCATGGAGTTGCAGCCATCTATAAGTTACAATGGGGTAAAGACTACTCTTCTCAGTCTTCCTTAGGCATCAAGATTAAGTCCTACTAAAGACTTCTGGTTTTCCAAGGGAAATGGATATAAAGTATTCAATATCCTTAAGGTGTTTAAATTTATGTTGTTATCAAAGCTTTTTTTCTTGGTTTTATTTTTTTTCTTTTGGATATGTAACTCTTACTATTCTGAAAACCATCAGCAGCTTTGATTAGGAGCTAAATTAAAACAACTGGTGAGCTACCATACCCCTTCCTTTGTCTTTTTGGCATGTTTGCTTAACTGCAGGATGCATTCCTAACCCTTAGATGTTTCGGGTCTGCTTGGTGCAGTGAAAGCCATTTTCTGGCTTGCCGTGTGTCGGAACAGGGAACGTTTTCACCTTTTATTTTAAGGAGGAAGAAGCTGCTGATCTGATTTGGAAATAGCAGGCTGGTTATTGTCTGTCTAAAGCTGCTGAGACCTGTGTGCAGGACAGCACCAGTCGGGTTATCCTGTCATCATACACAGATCGCTGATTATCACACACCAGTGTTTGTGATCTTCTGCAGCGCTGCTTCCTTCTGTCTCTCATCAAGGCCCAATGAGCACAGACCGTGACAGGTAAAATCTTCTTCCAGACCTCAGATGCTCCCATACAAAGAGCCATGCTTAATCCCTGGCCTAGTGTGTAATTTAGTAATCTGCATGGTCATGAATTCCAGGGATATATGGGCAGGAAGCGCAGAGCAGTGTGGGTAGCAGAGCAGGCCTACAGAGTCATTTAAGTCTTTGTTGTATTGTGTAGCAAGGGATTTTGGGGACAATGAGACCTGTCTGTCAAAGATTAAGCAGACTGGAAGTGTGGTTTATACCAACAAATGAATGAAGCTTTTTGGAGTGTTAATACAGCCACGTAGTAAATGTCCAAGGACTTAAACATACAATTTATGTGATGACAAGCAACATTGGAATTAATCATTTATTCTATATACCTTAGCCAGTGGGAATTCAAGTAGGTGAAAAGTTCATTTCTATCCTTATCTTGATCAATATGCAACACTTATATAGGAAAAATGAAAAATCCTCTGTTTTTTTTTCTCTCCCAGACTTCAGTTTGAAGTTATTTTTACTAACTGCAGTTTGTTCTCTGAACACTGCCCAGTAAACCAGCCACTGACTGACTGGCACTTTGTGTTATCAGGCACTGCAATGAAATTTTACCTGGACCTGCTCTGCTTAAGCCTCTAGAGATAACTGGAATCTTGCCAAATGTTGTTTGTAGATTTGCAGGCCTCTACTACCCTCCAATCCTGCTTTGGTCTATGTATTTCCAAGCAATGTGTAGTTGAGAATTCGCAGACTCCATTTTTGCCCTTAGAGTGAATTGTTTACACATTTGCAAGAACTCCCCTCTGCTCTACTGCGTAACAGGTCTGTGGGAAGAGTTTTCGTTCTAAATCTGCTATCTTGAATAAGCATAAGATGGTTCCCATCTGAGTTTTAAATCTTGACTAATATTATCTGTTCCAACAGATAATTTTGTTTTTAGCAGAACCCTGTGCAAGGAAAGCTGCTCAGACCTTTCTGAAGTGCCAGGAACATGCTGGGAAGGCTATGGGAGGCAAAATGTAGGGGAAACTGCTTGCAGGGAATCTATTGTTCGCTGCTGACCCCATACTGGCCAGATCTGTGCATGGCCTACTTTCCCCGCCTGCCTTTCTAACAAGAAGCATCCTTTGGGGCTGAATGACCTTAGTGGATAATGAGAAGTTGTGCTGTGTTTGTCCCTTGTAAACAGAGTGTTTAGCATGTGGAACATTGTCTGGTGACTAAAATGGATTATTTTTTTTTTTTTAAGGGGCGGGGGAGGAACTTTGTTGTTGTTGTTTATTAGTTTTGTATTCTTTTTCTTTCCCCAAAAAGGGATACTTTATTCACTAGATGATTAATGTAAATACATGATACGACAGTAAGGCTTAGAGGTAGTCATGCTGCAGAGATGAGATGCCAGGTTCAGACTTGCTTTCAGAATTACATTGTACTAAGCACTAATTTGGTTGTAATAGCACAAAGGCTGGGTATTGGACAGGGAAAGGGACATAAGTAATGCATCAGGAAGAACAAAGGAAAAAAGACAAGATTGTTTTTCTGGAACATTGCTTAACTTGTGGCAATTTATAGATACACATTTTCTGTGTAACAGTGAAATTTAATAGAATAATTAGATTAGAAAAAGAATAGAACAGTCTACTATGATAAAAGTGAGCCAAAAAAGCAGTCATAAGATCATCATCCAGAAGAGGTTTAGGCTATGACTTGGATTGCAAGCTAGAGGAAACATTCAGATTTTAGATTCAGTTATCTCAGCATTTTACAAGCTTTTTTCCTCAGGAATTTGAGACAAATTGAGAGAACCTCCTAAAGGCACAAATGAATACAGGCATTTAAATCTGCTCTTAGAATACCAATGTTACTCTTGTGATCCAAATCTCTGTTGTTTGTATTCTAATGATTCACTTCACATTCTTTGGAAACAGAGAACACAAGGAAAATCATTGAAAAGTTTTATTTAATTATCATATTGTTACCACCTGAAAAAACACAGCTATGTTTTATTCCAAATATTGGAAGAAATCTGTATTTTTTTAGTTAGTATTAAGCAGTCTCTGCAACAAATTCACCTCAATATTTAATTTATTGTAAAATGCAGTAAGGCAAATACCACTCTGATATGAGCAGCCACATTACAAACTAGAATATCTGCTGATAGGCAAAGACTAATGAGAAAAGATTGAGCAACTTTTGTGAAGATTCAAAGGCAAACTGTTAAATCCTTGTTCCTTTCTTTACTGGTTGCATGTCGTGTTTGGGGAAGATCTGGTGCAAGAGGACACTCTCTCTGTTCGCACAGCATGAGGGGAATAGAAAGCTCTCTGTGTCATCCAGAGCAGAAGTGGCTTCCATAGCTTCTTTTCCCTATCACACTTCTGGCTCTATTCCTTATCTCTGAGTTACCTCCTTATCTCTGTGTTATTGGCAAAGCAGGACCTCTCTTGACTGTGCTTGGTTTCCAGTTCCCAGGCAGGAAGAGAAAAGTAGTCAAATGTAGATATAATGTAGTACTAGAAATTGTGAGCCAATGGACAGGTACTTCTGACCTTTTTATTACCAATTCCCTGTTCCCTTCTGCCCTTCCCATCTCAGTCTTCCATTTCAGAATCCCTGATGGGGGTGCAGGCGCTGATGGACGGGGAATTCTGTGTGTGGAAGGGCAAGTTGCCCACTGAGATGTGCTGTTTCTCCTGCCACTTTGTCTGTGCAGGATTCCCATGGGTAGCACCTGTGTGGGATGTGGACAGTCAGTGGTTCTGCCCCTCAGTGCAAGAGGGAAGCCCAAACCATCCTATCCGCTAAGGAATAGCTGTACTGGGAAAATGCTGGTATGGGCAGTCTCTTCCTGCTAGATCTACTCCTTACCCAAATCCCCGTTCTGTCTCTGAGGAAACACTACCTTTTCACAGCCTTTGCTTGCAAGGGGAGTTAGAAATTTAAAAAAAAAAGGGTTTGTTGTAAAAGAAAGAACTGGAGAGGAGCCCAAAGCAAATTAACAGATCTGGACACAGCAGACCCTGTGGAGGTTTGGAGTCTGTTCGGCTTCAGCATGTGGCTGAACCCTCCCTGCCTTCCTAGATACAATGTCCCTTTAATAGCCTTAACAGGCCTGACACTGGCAAGATTTCACTTGTTCAGTACCCTACTTAATACAGCTAATTTTCTACTGACAACATTTTTTTGCAACAATGAATCTTCTGTCACTCGAGTCCATGAGGAAGGCAGATTGGAAATGCCAGCCAGAGCGGGAGGGAGCGAGTTCATTGTCGCTGTTCACTTAAACGGTTCTTTGGAAACACATTGGCTTTTTCGGTTTGTTCGGTGGGGTGCTAGGAGTAAGTGGAAGGGAAAATATAACACAACCCTGCATGTTCTTCTTTCCTCAAGAGCCTATAGCATAGGTAAAATGGAAAAGTTGTGTTTTGTAGGGTGTATCTTAAGGAGAGTCAGAAGCTGTGGTTTTGTGGGCACCACTCCTGATGTGTATGACCGTGAAGTTACTATGATTCAACATCTATTTTCCCCAAGGAATTTGTGGAATATCTATGATTAGTATGGTGTCTTCTCAGTAATGAGTTAAGGAAAACCCCTTTAGATGGTTTGGAAAAATAACATGCTTGATCTTAGCGGATTTGTTGGAGAGATGGCATGTATGCACATATGGGTTGTTGTGTATATATATATATATATATATTCACACAGTGTGCACACTGCATGGCCTGCAACCAGGTGTTGGGATTTGTATAAGCTCAGTTAATAAACTCCAGTGTGTGTGTCTGGAAGTTCATCCATGTTGTTTGTCATGTGGAAAGCAACAGATAGAAACACTTAAAATACGAGATAAAACGAAGTGATCCCATTTGATGTCTGATTGAGACAATTTATTTAATAAGCAGTTTTCAGTAAACATGAAAACTTAATTGTAACCAGTTGGCTGATCCTTTGCTGAAGCAATAGTGACATAGATACCTGTTCTTCTGTATCACCATAAAAGGCTTTACTGGCCTGTAAGGGGCAAAAGATAGTTGTCAATAGAACCAGTGGCATCTACACATCAGTCTTGTTAGGGAAAAGCCTGGCAATGAAAGCCAGTAAAGCCAGGGGCTGTGACCCTCACTTTTCATTCCACCCACCTCCTGTTTTGGTGAGCTGTCATTTGGTCATTTCCATTACCATGCTCTCACCAGAGATGACTTATGTGCCTTCTGGGGAGGAAAATGCTTTGCATATGCTACCTTGTCGACTTTCCTGAACAGCCATCAGAAAAAAGAAAGAAGTCTAAGAGAAACCCTGTGTTTTCTTCTGAAATAACTAACTCTTTTGTATTAAAATTCAGTTCAGGACTTGTGCTGCTGTCAAGAGATGTGCACAATACTCAGAAGTTCTCTTCCTGCAGTTAGGGGCAGGAAAATGTTATGACAGCTGCTGTGCTATGTGAGCAGGTCGGGAAACTGTAAAGGCTTTCTAAAACATTTTTTAGAGATTAGGCACTGGAGGCTTGAGGGAGAGAAGATGAACTGAAACCATAAACCATGCAACCCATCTCATAAACCATCCAAACCTTTGGCTGTACTATGCTCTTTTGTTAAATTAAAAAAAAAAAAAGCTTAGTTCATAAGTAAATTGAAGTCAGTTAGACCTCACTTGCTATGATTTCACATTTTTGCAAAGATTTCCTGATCGAGTAATCCAGTCTTTCAATATAAGCCCTATGTTTTGGAATGTTGATGAGTGTAATGTACTGCCAGAGCTCTGTGAGGTGTAGGAGTGGTTCCTGCCTGTTACCTCCTCAGTCATGCCTCATTTCCTCAGTTGCCTTTAAGTCAGGAGTGAACATGAGTGTGATTTCAGAGGAGTGCCCGTTGTCAGTCTCATGTGCTCTCTACATGAATTCTCTCCAGTTGTATATGAACCTAGTATTGCCCGGGCAGTTTAAGACACAAAAGGGCCCTAAAGGTATCAGTCAGGCTAGCCAAAATTTCATCCCCGGTGACCATGTATCACCTGAGCCTCATGGGCAATTAGGTTAAACAAACAGTGGGTAAGCTGGGGATTCAGGGGTGATCACCTCTGCTGCCGTGATACTCTGGGGCGCGATTCATCAGTCTGATGTTTCACACTGTTTTTGCTCAAAAAAAGGCGTAATTCTGGCTGATGATCATGGAAAAGGCAGGTAAATGTAATTCAGATACATAGCGCAGCTCCTTAAAAATGAGCTTTAACTCACAATTTTCATACGTCGGTTATTCATTTAATTGAAATGCAACGTGAGTCATCCCTGTGCTGCGTAAATCCTGCCTCTCGTTCTTTATTTGAAAAAACCCCCATGACTGAAATCTTTCTGTTTCTGCAGCGCCCATCATTTCGTGTGGTGCTCAGTGTCACACAGGGACCCTCTCTGAAGCCCAGTGCAGGAGGGCTGTTGCCTCACTGCTGCATCTCTCACACAGATGTTACAGCCCACAAGGGGCTTTCACTGACTTTCATGTTATCTGCATTCTCTGGGGCCTGGAGCCTTTCCACATGCACTTACTTTTTTATCTAACTTGGACATTTCAGAACATCAAAGCAAAAAGGCAATCAGACTTAAAGCCATCCTGTTTTACTTTTGTACATTTTTCATAGTTACTTCAAAAGTCATGAAGTATAAAATGGAATAACTAATTTAAGTTAATACTGAGTCACTCCTGACGTTGTCCATGGCGGGGAAAAGGATGACAGTATGTGGTCCCTTTGTGTATTATAAATAGAAATAGCAAATATGTGGAATTGATTGGATCAGGATGTTTCATGAAAGTTTTTAACTGGAAATTGAGCATTCTAAGGAACAAACTTCTCATAGATTTAAATATCTGATTTAAAAATAAAGATTTAAAAGAAAAAAAATTCTAGAGTCCATATTTATAACGTGGTAAACCATCCATTGCAACTTTGTTACAGAAGTATGGGATTTATAAAATGAATTTATGGAACCAAATTTCATTGATTTTTTTTTTTTTTTTAAGCAGTTAAAAAATAGGGTGTAAACCCATATATATATATATACATATACACACACACATGTACACACGCATTTTTTTATCACCTAGGTGTTCTGATTGCAGTCATGTCTTGTCAGGCTTACTGGAAATAACATGTATTTTTTGAAAATGGAGTTTATCACATGAACTAAAATTGGAAATTGTTATGAAAACCAGCCTGCCGTTGCTCATTACTACATTAAAAGATTGCACCTGAGATGACCAGAGTGGCCTTGGCAGTCGGCAGCGTGAACATGCCAAGGGCTGCTATGCATAAACAGAAAACTTCTGAAAGGCAATACCAAGGAATTTCCCGAGGTACAGGAATAAATTGTCTCTTTTCCTAAAATTAAAAAAAAAAAAAAAAAAAAAAAATTATTACCCTAATATCTTTCCTTAAAATAACAGAGAACAGAAAAAACCCCAAACAAACCAAACTATTAGATTTTTGGGAAGTTGCTGAATGAAGCAGGATTGTTGCACAGGATTTTTTTCCAGGCCATTATTTCTGTGTGTATATACAGTTTCGTGTATTCATCTCATGCTGCTTGTGGGTGAAAAACTGTGTAGGGGAACAGTAAACTGTATGATGGAAATAAAGAAGCCATTTTGAACGTGACTTCACCCAAGTTTTTAGAAGAAAAACTGAAGAATAATTTTCTTTAAAAGTACAAAGCTTTTTTCAGTAGGGAGAATAATTACTTTCTCTGGAATGTGAGCAGGGCACTGGATACCTGACCTGTAATTTAGGAAAATAGTGAAGGGGTTTTCATCAGTAATTATTATTATTATGGTAGAACTGTGGGGCCCCAGTGGAGACCAGGACTATTCACTGTCTGTCTAGCAAGGGATAACCACTGGCGCAGGAATCCTGCTGTGAAGGCAGGGCACACCGAGGAGAAGGGAGGAAATGGGCGTAGATGGTCCAAGTGGTTGGCCCAAGGTGCTGCTGCTCACTGGGGGACACGCCTGCTTTGCACTGGTAAGTCACCAGTGGACACCTCAGCCGAGTTCAGCGGGATTCATGTGCTGCCTTTTGTAACGTGGTGTCCCTGATCAGACGCTGCCCCCGATTTAAATGGGCAATGCTGGGGTGAAAGAGCATCCTGAAGGATCAGTCCCGTGTACAGGCAGTCCTGTACAACGTGGGAATCGGGTACATAGATCTTCCTTAAAGGCTTCAGGCTGGATTCTGCTTAGAGTGTATAAGAACATACATTTTTAGGGCCATGATGACTAAATGGTTGACCTTTGGTTTACCTTAATGTATTTAAACAAGTATAAGATGCTTCCAACTACAAAGCATTTTCTCATGAAGTAAATCTTTCACTAACCACTTTTGGTGTCAACAAAATGTGGTTTAAGGGGGAAATAATGGATGAAGGAATAGGTACCGTGAATAAGACCCTTTTTAAAAATGTGGTCACTGAATTCTCGTAGAGAAGAAACTGTGTTAGTTTGAGGAAACATGAGCATCTTTAAATTCAGTTTTCTTGTCATGCACAGGAACTTAATTTTGCTTAGAAAATTAGTAGTGCTTTGATGCTTGAAATAGGACAGTCTACAAATTTAGTAGCAGAAGTAGGGAACAGTTCTGTCCTTCCTCATCAGTAGTATTTTCTGCTTAGTTAACTAGACCTGCTGGATTTATCTCACTTAGTCAGTCCCAGTATCCTTTGTGGTGATGAATCACTGAACTGACAGGGAGTCAGGTCAGTAGAACTGTTCCCCAGGTAAGTGTGTACTTGTTTTTTGTCCTTGAAAGAAGGGACATGTCCACTGGTTCCATACCACTGCCACATATGTTCCTTTGACAAATCAAATAGATTTACGCTTTATTCTCCAAGCCCACAGAGGCAATGGGAAGTAAGGAATGTTTGGAATTTGCAATGCTATGTGTAGCAGCTCTGCTTCAGTGGGCGAAAATTTATGTGAGGTATTAGAGTTGGCAAAAGGGATAGGTACAATGGAGAAACTGTGATGTGTCTGTGCAGCAGTAGAGAGGCTCCATCATTATCCACTGTACTGGACTTTCCTCATGGCACCCTGGGATGCAGGTGAATTAAAAGGGTGTAGGGAAGAAGGTACAGAACCTTTTCCATCTTGAAAGACACTGACATCAAATTACACTTTTAGGACACCGGTTTTACCACCTTCTGCAGTGTGATGACTCAGAAGCAATGGGAGGTTCTTGTTCCAGCCATTTTTTCCTCTTGCTTACCACACATTGAGTATGAAAAGCTGCATTTCTGAGCCAGCTGTGTATTTTTAATGATTTGCAATGGATATGTGCATAACAGAGATGCATATGATTCATGCTGAACTTGTGACACAAACTGTGTCAAAATCCTGAAATTATCTCCGAAAACACCCCAGGTATGTAAAGAAATAATGCTGTTTTTTACCAGCATCATATTTGTTACAGACAGGCTGCATTTAGTGCTGCAGCACAGTAAGAGCCTGGTGCACAAATACGTTTGCGAATACAGGTCACAGTTTTCAAATATATGAAATTCGAGTAGGCATTTGAGAAAACATTCACAAGTCACAGTAATTTCACTGGCTTTGTTCTTGCTTCATGTTACTAGCAGTCCATAATTTTCCTCTTTTTGAAAACGATTGTCATGCAGCCAGGAAGACAAAACTATACAATTTGCAGTAATTACTAATGGCTTTTCTACAGGCTACTGGACTGCATATTGAATATTAATGATTAAAAATAGGGAGCTCCATTGATTAATTACAGGTTTTGTTTAATGTAATCCACATTTTATATTACGCTTGTCTTCACTGCCAAGAGAAGTTTTATCCTTTTTATCCTTTGATTAAGAGCAGTCCTGATGCCAAAGCACAGTAGAGACTGGGCACTAACATTTACCACAAAGTAAACTCATTGAGGTCAGACAGTAGTTCCAGCTGATACTGAACTCTGTAAGTTTACCTGGTGGTAAAACCTGAGTCTTCCTTGTGCTGTTACCCTGGAGTTGCTCCTGCAGCCACCATGCCAGCTCTTCATAATGTGCTGATCTTGGAACAGTTCATGGGAGTGCTACTGAGTGACGAAAAATGCTGCTTTTTCAGCAGTGGAGGCAAGTCCTTTGTTTCAGCATAGCAAACGTGATTTCCATCCACACAGACTTCAAAAGACACAGTGAGAATTCTTGAGAGCCTGATTATCATGGCATAATCACATTATCAGAGAGATTAGAAGCACTTTACTGTGTCCTTATGCTTTAGTGACACTCTAAGACCCTGGACAAAGTCTTCAAGTGCTGTTAAAATCTTTCTTGTAGGGCACTAAGGCAAAGAGAGCTTTTTAGCTGTGGGCCCTGAAATCACAGAGAACATGTTTAATTCTTCTGTCAGAGAGCTGCTCATCCAAACACAAGCAGAAGGTGTAGTTGCTGGTCTTTACTGCCCCATCTAAGAGAGCAAAACAAAAGCCTCCTAAAATGTTAATTCCTATCAGTTCCAGTCATTGTGAAACACTGTCATTAACCAGGCAATCAAACTGATTGAATACAGAGGTATTAGCAATTCAAACAAGTGAGGAATTCACAGTGTGTTTTCTCTACAGACCTTGGTGGACTCTTGGATGCTGTTGCTTTTGTGGTGGTGACTGGCTATAACTGTAATGTGCCTGTTTTTAGGGTGTGTCTGGTCAGTGCTGTGTTGCTTTGAGGTAAACAGTCCCCGATCCATGATTTGTGAGTTGTTGCCTGAAAGACTCTGAATATCCAGTGATTATGGGAAATTAAAAAGTTAAAGCTGAGACTGAAAGTGAGAGCAAAGCGTGTGATTTTGTAACATCCTTCTTGTGTATGGTTGCCAAGGACCACTGAAGATTTGGGGATTAATGTTCTGATTGTATGGTTCCCAGTATAAAGGATTCCACTGATAATTAGCCCAGAGTGAAGTTAATCAACAGAAAAGCCTTTTCAGATGAGAGTCTGTGCCTCTGGAAGTGTATACTATGGACGGTGTCTAGACAGAAAAGGTATGAAATATCAAACGTGCACTTGACCTCAGTTAAAAGGCCAGGATGAAACAATCACAACAGAAGGAGCGAAGTGGGAGAATTCTGACACTTGAAATAAAACTGCTCTGGCAGTGAAGAAACATGGAATATGGAAAAGTACGCCTTTTTTTTTTTTTTTCTTTTCCATTTTGCTTGATTTTAAACATGTAACAATGCATTTTTAAATTAACTGTAAAAGTCTTTTACCTGCCAAGCCATGGAGTCCGTGTGTCTCCAGCTGAGATTACTAAAACACTTGCAGCAGGGAGCTGCATTCCTTCTGCTGTTTTACGGAGTTAGGGAAATAGAATGGAAACACTTCCATGGACATGAGTGTAGAGGATAATTAAAAGGACTGTTTTGTTTGTCGTTGGTTTTTTTAGCTTCCTCCTCCATTCTATATATTTTAATGTAAGTCTTGATTCTTTGTATGGATAACTTCATGTGATTCACTGTCTTTTCAGTAGAAAGCAAAGCCATAAACTGCATTTTCTACCATAGACAGCATAGCCATAAACTGCATTTTCTACCAAAGAAAGCATAGCCATAAACTGCATTTTCTACCAAAGAAAGTATGGCCATAAACTGCATTTTCCACTGATCCATCCCTGCGGCTGCGGGAGCTGCTCCATCTGCCGGCAGAGCCCCGCCGTTGCACCCTGAGGGAGAGCCCGGCGCTCCTTCCTACGGTACTATCCATGGCCAGTCATAAACCGTCCGGGAAAAGGGAGATTGCTGCCGTAACTCAGGGCATTGAGGTGCCGGAGCGTGTCCAAGCAAGGCTGACAAAGCAACTGAAGGGTCTGGAGCACAAGTCCCGTGAGGAGCGGCTGAGGGAGCTGGGGGAGTTTAGATGGAGAAAAGGAAGCTCAGGGACGACATTTTTGCTCTCTACAACCATCTGAAAGGAGCTTGTGGTGAGGTGGGGAACTAGGCATAGGGCTAGTGAGGGGAAATGGCATCAAGCTGGGCCAGGAGAAGTTCATGTTGGATATTGGGAAAAATTTCCTCGCTGCAGGAGTGGTTAAGCACTGGGACAAGCTGCCCAGGGCAGTAGAGGAGTCACCATCCCTGGGACTGTTCAAAAAACAAGTAGATGTGGAACTTGGCAGTACAGTTTAGTGGGCATGATGGTATTCAGTCAAAGGTTGGACTTGATGATCTTGGAGGAGTTTTCCAACATTAATGTTTTAGCACAACATCACCAGCCAGTCAAGGGAGGGAATGTCCCGCTCTACTCTGCGTTGGTGCAGGCTCACCTCGACGGCTGTGTGGTGTTTTGGATGCCACAACATAAGAAATATATAAAGCTGTTAGAGAGTGTCCAAAGGAGAGCTACAAAGGTAGTCCTGGTGAAGGGTCTAGAGGGGAAGTGGTACAAAGCAGCAGAGGAGGAGCAGGTACTGCTGATCTCTCCTCTCTGTGACCAGTGACAGGACCTGAGGGAGTGGCCTGAAGTTGTGTCAGGGGAGGTTTAGTTCATGTATTAGGAAACGGTTCCTTATGGAGAGGGTGGTTCAGGACTTCATCAGGCTCCCCAGGGAAGTGGTCACAGCACAAGCCTGTCTGAGTTTAAGATGTGTTTAGACAATGCTCTAAGGCACATAATGTGACTCTTGGGGTTGTCCTGTGCAGGGACAGGAGTTGGACTCGATGATCCTTGTGGCTCCCTTCCAACTCAGGATATTTTATTCTACGATTCTGTGACTTACCTGAAATAACCTCTAACAACTCTTTATCTGAGAATGTACAGGGAAAACTTTAGGATGTCCTAACAACCTTAAGATGTATCAAATTGCATTAGAAATTGAATCAGAGAGAGTAATTACAATGTGAACGTGGTGCATTGATTTATTTTTTATTCTATATTAGGGTCGACCAGGACCGATCGGGCTTCAAGGACCGATAGGAGCACCTGGATTTACTGGCCCAGAAGGTTTGCCAGGAGCAAAAGGTGAAAGAGGAGCAGTGGGCCCCCCTGGACCAGCTGGACAGAAGGGTGACAAGGTAAGCACAATGGTGACTTTTCTGTCCCTGCAATAGATCTATGGCCTTGTATATATTTTTGGTGAATAAAGATAATCTTAGACTACCTGTCCAGGGGTAAAAACAACAGTACTTCAAGTATTTCTCTTTAGAAAATTGTCTACACTTATTTTTGAATGAGAATACAGATCCCAAAGCTGCTGAACACTGTACCCATCCTGGTAGGTGAGCCATAGCCCAATGACTATTGCTGTTGCAAGCAGTTCTTTCATTTCACGTGCCCAGGGAAAGATGGGTGTTATTCATGTTGTATTCAGAGACCTGGAGCTCGTTCCTCTTTAGAAGATCCTGAGTTGGTGTCTAGAAAAGCAAAAGGAATTGGTACTGATTGAAACCCACACTTCAGTTTGGCAGGTGCAAAGTTTTTTCTAACAGAAAGAATGTTATAAACTATGTCATAATAAATGGAGTAACCCATAAGGTGTAGGTGTCAATGACTGCACTGTGCAAGAATAGGCAGAACAGCAAACAGAGAAATGTCTCAATGCCCACAGGATCCGTCCTGCTGCCTCTTCTTAGGAAGGAAGCATCAAATGGAGAGTTTGGGGCTAGGCAAAAGAATGAATGGAAGTATGAAAAAGTGCTTTCTGTAATAAGGAGTTGGATATGTGAGTAGTTCATCTTCATGCTGTGCCTGGTGTCTAAAATCTGGAGGACGTCTGGGACATTGGGACGCAAACTTGCATGCTGGGACTATCTTGCCAGTCTGTTTGATGCAAAGTACTCAAGTCCTTTAACGATTGGAACCCATTTCCTTGCACTCAGAATATCTCTTATTGACTCCAGAATTGTTTCTGTCCACTGAAATGGATACATATGGAACATCAACATGCCATAAGATTCTCTGTCTCTTTGTCCTTTGTGGAAGCAATATACTTTACCTTTCCAAAGCAAGAGCAATTTAGGCTGGATATAATGCTTACACAGTCCATTTTGCTGCTATCCAGAGCAGAGCAGTAAAACCAACAGTGTGGTCATTACTTGTGACTTGGGCAGGGTGGTCTGAAGTTAATGCAGTGGTCTGCATATCTCTGGGGGTCCTATCCACATACAGACAGAAAAACACGTAAGTCCTGTTGAAACTCTTGAAAAATCAAGTGTGACACTCAGAGTTAAGTTTATACCAGATTGTTTATTTTCCTGGCATCTTCTTTTCCCCAGATGTGCAGTAGGGGATTATATTTTTACTTTAAATTGCCTGATTAAAACATTCCAGAAACACTCATTTGGCATCCAGTCAGGCTCAGATGCTCAGTTCCTATCTTCACTGACCCCTGTGGTCAGAGACAATCTGCATGGGATAGTTTGCTCCTTTTGGTTTTGAAAGCTGAAGTCCAAGACCAAAAGTGTGGGAGGGAAAAATATCTTCCAGGTAACTGAAGTGTACAGACTGATGAAGTGAAATACAATGTGTACTCTTTTTCCTCAGGGTCCAATGGGAGTTCCAGGATTTCAAGGCATCAACGGGATCCCAGTAAGTTGGCATGTATAGATATAAATTACCAGAATGTTAGTCACAAACAAAAGCACAATGAGGCTGTCCTAGCACATGCATAGTGTCCTTTGCAATTGCTTGCGTATCTCTGGAGGACAGTGGCAGTGTTTGTTAGTTTACCTGGTGATTCCATGCTGCTTTGTAAGAGGTTTGGATCCTCTTATAGGATAACATAAAGTTGACACCTTTGAGGAAGTGAGCCTGAGTTACATGGGTATCCACTGCATCATTGATAGGCTTTTCTCTCAGCACCATGTTCCCTCAGCTCTATGTCTAGACTGTATCATACAATCATAGACTTACAGAATAGAAAGGGACCTTAAAGAGTCAAACAGGCATGATCAGCTGTGCTTCAGGCCATTCTTAGGAGATATTTCCTAATCAATTCTTAAAACCTTGTGACGATGGAGACCAGTTTCTCTGTTAGAAAAGCTTTGCTAATGTCTAACTTCAGGCTTGCTTTCTGCAGTTAAAACTTCTTAGTTCTCTTGGTCAGGAACATGGAGAGAAGGTTGTTCACTTTTGCTTTGTGTTTGCCTTCTTGTATGTGAGAGCTGTTACTGGGTCTCCCTCAATCATCTTTTGCTATGATATGATTGAAAACAGTAATGAGAGCTAAGGCCCTTCAGAGAATCCTCACTTCACTAGTCTCTGGTTCTGGTTTAGATTGGGGGATAGAGGTAGCTAACCATGGGAACCACTTTCCCTGACCATCAGGAATTTCTTGTTTCTTCCATTATTTAGGACTTTAACATTCCAGTGACAGTTGTTCACAAAAATTGTGTGCCTGGAGTGTTTTGACCAGCTTTCTTTTGCTTTGGTTTTCCCCGGTGATTTTTGCAAAGTTTTTTGCTTTACCTCAGGTGAATGTTGATGGGGCGAGCTTTAGAAGTTGACCTCAAACTTCCCTACCCTTCCTACATTATTTAGCTCATCCTGCTTTCTCCTTCTGATATAGGAGTTCTTTTTATTTTCTTGATGACATTTTTCCATCTTCTGTATCATAGTGCCTTCAGACTATACTCATACTCTTACTCATCTTCCTCAGCTGGCCAGGAGCTCCAACTGTTGCGCTGTGTTTTCTTACTTCCTATCAACTGAATTGTTGTGATAGATTGGCTGAAAATGCTCAGTTGGCCTTGTAAATGAGTTTACTTGATTCCAGTTCCTTCCTGGCCTTTGTCCTTCACTCCCCCTCTGCTCATCCTTGCCTGTTTTCTCTCCTGCTCTACTCCCTTGCTGCTATTTTTTTTTTTTTTTAACTTTTACCACCAGCCAACTCTCTAGGTCTGAAGAGAACAAGCTGTTCCAATAATACTTAATTTAATTGAACACACTGGGGGAACATGTTGTTCTCAGGGTATTTTTGCAGATGAGACTCTTGAGAAAGGGGATTCCCAACAATGAGGGGAGGCAGAGATACAGCAACAGCCAATGCCAGGTAGTTGGCAGCAACAGGCATTCCGAGGAGTGAGTAGGGGAGGCAGATGAAAGGATTCAAAGCCTTCAGCATATGCAGATCTACTCTGTCTGCTTCACAGTATTCTGCAGGTGGGTGAGTGGCAAAGAGGCAGATTTTGCTGGTCATGAACAGCAAAGTGCTCAACACTGAGCCTCTTCTGTGCCGCAACTGCAGGGCAGAAAAAGGGGGAAGGGAAACTAGTTCCTACTGTTTACATTCTAGCCACTGAGATAAATGCTTCCATTGTAGGGTGCAAATAGCAACCACCACTGCTTGAGAAAATATTTTTACTTTTGCCATTGCATTTCAGGGTAGGGAGTAGCTTGGGCTTGTTGTGAAATGTATACAAACACATGCACATCGTATGGATGTGTGAAATTCAGAGCAAAGGAGAGAGCGCATCTGTGTGCTGATAGATGAAAGAGAGAAGTGAAAATATATTGCT
Source organism: Oxyruncus cristatus (assembly GCA_013399855.1). Classification (NCBI taxonomy): domain Eukaryota; kingdom Metazoa; phylum Chordata; class Aves; order Passeriformes; family Cotingidae; genus Oxyruncus; species Oxyruncus cristatus. Next base: position 179,598 of record VXAY01007089.1, read on the forward strand.
TTCTCTGCACAAGAATTAAAATCTGAATATGAAGGTGAGATTCTTTGTAGTGTGCAGGTATGTTAGCCTGGGCAGGCATAGTTTAGTCATCTCCAAAGGACTGCAAGACTGTTATGCAGAGGGGAATCCCACTATTGACCTTAAGGGAAGTGGTATTCCACAGTGTTCCCTTGGGGAATGCGGGTGGCGAGTAAATCATGTTGTTGCAGCTGGCCTGACTAATCCCTTTAACCTAGTAAATACAGCAGCTACTTGTGTTTATTGCTGGACTTTCACGTCACACTGTAGAAGAAACCCTTAAAGCCTTAGCCCTACTCTGGAAGTTTATTTTTTCCTATAGGACAAGATTCAAGGACGCCTCTGACAAAGGCTGGAACTGGGAAATATGTGTAGCTTTTTGTGAACTGTCCAAGGGGTTCTAGAAGGAAGTATTTTTATGATAAGTGAGCCCTTGTCTGTGCCACGAAAGCCAGAGCTACATGAAGAGGCAGTTTTGTGACCCTCCTTGAGGAAATACAAGCACTTGGTGATGGCTGTAGAAAGGCCACTTTGCCATAGCAATCCACGAAGCTGTTTATTCAGTTAGTTTTGTATTCACCCTTAGTTGCGTTTGTTCCTCTGTTTTTAAATATTTGTTGAGCTCCCCTCTTGGGATTGCCTTTGTGCTGTTTGATTTAGAAAAGCGGTCTCTTGGGATCACAGTGTCAGTGTATAAGCAGGAGTCAGATAAAGTGAGGGCCTAGATAATGGGTTCAAGTTTCCTTATCTGTCTCACAGGGAATGTCTCCTTTTGTGAGAACAGAGACCATGAGCGACCTCTCCGGCCTGTGTTTTAACTCAGATCTCTAAACTAGTCACCCTGACATGTATATGTATAACTGTGAAAGTCTTCTACCTTAGTCAGTTGAGTTGCTTGTGTTGAATTGGCACATCTGCCAAAACAGGAATTAGAGGAGATGAAAGCAAGGAAACTATTAATCACCATTTTTTCAGGTCAAAACAGCTCTTTAAATCAGTATTTTAAATCCATTTAAGGCAGAACTTTACAACTCTCAAGGAAGTCAGTTGTGGCTGTTCAGTATCTTCTCAGGTAAGGTTCTTAAAAGAAAACATTATGAATTCTGAGCAAGAAAGTAGCAAAGTCTGTGGATATTTTTCCTAAAGCAAGAGACAGCATGTGTGTGTGTGTGCCTGTGTCAGTCTGTGTCATGCTTTGGCTCAGAACCACAGATATGGATGCCATGGGATTAAGAGACGGGCACAGATTTATTTAGCACATATAAGAAATCACTGTGGTCAGCATACCTGACGTCCTCTCTGTGAGTCCTTCTCACATATTAAGAGGATACCAGAATCCCTTGGGCCACTTACAGCCTGGGGCAGGAAGAGGAGCTCTCACCCAAAGCGTTTCCCAGGACGTGAGGACACCAGCCAGCTGCCTGCCAGGGCTGGCTCTTGGCCAGCACTAAAGCTTCAGCAGCTTGGCTCCCTGTTGTCTCGCTCTGAGGGGCAGATGTTGGCCCTCTTCACTAAACCTTGCAGCTGGTCACCTTATGCTGTAACCAGATATGTGTGCACTTGTCCCACATAGCTCCTGGGTTTGTTGATGCTGTAAACAAAGTGAAAGACCTGCTAGACACTGGTGGGTTGCCACTGATTCATTCCTGCTTTGGGAACCAAATTAAATAATTTCTAAGAGACAAACACAAGTGGTAATAAATTGGTGCTTCAGCTTATTCCTGTCTCTTTACCAGGGCCTGGCAAGTCCCTGCTTGCACACCACCTGTGGATATTTTGACAAACAGACTTTAATCATCAGAGCCACTGGTACTATTAGTTCAGTGGTATCTGATGCTAATGCTTTGGGATGACTTCATTGCATTTCTTGCTAAATCCCAAATTTATACTTGTTTGGGTGAGCTGCCTTGATTCTGTAGTTGAGATGCACTTGACATTCTTTCAGTTTGTACCTTATTGACTGACAGAAAGCAGATCTGAGCTCTCTCCATTTTGTTGGCACAAATTTCGATGCAGTTGCCAAATGAGCTGGACCAAGGACCTCATCTGGATGAAAATTAACCCCATTAAGAAACAGAACAGTTTTTTCTCTGCTGTGTTTGTTTTCTGCTCTCACTCATCTGTTCTGCCTGTGCCTATTCCAGCACAGGGAGGAGGTAGGGATGAGTAAGCAGGAGTGTGCAGTAGTGCTCCTGGCAGCAGCTGGGACCAGTGATCAACTTGAGTATTTACGAAATTAGGGCCTTAGTTGTTCTGCATCCTTGTGATAGTCACTCTGCTACTGTGTGCCCCCAGCTTCCCATCCATAAAATGAAGACTATAGCATTCCCACATTTTTGTGAGGGATTTTAAGATCCTTAGATAAAGGGCTTTTCATTACTGTTGAGTTGTGATTGAGTTTGGTCAGAGCATATAAAATTGGCTTGGACTGGGAAGACCTTTAGTGATGCAAATGTGTTTTGTTTTAAGTGTCAGGCGTGACTGATTGTTAATGTTCTGCTTTATCTCCATTTTATCCATCTTTATTTTTTTTTACTTTACTAGTGTGAGTCATACCTTGTTTAGTGCCATATCTTAAGGATGGATCTTTGGGATCAAACAAAAGTACTTTTGGGATGAGTCAAGATCACCATGTACAGAGGGGTGGGAGAGAACTGTCAGGTTACCAATACTGTCTCCATAAGTTTAATTTTTCTTCCTGCCTCAAAACACTGTCTTCGAGCACCCCAGGACTCATTTATAGGAAAAGGAGTATAGAATAAAGAGCTGCTTGAAACTGGGCATTGTGTCTGTCTTTGTGTGTTCTGCCCTAACATACCTGTATGACACTGAAGAAAAAGTACATAAAGTCTCAAACTTTGATCTCCTTTGCACCATTACCATGCTCAGTAAACTCCAGTCAAATTAGTAGAGCTGTACCAGGGCAAAAGAGGTGCAAAATCAAAGTTAGGTACAATTGCATTCTACTCTGTTTGATTAATAATTGGTATTACAAATACTTTTTTTAAAATGTTATTAATTTAATTGCTTTGCCTAAGGTCTAAAATTCAATATAACAAGTAAAGCTGTTTTGCTTGAATGGCCTGATGCTGGAGCTTTAACATCTGTTGATCTATTAAAAGAAAGAATCCGTGCTGGGGAGGAAGAGAAGTCACTGAAACTCTAAGCAGATTGGAATTATAAATGCTCAGTATTGTTGAGTCTGCCTCCGCTCTTGTTTTTGCGTGAGCAACTCCCATTCCTGGTGTCAGGTGCACCCTTGTGTGCTGTTTTGACACTATTACATGCCATATGTTTCAGAACTGCTGTGGGATGAGTATTGCCCTTTTGGGACCTACTCATGCACAAGTTATGTACTTCAGAAAATTACCCCTTGGAGAAGAAGGTAATCAGATGAATGCAGCCAGTGTTCTAGGATTTAACCTTTAGGGAGGATAAACAATGCTGGCTGAAGATGCTGGTTCTGTTGCAGTCTGCCATACACTGAGCTTGACTGGGAGTTGTGCATTTCTTTTGGGTTGCGTTGCCATTTGGAAGGAAGATAGCAGTTTTCTGGAGACAACGGTATTGCCAATAAGATAATCGATCCTGTTAGTCATTCTCTTGTTTTCCCTTTACACAGGGTCACCCTGGGCAACCAGGACCCAGAGGTCTGCCTGGCCTCGATGGCTGCAATGGTACCACTGGGAGTCCTGGCATTTCTGGATCAGATGGGTTTCCTGGCCTACCTGGATTGCCTGTACGTCCCAACTCAAATATGGTGCTCTGTAGTCACTAAGCCAGGATTTGCTTTTCATGACATTGCTGGAGAAGTAACTGCCAAGTACTTTGGAAGAACCCGGATAACCCTGAGTTTATTACGACTGCTAGACCTTAAAAGCATCTTCTTACTGAAATTCCACTCTGAGGATAAAAAGAAGATCCTGTGGATTCAGTATGCTCCCACAGCAAATTACACCATTGTCACTGGCACTATTCAAGCCAACTCAGAAGAAAGTGTGAAACGTCTTCTGTCTGACACATGTCAAGTTAGTGGATGCTGATCCAGGAAAGGATGTTACCACATACTTAAGTCTATGCATCAAATTTTGGGTGCCTTCCTTCAGCCCTTAAGATAGCCAGAAGCTTCAGACTCACTGATTGTTAATAGAATTTACTTTCCAGGGTATTTATTTTATATGCATGTATAAGTAGGTATGTATTTTACTTTTGAAAACACTTCTGTACCACCAGGTTGGAGTTTTATTTTGCCTGTGTTGGATACCTTAAAGTTACATGTTTAATCTATTCAACTGGGCTCCCCTAGAGCGCTCCACAGAGAGTGGTGCACATCCAACCTGGCCTTGAACACTTCCAGGGATGGGGCATCCACAGCTTCTCTGGGCAAACTGTGCCAGTGCCTCAACACCCTCACAGGGAAGAATTTATTTGTTACATCTAATCTAAACCTGCCCTCTGTCAGTTTGAAGCCATTCCCCCTTGTCTTATCACTATGGCTCCTGATAAAAAGTTCCTCTCCAGCTTTCCTGGAGACTCCCCTTTAGGTACTGGAAGGGGCTCTCAGGTCTCCCTGGAGCATTCTCTTCTCCAGGCTGAACAGCCCCAGCTCTCTCAGCCTGTCTTCATAGCAGAGGTGCTCCAGCCCGTGGAGCATCTTCGTGGCCTCCTCAGGACTCACTCCAACAAGTCCACATCCTTCTGGAGGTGTGACCTCCAGAGCTGGGTGCAGCACTCCGGGTGGGGTCTCGTAAGAGTAGAGTAGAGGGGGAAAATGTGCTGCCCACAATGCTTTGGATGCAGCCCAGGACACAACTGGATTTCTGGGCTGCAAATGCACGTGGACAGCTCATATTCAGTTTTTCAGCCACAAGTACTCCCAAGTCCTTCTCCGGGGCTTCTTTCAATCCACTCAGCAGAGCCTGAATCCATGGTTGGGATTGCCCCAGCTCAGTTGCAGGATCTTGCACTTGGCCCTGTGGAAATTCGTGAGGTTTGCATGAGCCCACCCATCAAGCCTGTCAAGGTCCTTCTTGGATGGCATTGTTATGTATATGAAAAGGGGGGTTACACCGTGTCAAACAAATTCAAATAGGATCTGAAGTTGTCAAAGGCCTAAAATAAAAGGGAAATCTAATATAAGCAGGAAAATTCCAGAGAAGATGTTTGCAGAACCTTGTGTTTCTAAAGCTGCAGGAAGTCTTTAGTTCTCATAATAGCACAGCTTCTCTGACAAAGGATCAGAGGTACTTTTACAGTTTACTGGAGCCAGGAGTTTGCCTTGTTCCTTATGCTGAATATAGATTCTATCAGAACTGAAGCAGTATTTTTTTCCCCAGAAATTTGGTTTTTTACTTTTTTTTTTTTTTTAAACCAGGGTCGTCCTGGCCCAAAAGGCCTGAAAGGAGAACCTGTGTTTGCTCAAGGTGGTCTTAAAGGAATGAAGGTAAGACTTGTCATTACATAGGAGAGAATGCAGTACAAGGAATCCTTTGATATCCTACAGGTTGCAGGGCTGATACTGCAGGTTTGATTACTCGTGGTGTCAATCCTGAGTGTTTTGGGCATGTCTGAATGCAGAGCTGTGAAAAAGGCCTAAGAATAACTTAATTAATGACAACAAAGGATGCTCTCAGAACTTGGAATTGCTTGGTCTGTGCAGAGATTTTGTTCTTCCCATGCTGGGATGCTCCTGTTACTGCTCAGTGCATCTTATGATTCCTACTGTGAGATCCCAGCTGCACCCCAGTGTTTTATTGTACTGGAAGGTACTAGGAAGTAATCAGTGATATTCTTGGTTTACATACATGAAATCATATTCCACGTAGAAATTTCCTCTGTCAGATGAGGCCTTTCACACTGACTTTGTTGGTCAAAATTAGGAACTCCTCTAAAATTCTACTCCATGATATACACTTACAAGTTGGTAAAAGTTAAGTAGGTCTGTATTTATTTACTTCTATATTTATGGGAAATACAGATAATTTTATATTATAATGGTGTGCTTTTGCATAATTTATAGTGGTCTTACAATGAAAGGTTTTATGGTGTGTTTTTACAGTTAATAACTTTTTTAAATGCCAATTCATTTTCTCTTGTTACACATAAATAAAATGGTTGTAATTTCTCCTGGGTTTTGGAAGCTCTCCATTACCCAATTCAAATATGGTAGCACAGACTTCAAATTATTTTCCCATTTACACTTGACCTGATATTAGCTAACAGCAAATATTTCTATTGATACAATACTTGATGTTCCCTTTAGTTTGTTGCAATAATGTTGTGCAATTTTTACTCACACATTTATAATTTTTAGGGAGAAAATGGTCTTCCTGGATTGGATGGAATTCCTGTAAGTTATTTAATTTGGGAAATAATTATTTTAAAGAATATTGAGTAGATACATTTTCATGTATTGGTTCTCGAGGACACTTTTCAGATTAGTGGGATGTGTATTTACATGTGAGTGCAGTAATGTGAGCAGTTCCAGCTTTGTAATGGTAAGAGTGGATTCACATTATGGTAGGGGAAGTCAGAATTATCTATTCTATTATTCCTTTTTCAAATCAAACTCCCTTCTACCGTTGAACTCTGTAACTTTGATTTCCAATATACATCTAATAATGTGAAATAGATTGTTACAGTATTTAAATTGGCACACTTAATTGGGGGATATTATTTAATGTTTCCTGAGACTCACTTTGGCTTTGGTTGGGGTCTGCTGGGTTAAGTGCTACACGTTCTCTACTTGTCCTCTGTTTTTCTCGTAGGGCCCAAAAGGTTTTCCAGGTCCAATAGGTTCTGCAGGCCCTATAGGATTACCAGGTTTGCAGGTAAGAGACCTCAAGTATTGCCCTTGTCGATAGAACAGTTCAAACTCTTGGTATTTTTCCCTCCTGGTCTGTGTTTGTGTCCTGACAATGAGCAAAAGTGTGTGTGCCTCTGGAAGGACTGAGCACAGCTGACTTCAAGCACAGAGTGCTCAGTCTTGGATAGTTTAATCTGATCACAGGTCTCCTTTCTGGAGTGTCCAGAGCAACAATCATGAGTGAGGGCTCCAGCAAAGCTCTAGAGTGCTGTGTACAAACACTGCATTATACTGCTCCGAGCCCCTCCTGGTCTCAGGACTAGAGGGAATAGTCTGATCTCTGCGTGTTTGGAGCCTTTGTTGTCATGAACTGTGCTAGAGTTGCTTTTTCAAGATCCTACAAGAGAGTTTCCATTGTGAGGAGGTGAAAACAAACTACATGTTTGCTGACTTCAAGTTGAAGTTTGCTCTTAATTAAGGGCAGTGCCAAAGGACTGTGCTATTAGAGATGTGAGGACTTAAGAGCACATGTATCACTTTTGGTTTGGAGGCAAGAAAGTTCAGGTACTACTGCAGATCCCAGCATTGCTCCAGTTGTTTGCATCCTAATTAAATCAAGAGGAATAAAATCTTGCTCTTATTCACATTTAGGGTCCAGTGGGTCCCCCGGGGCCGCCAGGTCCAAAAGTAAGTACTTACCTTTCCTGTCTTCCTTTTATACCTGATTGTTGGGTTTTTAAGAGTGCTGTGGGCCTAGAGGATAGTGATGCTGTTGTTGCTGTTGTTTTATTAATGTTTCATCCTGGATTTTTTTCTCTCCCAGGGTAACATGGGATTAGGCTTTCAAGGAGAGAAAGGAGAAAAGGTAGGTGCAACTTGCTCTGTTATGGAGGGAGCATGAAATAATACTCTAGCATTCCATCACAGCTTATTCCTCTAGAGAATTGCTAGGTTCTAGCATTTTCTTCCTCTCCTTTTTCTTTTCTCCCCGTGGACTGATTGACAGTCCAAATACTAAAGAATCTGGCTGGTTCTTTATCTGTTGATACATAAAAAAAGAATGGGAGCTTTCTCTGGGTGAAGAGGAGGAAGGGGAAAATAGTATTTTTGTGGTTATCAAGACATGAGGTCCTTAGACATCTTTTCAGTCTCCTTCTTTCAGTTGCTTTTAACCCTCACCTCTTGTTTTAAATTATTCCACTGACTTCATTCTTTTTAGCTTTCATTATATTCTTTGGGTCAACCAATGTGTAATTTATTGTCTCAGTACCCTAAGTGGATGTCCTGCAGTCTGTGTGAGAATTTACACTGGCATAATGGGGCTTCTTAAAGTTCTCAATTTGGGACTTGATTCTGCTGCTCTTAAAATTAGGTCTCAGCATTCTACATTTCTAATAGTTCCTTCCCTTCTTTTCTTTGGTATTTCTCCCCAAAGTTTTTCTGGAATGTTTTCCTGTTGATTTAAGTGCTAAAAAATGCATTTTAGTCATCTTAATTTTCCTTCTGAACTTCTGACTTCCATGACCAAACTCCTGTGCCAGCATTCAGGCACACAGATTTAGATACATGAGATATAATTAGAATTGTTTTACTTCTGATTTGTAGGTCACTTCCATAGAAAATTAAACATGTTCTGCATATGCTAATATCTTCCTCTTTTGTCAACAGGGTGATGTGGGGCTGCCTGGTCCTCCAGGTCCCCCACCATCCACTGGAATACTGGAATTCATGGGATTTCCAAAAGGAAAACAAGGAGAAAAGGTCTGTAAATGCAGTTTACAGACCCTCTCACTCCCCATGCTCCTTCACTCAAGAATTAATGAAGTTACTGGACAGTGAGAGCTCTTACATTTCCAAATCAAAAGAATTTTCTGTACTAGTTTATTCTGTCAAATGGCTATTGGATAAAAATATTCTTAGCTCAGAGCATTGTGGGCCACTGCAGAAGGCACACCTCTCAGAAGGAGAAATCTGAAAGCTATTTAAGGTTTTCATCATTAATCCTAAAAATAAATGAACTGTAGTGTGGTTTTGTTGGATTTGTGAAATTGTGTCAGCTGAAGCAAGAAACTCCAATCAATTTAGAAAAATGAATGAAAGCTCCAGCTCTTGCTTTGGTGCACACTGCTCTGAAATAATCAGATTTCTCACCTTTATTTTGTTAGTCTAGAATTTGCTGACATGCATACTGAGATCATCAGTGTTTTTATAAAAGCTGTATGGATCTTGTTAAAAATTCTCTACACACATTAAAATGAGGCATATTGAGTCAATCTGGGATCTGCCTGTCTGCTGAGAGGCACTTTGTCTGGTACATGGTGACACAAATCCAGTGTATTTGCTGATAAACAGATTACAAGGCCTTGCTTTAGGTGTCAGGAGCATGAGGGGGGGATTGGGGAAGGTCTTGCTTTCCCAGGCTCACTGATTTATTGTGCTTATCTCTTCCCCCTTGTCAGGGTGAGCCAGGCCCTCAAGGATTACCTGGAGACAAAGGGTTGCCTGGCATTCCGGTAAGGACAGAGGAGCGTTATTAATATGTGCCTAATATGAGTTAGATTGTTCCACACCCTCTGAAGAACTCACAAGGTCTCCACAGGAGTTTCTAGGCACCAGAGAACTTTGAAAATCCAATAAGAATGTCCACAAGACCTTTTGCAGAGTGTAAATTCTAATCTCTGATAGTTTTTTGTGCTGTAGGTACAAGGAAGATAATGCTGTCCTGCTGTCCACTTAGAAGGCAGCCAACATTTCAGAGGAAACCTGCACTTAGCTGTACCCGGGACATGGCCACTGGATGGCAGTGTTCCTTGATGGCCCACAGACATCTTTAAAAATCCTAGTTTTTTCCCTTTAATTATGTCTAAACACATCTTTTGTTATTTTACTTTAAAGTTGTAAAGCACATGCAGGTCTTTCTGTCTGTCTATATATACCCAGTTAAAATGGGCTGTTTAACATTAGTGCTCATACACTCAGCAATGTTCAGCATCTTCCCTGTATGAATGAAGAACAACAATTTATCCATGGATTCCAGGGAACTATTTCCCAGCTTATAATCTTTTGTAAACAGGGGTTATTTCGCAAAGTTTAGGGAATAAATATTTTGAGGAACTTCTGACTAATAAGATAAATTGTTTGCCAGTTTCTTCAATGTACAGATGGTCTTGGTAGAAATACGTGCAAGAAAAACCTGTACATGGAGTACAATTTGTTATTAGCCTCTCTGGACATGCTCCATTATGTGCATGTTTAGCTTTATGCATCACAAGAGACTCATTGAGGCTGGTGAAGTTGAACATATGTGCAAACTTAACCTCAACCCTAAGATATTTTGAGACTGAAGCCTGAAAATTGCTTAACTACTGTAACTCTTGCTGAAATTAAATCCTGGTGTTCCGTCTCTGGATTTGGTACTTCTTGCTGACTGGGAAAGCCACCAAACATTTCCAAATGCTGAGCGTGAAAATGCTCATTTTGTGTCATTCTGAGGCTTTAGAAGTGAAAAGCGTGCTCTGAGCATTCCCTTGAGCTGCCGATGTTAAGAAATGAGATTTCAAATAGTTTTTAAATGTAGAATGAAATACAGAGTAGCATTGGCAGGTCTTTGCTGTCACTTGCATTTGCAACTGAAATATGTACCGTGATTTAAATGGATGAAAGTCTTGGGGAATGAAGAAGGTCCTGTACTGCACGTACTGCCAAATCTGGTTGATAGAGGTCTTCTTTCTGGGGCAAAACAGTCCCAGCAGAAACAGTCAGTTCCCCTTGTGTCTCTGTTGTACTGTTTATATTAATAAATTGGTTTGTACTCACTTTAATTAGGGCTGTGCTGTTCAGTTCCAAACAGAACACAGGTTTAACGTTGATATTTTTCCTCAGGGCTTTGGAGGTGTTGGAGAAAAAGGAGAAAAAGGTGTGCCTGGCTTACCAGGTGGCAGGGTAGGTAACTTCACAAAGCCCTTAAATGCCTGTTTTTAAACCCGTGAAGTGGGCCTTTCTTGAGCAGAAGCATTCCCAAAGCATGTAGGAGTCTCAGACACAGGACTGAGTCCCATAGTAGCCAGCACCATACAACAAGAGAATCAATAGATAGTCTTATCTCAATAAAGGCTCAGATTAAAGGTGAGATGAAAGATGTACACAGACAAGGCAGCCCGGGAAAGTCGTACAGAAGTATTGAGTGGAAGGCTTGATATTGCAGGGCCAGTGTTTTTCCAGGTTTTTGGAAAGCTTCACAGAATTGCAGCTTGCAGAAGTCCAAATGAAGATAATAAAGAGGCCTTGCAGGTACTTTAATGAGCTCTTAGCCAGTGCCAGAATCAGCCATGAGAGAACACAGGTAGATATTTGAGTAAAAAATGGGGCAAGCTGGCAACAGATGTTGGTCCGTCTGGTCCATGAATGTGCAAGTTGACAGCGTGCTCAGGCACACGCCAGCCATAGGTTCTTCAAACCACCCTGACCCTGCAGAGATGTGCTTACAGACAGCAGGAAGACCCAGGCATTCTGTTCTGCATGTGCAGAATAAATTGTCAGATAGACAGTCTTGACTGCATTAAGATTTATGGCTTTATAATTACAAAGTAACCACCTAACTTCCTAGGAAGTTGAGACACCATGACCTAATTAACTTGAACTGCCAATTAGAAAGACAATGGCTAAATAAGATAAGACTTCTTTTATCAGTTATTCTGTTAAATTCTTTGCATTATGATTGTTAATATTTGAGAGATGGGAAGATCAGTGGTAGCTTCTCCTTCTGAAAATTTTAACTTTTCATTCTTTCGTGCTGAGATATTTGGAGCCTGATATAATAAGATCGAACTGAGATGAAGCCTCTGAAAGTTAATTTTTTTGGCTGCTCTAGGGTCTTTTGGGACTGGATGGATCTGATGGGATTCCAGGGAGAAAGGTGAGATTTCTTTTATTTTTTACTGTACTTACAGTTACAGAAGCCACCTAACTGCTTGAGATCTACTGATTTCCTTATCTAGTGGTTCCAAGTTCTCTAATGGTTTAAAATAGTGAAGCTAAGTAAAAAGTTCATGTAAAACTGTAGATCTCTTGAACCGTCTCTCTAGTTAACCCTGCGTGTTCAGTCACTTTCTTCTGTAGTTAATATATGTCCTTTTCAAAATACACTGAAGCTGAACTCCAAGGTGTCCTCCTGACTTGCACATCCTTATGCCTGCTCACAGGTTCTCACCATCTTTACAGCAAAGGGAGGCCTGAAGGAGCTCTGATATTTTGTGAATGCTGAGGAATTGATACCATCAGTGTTCTCTTTATTTCTTCTTCAGATGTTTGGTAGGACAGTGAGTTGGGTTTGTGGTTCAAGTCCAGGCACTGCAGATGTCTCAGCTAACAAATATTGCCGCTTACTGTCTCACTGTGTATCAGTGTTCCCTGTGTGATTTTGCAGGGTCATCCAGGTGTTCCAGGCTATCCAGGACTGGATGGAGTTGAAGGCATGAAGGTAACTTCTCACTAAAGCATTGTTTTTTTAAAGATATTTATATGAATAAATAAGTATTGTTGCCCTAGGTAAACCTTCTCTTTAGCTCCATACCTCTGTAATTTTCAGTATGGTTCAGTTCCTCTTTACTTTTTTGTTAAGCTTAAAAGCGAGTGGTTGCTGAACTGTGGTACTTTAATACTTTTTCAGTGTTCAGTCATGCAACTTCATGACTTAGAATTGTAGGTGAAGCCTTTCTGGTCTCCTTTATCCTTTCACCAATGCCATATTTACTGGACGGTTGAGGCAAGATTGGGTGGAAGTAAGAGGATGCTAAGATAGTTGTCAAGGCTGTCTGAGATCTTAGATCTGATAATGCAGAAAATAATGTGTTCAATTCATCGTGCTGGAGATAGGCAATGCATAGCAGACATTTTCTGGATATCTCACAGTTTAAAGAGTCACACAGCTGTAAACTGAGGGGAAAATGATTGGATAGTAGTTTGGTGTGAAAAAGACTGATCTACCACCAAGATTGCTGAATGGTTGGTAGACATGAAATACAAGTACAGAAGCACTTTTTCATGCAAAGCACATGGAACATGTAGTAGAGGGTGATGTACAAAGGAATATTACTTGAAGAAGCAACAAAGTGTACACTGTCTTGCCTCTCCACATGGTGCTTATATGATAAATATGATGGTAATTTCCACAGCAGTCAGATTTTACACTTGCTGTTTCAAAGAGGATCTGATACTCTCTGAGAGTATCAGTGGGAGGAAGGAGTGACACTGCAGTCTGTCACAAGTTGTTTGTTCTACCTGGACGATTTTATGGAGGAATACAATTTCCTGGAAGCTCCTATTATTGAAATTCAGGATTCCAAGGCAGCAGACAGCTGCAGTGATGAATGCTTTTAAAAGTGAATATGTTCAGAGCAGCTCTCTCACTTTTACCACAAAGTGAACAGGTATCATCTACCTGATATTGGTCAATGTGCTGATACAATAACTGGTCTCCAGTACACACTGTGTATGCAAGTCAGTGCTTCCTGTTGAGGTAGTGGGATGCCTCCAGAGGATAGCTGGATAGTAGCAGCCATCTTATCTGAGGCTGCCATCAGTTTCATCACACAGGAGGGCGTAAGCCAGGACAGCAGATGATTATGAATAGCAGAACAAAGTGAATTCTTCACCAACGCAAGGAATGATGGTTAGAGAATGACCACAGACATTGGTACCACAGTACAGTGTGTTTCCTCTCCATCACCCATCTCAGTGTGGCATGAATCTGTTCTCTCTACAGGGTGAATTAGGTGACATCGGTCCCCCAGGCCCTCCTGTCGTTATTGACAGGGAAGGTGTAGTCATTTCAGGTACCCATTTCCATTTTGTTTCAGAACTCATCTAAAGCACTTTTTCTGCTCCAAGTTTCTTTCTTACTGTATTTTACCACTTCTCCACATTGTATATTGGGTCTAACCCACCCCTTGTTATTCTTCCTTTAATTTCTGTGTTGTTGGCACACAGATATGTTCGGTCCTTTGTTTATAACTTCAGAGTTTACAGAAAGCCTTTCATCCCCACTTCGCAGGATGATCTGTTTCAAGGCAGGTTGGCGTTTCTTGCCTGCTAGTCAGCTGTGAGCGCAGGGAAGTGCTGTGTGTCTACTCTGTGTCTGTCTTCAGTGTACCAAGGAAAACTGGCTTCCTTGTGTTGCTTGGTAATAGGTGCTCTGAATGTCATTCTGCTGTTATTTGTTGTTCAATGTGGTTAGAATATTGTTGAGAAAATGAGCTTAATTAATTAAAATTTTAAAAAAGCCACAGTTGATTGAGGCCTCAATGGGAACAGTCTGTGAAGCCATAAAGGTAAGGGGACAAGTTGTATGCTCTCTCCTATTCTTCTTCCTTCACATGTAGTCAAGTTTGAAACAACCTCTATAACAGCTCAGGAGGAATTTTTCCCATTATTATTAACTTTGACTAACAGGCTTCCTGCTAACAGCTTGGCAGCCCTTGCTATCCATGAGATCAGTGGCCACCACAGTAATTGACTGAAGAGTCTTTCAGTAGAAATTCTGAGATTTTCTTCCTTCTTTTCCTCATTGTTTAATAGGTGCACCAGGTGACCCCGGAAACCCAGGAATACCTGGTCCTCCAGGAGATGAAGGGATCAGTGGTTTACCAGGCCTTCCAGGAGCCCCAGGGTTTCCAGGCCTGGAGATAGGTAAAGCAGCTGCTTACAGTGCCTTTACAAGCTGTTTGCTGTGTTTTTGCTGGGGATTCTCTGGGGAGTGGCCTGGAGATGGTGAAGGTATTGGAGCAAGCCTCTCCCTGCTCCTTCAGCTGACTGATTTGCAGACTGCTGTATGAGAAATAGGAGACAGGGATGTCACACAGGGAAGCCAATTGTGTTGACTTGGATGGAAGCAGAGTTAGTTGCCACAGTTATTACGGGCCAGTAAGTCTTCATGTGTTGTTGGATTTCCATTTTGACTGAGTTGGTTGGCAGAACCCTTCCTACATTTTAAATCCTACCGAATGCTCCTTAAATTTTTTTAATGACTTTTCATATTTGCAATAAAGAGCTAACAGATTGTCTAGAGAAACCCACGGCTGGTGCAACCCATTTGCCCCGTCAAAGATCTCACTCAAAAGTTGCTTTTTCACTTGAATGTCATCTGTGAAGTTCTGGTCTGCCATGATGCTGTGAAGCTTTTTGGATGACCAAAGGAGTGTGGTCAGGCATAGCTGGTGCCTCCAATTATTACTTTTTCCTTTGTGTACAGTTACAAATTGTTCTGTGCTAACATGGTCGTAGTTTGGGGCACAACAGTAATTTTCAAAGCATTAAAAATACTAGAATTGTGTTTTCTGCTGGAGAGCTGCTCATTGTGTCATTGTTGTCTAGATGGAATGGGCCCTGGAGGGTCTCCAGGTATTCCAGGTGTGAAGGGTGAAGTGGGAGAACCAGGAAGAGCAACAATTGGATTACCAGGCCCTCCCGGCAGAGGTGGTTTACCGGGTCTGCCGGGAGCACCAGGATTGCCTGGTCCACCACGTATGTATATTTTTTACAGCCTTTTTTATATTGGATTCAGAGTGAAACAAGAGAAATTTATGTATTTAGTAAATCTTAAGTGTTCGACTGATGCCTCATTGTGATCTTAACCTACGAACTTAAATATATCATCAGCCACTCCTATGAAATAAGAAAAATAGAGCTAATTATTGTTAAGAGTGGTAGCCTGAGAGACTGAAGCACAAGGTTATGTAAACAAAATTTGTGACACTTGGAAGTTCTAGGCTAGTCTCTTATTAGCTTAGGTAAAGAATAGACCATGACCTTCTGAACACCTGAGGTAAATGTCTGTCTTATGAGTAGGTATTTTTGGCACCAGGGGTCAGATAGGATGCCTGAAGAGACAGTTCTCAGATCTAATGAAATGTGATTTTATTTTTGTATGTTCATTTTTATAGATGGCCTGATTAATTAATTATGCACTGTTTGTTTTCCTCAGAAATTGAGTATTACATGAAAAGGGTTGATTTTACAAAACTCTGTGTTTTACCATTCTGCCATAAGCTGTGTTCAAACAGCCTGTTTTATTTTTGAGAGCCAACCTTTCAGAACAGGACACGCTCCAGTGATGGAGCCAGTGAGCCTGATCTGATGAACTGATTTTCTGTGCAGAAGAAATAAGTGGTCTCTTATCAATAACTGTTTGCTAGTCAAATCTGGCTCACTTTTCTGCAGAGTCTGTAAAGCTCTTGTAGCTGTGTTTAGCTGATGGTTGCAGTTTGTTTCCGTGGCACATCAGACGCTGCTGGTCAGCACTCGGTCTTACTGTTGTCACTGAGGGGAAGGGTTTTCAGACAGTGTAGTTTTAGCTTATGTTAGATCACTTCCCACTGCTGTTTCTGTCAGCTTATGTTTCATCCTGTTCAGCATATAAGTAGATGTAGAAAATAATCCTGCAGTCATGAACTGAGGGACAGGGCAAGTCCCTTTACCCTTTTTGCCATTTAGTGTCTTTCCTGAGCTGCAGCCACTGAATCAGAAGTCAATTGCCCTTCTTTGTACTTCCTGTTCACAGTTTGGTGAGTTCTTTGGCCAACTAAGTCTGTGAAAAGGTGCAGTGGAAGAGTAGGGGAGTGAAACTCTGTTGCATCCGCATTGTGAGAGCTTTTGCTTTTCTGTATGAGGAGCTGGAAGCAACTGTGGCAGAGGACTGCAACCCGTGATACCAACCAAGTTCCACCTTCTTGTGTAACTTCCACGGTTACAGTTTCATCCAGTGCCATTTCTGTCAGCTGCAAAAGTGACATTATAAGTCAGTAATGAGCTTTAATTAAGCCTTCTCATGGCTTTTCCTTGCCTTCTTTCTGCATATAGGCCCTTCATTCTCCCCAGAGATGATCCTGAGTGGAAGGATTGGGGCCCCAGGGGAACCTGGACAAAGAGGGCTTCCAGGAGCTTTGGGTCCAAAGGGCTACAAAGGTAATTGACTCTTGTTTCAGGAGATTCTTTTAGCAGTCACTGGGCCTCAGAAATACATTTACCCATGGTTAATGTTCTAAGGGATGAGATGTGTCTTTGTGACAAATCACAGGAGGTTGAGCTGGATTAAAGGAGCCAACAGCCTTTACAATTTAGACAGAGTTGTGCCCAGCACTGCCGATAAAATCCTATTTCTATTTCCCACTCTGCTCAGCCAAATAAGTTGATAAATATCTCATACCCAGAAAATTAGCTAAGTAAGTTATGCTTTAAAGCCATAAGATGCAGTGAGACTTAAAAATAAAATCTTGTTCACTGCTTTGTGCAATACAGGCTGTAAATGACAGAGAAACTCAATTTTATTCTCTTCTGTGCTAAAATTTGTGAGAATTTGGGTCTTAGGGTATCAGCAGCAAAAGCCATTATAATGCAGACACCACTGTGCTTGGTGACTGTTTGGATCCATGGCCAGTTACAGTTCAGGGAAATATAAAGATTCAGCTGAGGGTCATTGTAACCTCCTGTGAGTGGGAGTATGGAGTTGCTTTCTCTGACATTACTATCTCTGAAAAACCAACAAGACTTCCCTAAAGCTCTCCTAAACCCCTCTCTTTAGGAAAGTTTAAACCTTTGGGAAGAAGTCTAGAAGTCCATGCTGAGGTTTATGCTGCACATGGTAATTTGGTGAGGGGCATTGCACAGAAATTAAACTGGACAAAACCTGAGCTCCACTTGCTTGGCACTCTCATCACCTGAGCAGAGGAGGCATAAAATCAAGTCATATGAGAATGGCTTTGTCTTAATTGAATCAAATACTCCTTTTGAAGCTCTTTCAACTGAAAAGGGTCTTTATCCAAATGAAACTGAGTTTGGAGTGTTGACTGTATTTTCCAGGAGAGGCAGGTGATTGTGCTTGTGATGGAGGAGTTACAAGAGCTGGTCTAAAAGGCATCTCAGGTCCACCAGGTCCATCGGGAAGCCCTGGTGTGCCTGGTGCTAAGGGCATTGGTGGAGACCCAGGCACTGTGGGTGCACCAGGACTGCGAGGCCCTCCGGTAAGGCAGGAAGAGTTTATATTGGTTGTCATGAATTAAAGGAGAAGAAGTGCCCTTGTGCAATTGCTAGTGTTGAATGTAGTGAAAACAGAACACTTTTTTTTTTTTTTCATAATGTCTTCTATTGTTTGAATTTAAAAAAAAAAAGGAACCTAGAAGCTGATCTGTGAAAAGAAGCTGAAAGTAGAGACAGTATCACCTATAAAAAATGGGAGAAGAAATGGTTCTTAAGTTCTGAGAACTGCACGTTCATCAGTCAAGGGATAAACAGTAGCAGTTATTCACCTCAGGACTTCTTGCATGTAGACATACATGGATTAGACCCAGGGCTCTTCCTAAGTGAGGGCTGGCTGGGGAAGCAGATGTACATGTGCATGGAGAGAAGATCTGAAAAATCAAAGAGTGAGATCTTTCCACATCATTGCTCTTAGCTGTGAAAACCGTGCACCGTAGATGCAGTCTGCCTCCTGGCTGCTGTATGCTAATGACATTAGTGAGAGCTGAGCTGGGGTTTTTATCAAACAACAACCATAACCAACAGGATTTTCCAAAGTGCTGAGCATTGCTCATTGTAAGTATTTACTTTTGAAAATCATAGTCCATAAAGATACCAATCTTTCAGCTTCAGACTATCAGTGATAGTAAATGGAGCACACCAAGGAATAGGGAAGAAGATTCAGTACTTGGGTCCTGTTATATCATGAGTGATATAATGTTCCCAGATGCCATACAAGATTGCTGTCACAACTGATAGTGCTATATACCAGGGTTTGTCGTGCCATGTAAAGCTGCAGTGACAGTAGAAACAGTTGAAAATAATCAAACCTCTCTTTTTATTTTCTTTTTTTTCCAGTGCAATGTATACAATAGGAAACCCTTTGGAGATTCTTTCCAGCTCCAGTCATTGTGTCCTTTCCTCATATGACATTTTTAAGAAGCAAAGCCTTTTCTCTGCATGTTCATATTCCTGTTTGGTTTTTATCTTTTGGTGTGTAGGCTTCAGCTGGTCAGCAAGGTCTTCCAGGCCCTAAGGGAGAAAAAGGGGATCCATCCTATGCAACAGCCAAAGGTGCTCGTGGGGACCGTGGTGCGACAGCACCCCGAGGACCTTCAGGCATCCCGGGAACTCCTGGCAGGGATGGACTTCCAGGCTTACCAGGCCCACCAGGCCCTCCAGTAAGTCCAGGTTAATTCAGCAGCAGTGCTTCAAAACTGGAATAAGGAGCAGAGGCAGTAGCCAGGCCTAGCTAACTGGTCGTGATTAGCCCTGTGGTAAATCTCCTAATACATAAAAAGTTCACAGTCCCTGAGCACAAATTTGTCTTTGTCAGGATTAATAATTGCCAGTCCTTATCCCTCTGGCTACCCAGTCAAAAGATAACTTCAGTAGTGGGGTAGACCCTAATGCTGTTTTATATTGTGTTCTAAAAGATAAAGGACGCTGGGGGCATAATTACAAGGGAAATCTCGAAATAGAAAAATCACACCAGAATCTTTTTAATTAAAAAGAAAGAAAATATCTTTCAGAATATGTAATATTTGCATTTTGGCAAATAGAACATAACTCAGTGACTATTCAAAAGAATATTTTTTCCTGCATTTTAAAATAAAGATAGATAATTTACATAATTTTTCAGGCTCGTCTGAACCTTTGCACGAAGAAACTCTTATGCACTTTTAAAAATTATATATCTTTGATTTTCAGCTGTAATTGTCTTTGCTGTGCACAGGGTGATGGTGGGCTAGGTTTCCCAGGTGAAAAAGGGCTGCCAGGACTACCTGGCTCCAAGGGCCATCGTGGAGAAATAGGTTCTCCTGGTGTTGGATATCCAGGTCCTAGTGGAGTTCGTGGACCGCCAGGTGACCCAGGAATGGATGGGTTTCCAGGACAAGTGGGTCTTCCAGGCCCTCCAGGTAGGTGTTGCTGGGTCTGCCCTTATTTTGAGAAGGTGCAAAGCTGCAAGTCAAATGGCACTCAATTTACTGCTGTGCCTGTAGCCAGGCTACAAGATTGCATTAGGCTGAAGATTGCTCTTTAAATTAATTCAAACTGGTTTGTGGGCTCACCAACCTCACAGAGCAGTCACAGCTTTCTCAAGTTGTCATGTTCAGGAGGACACAGATAATAAGCTACAAATACTCAAGCAGTGCTCAAATACTAAGAGTGTTAGGTGGACCTACTCACTGCCTGTTGCTGGAGAATCATTCTACACCAAAGGTAGTTCGGAAGAATAATAACATGAGGTTTTTAAAAAAGCACAGCCTACTTCATTGTCACTGTATGTACCTAAAACATACCATAATAACGAGTGATAAAGTAAGTAAATACAGGTTTCATAATGCTTCATATATGATGTTTCATGCTCATTCTCAAATTGAGTTACATCTAAACATTTATGGAAAATGCTTTCATGACAAAATGACTGCAGAGAACTAGTCCCAATGTCTTGATTCCATGTCAGCCATGTAAATATAAATTTAGACAAGCAGTATTTTTTCTTTGTCGCTGCTGATTTTCAGTGTATTTTTCACTGTGTGTGTACTTGGGCTTCTAGGCTTGTCATTATTTCAGTATCAAAATGCAGAATCAGTGATGTATTTGCAGGCATAGGTTTGTATATTGGTTTGTGTAGGTTTGTATATTGTAGCGTAGGTTTCTGGACTGATAATCTGATGTGCTGTGTTCAGAAACTTGGTGGTAAGACCGGTGCAGTGTGAGGAATTGGCGGAGGGCTCTCCAACCCAGAGGGAGGTGAGAGCCAGGCCAGAGCAGTGCTGGGAAGGTTGCCGGATATGCCGGATATCGTGTTACCTCACACCAGTGTCATGCTGGGTTGTTGTTATGGGGTGAGGAGACAGCTAGCATTAATGTCCTCCAGGAACAGTCTGCATAAGCTTTTTTTCCAATTCAAGTCACATGCTAAATGCTAAAAGCTTTACTAATTCATAGCTATGAATGCCTACATCTTTGTTCAGTAAATTGTCTCTTACAAAATCTGCTAAATTAAAATTGCACTGTGAGATAAGTAAAAGTAAAATGCTCTGTGCGTGATGTGGACTCCAGATATTCTGTGCAGCACATCAGAAACCAGCTTATTATGAATGCTACATCAAAGCTTTGGGAACAATGAACGATCCTTTGTAGAAGAGTATCTATAGTCAAAATATGTGGGAAAGTGTGAATAAGTCATTAGCCAGTTCAGTTTGCACCTCCATAGAGATGTGTAAGAAAACTTGTGAATGCATCATTCCCTCCATACTAGGAAATAATTTGCATACATTAAAAGACCCTTTGATGTAGGAAATTTCATCTAATATTAAAGAAATGTGGGTGGGTGGAAGAAATTTCTCATGCTGTCCAGACTGAAAGGCCTGATCACAAAAATGTGGAGAGTGTCTGTGACCTACTGAAGTTACCATGTCAAAGACACCACTGAGGAATTTTGCTCAAGTTCATGCCACATGCTGTGAAACAGGGTGAAACTGTCTTCCTTTGGAAGTCTAACTCAGTGTTTTATAAAAAGCTAGACTGGTATTATGAGATTCCACAAAAATGTTCGAATTGCCCATATTTCACTTTTATGCCTGACGTGATTTCATAATTGTTTTATTTCCTTGATATTCAGATACTATTGTGTAAACTGTGATAAGGTAAAGTATTAAGGAGCTGGGGAAGGTAAAGTTTTGCTTATATAATTTTTGCAGTAAGACTTGCATACATCATTTTGCAAAACACACAAGGAAACAGTCCTGTTTACATTTCAGTGACCCTCACGTGAAATATCCACTGTTCAAGTATTCTACTGCTGATTAATAATGTAGAATACAGAATGTGCTATGGTTCAGAGGTGTTTTTGAAAAACTTGCACGAGACAGTTCTTAAGGCCATGTGAGGTGAATGGAACAGTATAAATTAAAACTACCCTTTCCACGGCAGTTGTACCCCAAACGCCTGCTTTTTGGAACATGTCATTTTTATTGTACTATGTCTGAAGACGAAATGTCTCAGAGAAGTTCACTCACAGCCACATGTGATGTGTCCTGTAAAAAGCATCTGGATACTGAATGTTGCTCTTCTCACCACCTCCCTGAAGGGGACTGTGTGCAACCTCAGTGTTCCTTTGTTTTAGGTATCACCTTGCCCTGCATAGTTCCTGGAGCATATGGGCCCCCAGGGACTCCCGGCTTTCCAGGACTGCCAGGTAGGGAGACAACTGATGTAATGCACTGGCTGACTACCAAGAAGCACTTGTTCCTCAGGAAAGATAATACCTCCTAATTAATCCTCCTCCAAGTGACAGTTATTCCAGAGAGTTAACTGGCAGAACAGTGTCTTTTTTTTATGAAAGGCTCAGATCCCATGGAGTATCGTAACGACTGCACCATTTTTTCCCTTTCAAGTAGCTTCTGAACACAAACCCTCTGCTTCTGTGCTTATGTAGCTCATGAACAGCCATAGCTTTGAGACTTTATTTAGCTTAGGTTGTGTATCCAGCAAGGGTATCCAGTGTCAGCTTTGCAGAAAAGATCTGACCTGTTTTCTCGTGCTGTTGTTTTTGTCTTCCACTATTCATTTGTTAGTATTATTAATTAATATATTTTTACCCTTAGGTCCCAAAGGCAGCAAAGGCTTTTCTGGCATTCCAGGCCAACCTGGATTACATGGATCTAAAGGACAGCCAGGGTCTCCAGGAATAATGGGCTTGCAAGGGGAACCTGGTAAGAGGGAAGTTATTGGGGTGACTTTCTGTCACCAATTATTGTTTCTAATTTGGTACTGAAACATTCTGCAACTTTTCAAGGAAATTTTTCTTGCGTGGAATTTTTAAAAATGTTGGTTTTGTTCAAGATGCTAATGGAAGTAGCTGTTCTGTGATTCTGCTGAGTGTCTTTTACTGGTTTTCTCTTGAGGTTTCCCTGGACCTCGAGGAGACCAAGGGTCACAAGGACTTCCAGGACTGGATGGAACAGATGGTTTGCCTGGGAAAATGGGTGCTTCAGGCTTAGCTGGAATAAAAGGAGCTCCTGGAGACGTATTTGGTGCTGAGAGTGGAGCCCTGGGAGAGCGTGGGCGACCTGGACTCCCAGGTGATAAAGGGCTTACAGGTGATATTGGATTTCCAGGACCAAAAGGTGAGCACTGGTACTGCCTGTGTCTGGGGAGGTCAAACTGTTTGTTCTTCAAAGACCCTTCCCCTTTCCAATCTCCTTAAGACACTGCAACTCCTCAGAGCTGCTCACAGATGGTAATTTGCTGGTTTTCTCTTAGAATGTAATGCAACTGAAAGGCTTTTATTGAAACTCACTTTTTAATTAAAATAGTGAATTTTTCTGTATTTGTTCTGTAACGTCATATCTCTCTGTTTCCAGGGCTAGATGGAAGACCAGGCCTCCTGGGTATTAAAGGTGAACAGGGTCATCCAGGATATTCAGGTGTCCCTGGATTGCGGGGACCTCCTGGCCCTGGAGGTCCTTTTGGCATTAAGGGAAAACCAGGACCCTTGGGGGCAGCTGGCCTTCCAGGAGCACCAGGTATGTCACGTTTTCAAGTGCAGACAACTAGCTTGAACTCTGCAACGCTGAAGAAGTGTGGGAGAGATTTGGCATTTGCTAGGAGTGAGTTCCTACCTCTGGTTAGGGAGAACAGAGTGCAGATTTTGAGGCTGTTGCCTTGGACTCGGGCCAGCTCCTGCCCAAAAATGTTGCCCCAATGTTGTAGAAAGCATAGCAGAAAGAAGAAAGCGTCTTAAATGTCTTGATATTTTTAACATCTTTGCTCTTACATGCTGGCTGCGTCATTGACTAATCTTCATTTCCCATTTTCATGACAGTTAATTTCTAATGTGTGAGATTGCTTGAAATGTGACTTAGATCAGAAAATTATTGGCTTTCTCAGAACAAGCACTTGTCTTCTCTGTCTTTCTCTTCCCTGGGGCAGGAAATAAATATATTTCCCTTCACTGAAGGGAAAAAAAACCCGCCTTTTGAGTGTAGCAGTATCTCTTGAGCTGCAAAGACTAAAGTGTTTTGTTACAGTTTATGCCAGACTGGAGAACCAAGCAAAGAGAGACCTGGGAGTTGGCAGATAATGGTCTAGGACATAACTCTGGGATGTAACAGTGCCATTGTGATATGTAGAATGACAGGGCTGCAGCACAGTGGCAACAAATGAATGAAAGCAGGATTGTCATTTGAGATGAAAATCATGGAGTTTTTAATTTTTTTTTTAATTTTAATATTAGCATTCCTTCTGCCTCTCTACTGTTTTGCATTTATGGTCTGTATGCCACATATGACTTTTCTTCAACTGTTTTTAAAAACCTCCCATTGCTAGGATGATAAGCTCCAAATAATCAAGTTTTTTTGCAGCTGTTGTCTGTCTGAATCATTAATTTCTTTTGTACCCTTGTTCTTTCTGTTTACATATTTTGTCGGTTTTTTTCCTTCACCATGTTTCTATTCCATTTATCATCCACCCTCCATTTCTGATGTCACACTGTTTGGTTATGGGTTCTTCACATAGGCTGTCAAGGTGAGAAAATGCAGTGTAGCATAAAAGCTCATGGACTAACAACCCAGCTTTTAATGCTACAAGAATTGCATTGACCATAGGTGATACCCCTTATCATTGCTAATCAAACCAGAAGGCAAAGAACCATTGTAATGAGAATGCTCAGACAGTAACAAAGCTTCAAGCCTGGAAGGAAATCCTTAATTTGCAGAGATTTTAAGTGTGTGTGTTTTCTTTGTCTTCTTAAATAAGGCAGCCCTTTCATCTTCTGCTTCAAAAAATACAGGGTTGTAACTTAGAAGATTTTAACAAAGTATAACAAAGCTGGAATATTGGGTACTAGTGCTGCAAATGCCATTTTTCAGAAGCCACACGATTTTTTTTTTCCCCTTCTCTTCACTACTTTAAATCTGAGCATTCTGTTTTCGGTGGTTTGAGCCTTTATTTAAAATTGTAAACTGTTACAAAGCTTCAGCTAGAAACATTTAGAGGCAAAACAGTGCATATGGTGTTGGTTTTGTGACAGCACAATCAGCTTGTTCCTTTAGTGAGCAATTTGCTCTTGAGTAACTACCAAGGTGGAAAAGAAACTTGTGAAAACAAGCCTCTCCAGCTGATCTCTGGTTCACCCAGAGGCCGGCGTAGGTAGCAGAAGCTGACTTTAATGGTGCTCCCCATTCTGGTTTGGCTGCCTTGATGATAAAGGTAAGACTGTGCACTACAGGTTAGTGTCTGGTGGTCAAAAATGGACACATCATAAGGGGTTTCACTCTCGCCAGTTGTGTAGTGATGTAGGCAGTAACCCTCTTCATAGGTATTTTATTATTAGTTGACTAATGCTTTTGCAGTTCTAAGCTTTCTGCCTTCTAGTAGGCTGCATGTGCAATAGGGTCCATTTGTCATTAAAAACAACGCTGTGTTTAAAGAGCTTGGGAAGCTGCCACGAATTGCCCCTGGTGTTTGTGCAGTACCCTCTGTTGAGTTCTTTCTTGTATTGATTCAGGGCTTCCTGGAGTCAAAGGCGTGACTGGGGACGTAGGTCCACAAGGCCCTGCTGGTATGAAAGGCTTCCCAGGTCTTGATGGTGCTCCAGGATCTCCTGGGGAAAGAGGATTCGTAGGGCCACCTGGACCTTTTGGTCAAGACGGCCGTCCGGGTTTCTCTGGGCCAAAAGGTATGTGTTTCAGTCCTGAGATCACTATGCCTACAGAAAATAACCTTGTTAATAGTGATTTCAGGCACGACTTGTCAGAAGAGAATGAATTCACAACTAGTGTTGGGCTGTATTTGTTTTGCTGCCGAGTTATGAGTTATGGATTTAATTATGAAATAATGTGGTCACAAGGAAATCTGTCTTAAAGGTTTTGGGCCCTTGTGGACAAAGCATTGTGTAAATCAAGATAAAAAGGCAAGAAAGGTGAAGAAATTATGAACAGTGAAGGAAATTTATAGGAAAAAGGGAGAGAATGAAGCACAAATCAAATGGGAAGTAAAACTTCATGGTCTACATGGTCATTAAGCAGCAACACAGTAGCTGGTTACTTGGAGAATTCTGTGTTATTTTAGGTAGAGAGTAACAGAGCTATGGATCTGCACATTGCTCTCTAAGAAGTTGATTGGGTTTGCTCCTGCAGTGGAAGCAGGACCAGGCTCTCAAAGCTGAACTGAGCAGTGCTGGTTGAAGCATCATGAATGGAGACCTGGGAAAGAAGTGTCAGTGCTGTGCTTGTGCCATGAAGTTTGACTACTCAGATTTGGGTGCCTGGGCAGACCCAGACAGCCTTTAGCTGCCACCTAGGGGGCTTTGCAGTGTACCAGGAGAGACTAATATTCCCATCTCCACATTTCTATGCAGGTGAGAAAGGGTCTTCTGGCCTCCTTGGTTTTCCTGGCATGCCAGGACTGGCTGGTGTCCCTGGAGTGAATGGGTTTAAAGGAGCTCCTGGCACAGCTGGAGGAAAAGGAAGCCCTGGAGTTGTGGGACTTCAAGGTCAAAAAGGTGAGAAACACCTGAAATGCTTTTGCTGGATGTGCAGCAGAGGGACTTGGGAGGCTGTTCTGGGACATCTGTGTTTGGTATCTTGTTTCTATCTCTTTTCTTCCTTGTGAAATGCTTTGGCCTTTTAGACACTTACTTATGCATTCACATCAGGAGAAATGGAAGTTCTGTTTTTGTCTGCAGGCTTCTAGTCTGTGCCCTTTCCCTGCTAGGTTATTTTGCATGATTTCCTGACTTCTTATTTCTTCAGGTGACAGAGGTGATATAGGTCCACCAGGTCTTCCTGTTCTTGGGACTTCAGAACAAGCACTGCAAATCAAAGGAGACAAAGGAGATCCTGGATTAGCTGGACTTGGAGGATTCCCTGGACCTAGAGGTATTTCACAACACTGCAGTATCAGTTGATCAGTAATTGGGCTGCTTGTCAGTGGAGCATGGTCTGTTCTTCTGACAGTACCTACAATATTACTGTTTTCTGTTCTGCTATTCCCATTCAGCAAGATTTGCATATGGCAATTCTGAATTTTGAGAAAACAGTCTTCCTTTGAAGCTCTGTTCCACAGATCTAATGCCAGCTCTTCTGTATTATTAACTGAAATTTCACTCTTCTGTATAACCCAGGTGATAAAGGAATCCCAGGAAGCCGTGGGCAGCCTGGTCTCCCTGGTCCAGTTGGGTCAGCAAGCAAAGAGAGAGGTCTTCATGGTGAGCCAGGTTTCCCTGGCCCACCTGGACAACCCGGGCTGCCAGGGCAGAAGGGCGCACATGGTATCATGGGATTTCCAGGAATGCCAGGAGAGAGGGTAAATACCTTCTTAAGTATCTTCATCTTCTCTGATGCTCTTAGCAGAATCCTGTGTTCTAATTGGTACTTCTGCAGCAGAAGCTGGCAGGATTTTTCCTTACAAAACTTCCAGATTGTTTTTGTTTGGCTCATACTGTTAAATGACACTTTCGTAGTGTCATTTAATTATTACTCTTCATTATTACTACAAATGCTGTATTTCTTCCTACATCTTTGTGTTCTGTTATCCCACATAACCCAGACTTGGGACAGCAGTAATGAAAAACAGAGGCTCATTTTAGTTGGGTTGTTTTTTTTTTCAGGGTTCAGATGGCATCGCAGGAACACTTGGATTCCCAGGACCTGTTGGCCTCCCTGGTCCGAAGGGTAGGAAATCTTTCACAGTGTACATGGTCTTTCAGTACACACAGTCCTAAGACTAATGACATAAAGGAATGAGTAGTGTTCTGGAAGTGTCCATTGCTCTCCAGTGACTGGCTCAAAAGTACATGTCCCTTTGCAAGGGGCTTCATTCAGACAAGACCCATCCTAAGCCTAAATACTTTCTGGTCCATTGAAAGTTTGGCCACAGCACCATGTGAACCATGTTGGACAGTGCAAGAGGCACCTTTTCTCTCAACTCCTCACGTCAAAAGTGTGAAGTGCAGGATGTTGTGGAATTACCTGTAAATGTCTGTCTTGTGCATTTGCATGAGTGGATCTGCATCCGTTGCTGGTTATAAGTGTTGTCAGACTCAGGTGCATCACTTGCTGTTATCTTTGTTTGCTCCATGAATTTGAAGTTTAGCAAGGTTTATTTTCATAAACAAGGTCATTGAGGAGCTCTGGAAACCTCTATCCATAATCAGTTACAGAATGGTCTTTCTTTTCCAGGTGACCAGGGAGAATCTGTTGGTGTTCCTGGCATTGCTGGAGCAAAAGGAGAGCGAGGGGACCCAGGGTTCCCAGGTAAAATATCCCTTGATTGCTCACTTGAAGAGCAAAATTCTAGAGACTAAACAGGATGGCATTGCCAAATGTGGGTGTTTTTGTGATCTATGAATTTAAATACTCTAGCCCTCTCCTGGAAGTAAGATCTGAGGAGTCTGGAATCCAGGTGGGGCATAAAACTGGATGATAATGAACATGTCTGAGACCAGCCCAGTTCTAATGCTGAGTCCAGTTCACTTCTTGAGGAGGAACTTGTGAACTTGCCCTGGTATTTGGCATCCTGGGAGTGCAGCCCAGAGCCTAGGCAATAGCTGAGCAGACACAAGTGCTGCAACTTCAACATATCATGTTTCTCACCCTCTTCACACCTTCCTCCAGTCTGACTTGTGCTGTATGTTTTAATCCTTTCAGGAGAGAGAGGGAGAGAAGGACTCAAGGGTGAACCAGGCTACCCAGGAAACACTGGGGTGAATGGACCCAAAGGCAGCCCAGGAGATCTTGGCCAAGAAGGACCAGCAGGTACTGGACTAGGCCTCTTCAGTTCTGCAGCTCATGGTGCGACTGGAACAACCTCACCTTGATGTTTCCTTAGCCCTGTTTGGTCTATCTCAGCTGAGGCTTTGGCAAGAAGGCTGGAATTTCTTTGACATTAGTGTGTCACCTTGTCCTCTCAGTCAAATGTGGTGAATCCTGCATGATTGAAACCTAAAGGAATTCCATTACCAAATAGGAAAGACCCGCATTAGATACAAGCAGTAGCAGCTTCTTCACAGCTCTTTCATCTCAGTACTTCTGTTCATTCCCTCTCTAGAGCCAAACCTACCCAGAAGGACAGCTGCAGGTATCTTTGGGTTGTGGGGTAACTACCAGGTAGATTCCCAAATAGTTATCAAGATTAAAGGTTGGGCAAGAGTGAAAGTTGTTACTGAAACATTTTATTTGAAAAACAGTTTAGTTATGTGGTATGTGAACTGTTTCAGTGTGTCATTTAGTGGATGAAAAAGAATGTCCTTGCTATGATTAAAATAAAGAGCCATCAAATATGATAACTGTGATGCTAGTAGTGGTAGTGAGGAGAGATTTGGATCTGGTTTTGCTTTATTTAACTAGTAGTTTATTCATCCGTCTTGGGAGTCAAGTGCAGGAACAGAAGCTGTAAGATAGAGCTGTTTCAGCCTGGATGTGATGTGTAGTATGGAGATATTTTTCTGCTTACTTTTAGGAATCCCTGGAAATGCTGGGCCCAGGGGAGTCCCTGGGCCACCAGGACCTCCAGGACAGCCAGGATCTGTTGGATTCCCTGGAGCTCGTGGAGCAGCAGGACCTAAAGGTATATCTGGAGCCTGCACATGGAGGGAGAAGTTGGGTCAGAAACCCAGTGTTTTGGCCAAGTTTATCACAGCAGGCAGGCAGCACTGCTGTGTGGGCCAGCTGTGCGTGGGAAACCAGCTCTGCTCTTGGCAATGCTGTGCAGCACCAGCTGCTAGAAATGAGCACAGGAGTGGCTGGAAAGGGAGGGGCTCTTGCTTGGTCCGAATCACTGATGGGTGTTCACTGAGAGTAAAACTGGTGAGAGTGGTGGGAAGAGTTTCCATGAAGGGGGCTTGTGTGAAAGAAAACTTTGCCTCCTGTGTTCCCCTGTGTCAGGTTTCCTTAGGCATTGTGTTCTCCATGAAGGACCTTATGCATTTCCATCTAACTAGATTGTTTGGTAGTTTGTTCACTTACGTGTTCCCATTGTCTCCTCAGGGTTTCCTGGATTTCCAGGTTTAAATGGTCTGAATGGCTTACCAGGCACAAAAGGGTCTCCTGGAACACCAGGTAAAGGAAATGTGTATTGGAAGGGTCATATCTGGGTAAGTGTATACACTGCTCCATCATGAGAGCAGTCTTTCCCACAAAATCCCTCTATTTCACCTTGTTCTGGATTTAATTATGACCTGAAAAAAAGACCTCAGGATACTGAATGTGCACGAACAAATTCTTCTATGCCAGTAAGAACAGGATGCAGCCTGTGGAGCTGAGGAGGCTTTTCTGGTGATGGTTCTCCTTGAATTCCTGAAGGACTATGTCACTGCTGGAAAACTGATTGAGTGAAATCATAAAACTCTTCCATTTCTAATGGATGTTTGATTTGAGCAGGGCAGCAGCAAATGCTTGCTTTGAGTTGGGCTTAGTGTTAAAATGTTTCTGTACTGCTTTTTAGAGCCCTCCATTATATGGAGCTCAAGGAAGGCATCAGTAAAATCAGAAGCTGGTTTCTTTGATTGTATTCCAGATTCTGCTTTTGGGAAGCTTTTGCTGGATTTTTTTTTCCTTAATTTTGATCATATGAAATAGGATATGGTTCTGTTTTGCAAACAGTGTTTCACTAAATGTAAAGAAGTGGAGAAACACCTTACCAAAAAAGCTTGTTTAGTTACAAGTCTCCTTTACATTTTGTAAAGTAGCACTTGCAATTTGTGGCAGCTGTTTTATGCATGAAAATGGACAGTGTTCACATGTAAAACTCAAATGGTAACCTGCGTTTTCTTTGTTTAAAACATTGTCTATCAAAAGGTTTACAGCGTATAGATCCCCCACAATTTTCCTGAGGGAGCTGCTTAGTATTTACTCAGAGTAACACACTGAACATCTCCCTGCAGCTTTCCGTGGGAGCCTCTGCCCTGCACTGCTGGTGCCTGTGTGCCTTCTGCAGCAGCCTGTGCAAACTGAGCTCTCTGTTTTGGAGCATGAAGCCCACAAAGTTATTTAAAGACCAAAAGCTTGAGTCTACGTTGTGTCCTCTTGGGAGACACACCATACAGGCTGGCAGAGAAGTCCTGTCACAGGACTGCTGTTTTCCCTTTCTTGTGCAAGAGCTTGTGGGAAGACCAGAACAGTCATATGCTTCTCTCTCAGCATCTCACAGATTGTTTAAATTCACTCTGCACAACCAGAGTAGCACGTGAGGCACCACTTCTCTTTCAGTTGCTCTACTGAAAAACAGCAGAGACAGTAGTAAACGGCCAATTTCTTATTACCACTTAATTTGTGTAATGATTTAACTGCTATTGGACAGTTTGAATAGGCTCTCTTGTCTTTGTTAACCATGTTTATTTAGGTCTGAGTGAACCTGGACTAAAAGGACCTGCAGGTCTCCCAGGCACAAAGGGTGAAGAAGGTTCTCCAGGCCTGGGTAGAGGAGCTGTAGGATTCCCTGGACCAAAAGGCTCAGCAGGAGACATGGGTAAATATTCATGTTCTGTAAGCAAGATGTATTGCAGCTCAGATTAATGGGTTGCATGGTCAGCAGAATTGCCAAAGAGAACTCCTGAAGGCACAAAGGTGCTTAGAAATTTGACAGGTAAATGTTAAATCTGTGATGTGGCCCTTTATTTGAGAAACAGTCCTTAAGTTTTGTACCTCTCCTGAACAGCACAATGTGTGATTTTTTCCCCTCATGTAGTGAGATGTCTCTTTGTTCTCCTCAATAAAAGTGCTTTTCAGCCACTACTTCTGTCCATGTCTGAAATCCCTGAAGACCTTTGGGTACACTCTCTCACTTTGTATTTCTTATTCTAGGTCCCCCTGGTCCTATGGGACTGCCTGGCTTGCCAGGAGAACTTGGAGCTTCTCTTCCTTCTGATATACGTGGGAGACCTGGAGATGCTGGCCACCCAGGAACTGATGGGAGCCCAGGTATGTTTGTAGTTCAAAAGTTTTGTCATGATGGCATTGGTACCCATTCAGCACCTCACGGCCTTGTCGGGGAGGCTGAGACTTTTCCTTGGCCAAAGATTTGAAGCCACTGCTCTCCTTCTCCTAGGGAATTTCTGACTCACCAGGAAGTACCATGTAGGGCCAGGGCTACTCTCAGGCCCAGAATTTGAATCTAGATTACTGTGGTTAAAAGGATTAAAGAGTTTGAGGCCTAAGTGGATATTAAGCAGGTGGGGTTTGGATCCTTTCCTTTGGGAGGATGACACCCTTGGAAATGTAGACACCCAAACAATGACTGTCCTCTAGGAAGACATGTTGGGGGTGGCCCCAGCATTTACTTTGCCCCAGGAATAGATTTTGCTAATTAACTCTGTTGTCTCTAGGTTTTCCAGGTCTACCAGGACCACGAGGGCCCCCTGGCCCAGCTTCTGACCAGGGTGACACAGGCAATCCGGGTTTCCCTGGTGTTCTTGGTTTGCGAGGCATTAAGGGTGATGTGGGACTCACTGGTCCGGTTGGACTCCCTGGAGCATCTGGATTCAAAGGTAATCTTGCCTTGAAAGGGTCTGGGTCTTGTTTGGCAGGTGTCATCTCCCCAGTATGAATGGCTGTTGGGTGGTTAGTGGGGCCTCATTCAGGTGTAACAGCTGAGTTTGATGTCTGAATGTCTAAATCTTCCCCTTTGGCTCATGCAGGTTTTACCTACTGACTCTAAAAGCAGCAAAGGGACGTCAGCTCCAGGTGCTCTTCAGCGTGCCCCGAATGATTTTTTTCCTCTTACCTTTGGTGGTTTTTTTTCTGAGTAGATGGTGTCCACCTGCAGTGGTGCTGTGCTTGTCATCACAGTTACCCCCTTGTATGTCTCTGTAGGCAAAGACTGGAGATGCTGTTTCATCCCACCTGTCCTGTATGCTCAGAGGCATTAATTAGTGTGGTGGATTTAGGTCTCCACAAGATCCTAAGAGGATTGTAGGAATTAAGAGGTGTTCTGGGCTAAGGCAGGGAACATGTTGCTCTCTCTTTGGTCTGTACCAAAGGAAGCTAAAGGGCAGCTGCCCACAGGATCTTCAGGAACAAGGTTTCAGAGAAACCACACAGCTCAAAAGCCAGGAAAGGATGGAGAACCATTGCCAGATGAAGACCTGCTGTCTTTGTAAGCTGTCAGATCCCCAGGCCTCTGTGCTGTGCACAGCGATGGATTCCAAAGAGGAAAGACGTGTTCTCCCCCAACGCTGTCCCTGGGTTACCCAAAGAAGCAGAAGAGTACTTTTGATAAAGTGTTGTTAGGCAGCAGTGGAAATTCTTGTCTGGAGGCTCTGCAGCCATTCTGGATGTCAGAATGGGCACAGATTTCCTTAAGGGTTTTGGTCCCCTCCATCTCGGAGCCGAAATGCTGTTGCTGCCACCAGTGTGTTCCCCAGAGCCCCAGCTGTGGGTCGGGATCAGGAACCTGTGCTCAGGCCCCGAGTCTTCAGCTGTGTGTCTTTGCAGGTGTAAGGGGTGAGCCTGGCCTTATGGGGATGCCAGGTAAAGATGGGCCTCCGGGGGATCCTGGTTATGCTGGGCTGAAAGGTGAAATGGGCCGTCGAGGTGAGTGCTGGAGGATTTAAAAACCTGCAATTTATTGTGCACAGTTTGGGCTGGGGAGGATTTCAGAGCCGCCTTAATGGGCTTATTTGGGAGACTCTCAGTTTCTTAGAGATTGAAGTAAGTTAGAAAGACCTTGACATAATTTTTACAAGATCCCCAGTGCTGATGTACAAAGGTGATTTTAATTTCTCTTTCTTCTCCTTTGTATCAGGATTAGCACCAAAACTATGACTTTTTTTTTTTTTTTGTGGTGTATTTACACTGTCATTTGCCCCGTGTGCAGGTCTCCCTGGCAGACCAGGGGCTCCAGGAATAACCCCACAGCCAGAAGAAGTCACAGCCCCTGCAGGCTTACCTGGTCTGCCAGGAATTGATGGCGTCCCTGGCTTTGATGGAGATCCTGGATTCCAGGGCCCAGCTGGAAAACCAGGTAAAAAATACACTCAGATCACCAAAATGTAGCAGTCTGTGATGCAGCTGATACAATACCAGGTCCTAGCAAGTGGAGTGGTCATGAAAATGATTCAGCACTAGGAATTACTTGAATTGTCAGTAAAATAGAGTAACTGAGGAAGTGCTGGGAACTTCAGCCTGAGGTTTGTATTGTTCAGCAAAGCAACTTTGGTGGGTCTGGCACCTCTTGGCTCTCCAAGGCCCAGCAAGTCACTTTCTCAGCACTGCCATTTAGGTGGTTTCTAAATGTTAATATTCTCTTTTACTGAAACCTGAGTCTTAAGTCTGGTGTAGCTTCAGGCTAAAGTTGGTCACTTATCCGAGATCTCAGTGCTGCATTTTCAGCCCTGTGTAATATTCAGCTGCACCTCTCAATCCTTTAAGAGACAGTTGGATCAGGTGGAGCTGGTTGTTTGTAACCACTGCTGGTGACGAGTGAGCTGTCAGCATGGCTGCTGACAACCTATTTCCCTTCTGGAAAATGTAGGAGTGAAGGCATTAGTATGGGGAAATAATGATACTAATAATTTTATTGTATTTCAGGTGCAAAAGGTCTACCGGGAAGATCTGGTTTGAAAGGACGTGATGGCTTACCTGGAACACCTGGCTTAGCTGGGGATCCAGGACCTTCAGGTGCCCCAGGACCACAGGGGTTTGAAGGTAATTTTATGATTTGTGGAGCACAGATCAAGAAGAAGAAATCAGTAGAATTCTGTTTGATTACAGCATCTGCAGAGACCCTCCCCAAAAGCCGGTTAAGACCCGAGGATGTCAGTGGTCTTGTGTTTGTACCTGCAATGAAGGAAATTCAGTCTTCAGTGAGGAAAGTTCTGTCACGTGTCATTGTTGATGTCAGTGCTGGTTTTCCCTCGGTACAATTCTGAACACCTTTTGGTTTTAGTGTTTGGTGGATGTGGGGATCATCTTGAGGGTGTAAAAGAGCGATATAGTGTTCACAATGACCACAGCTGTGAGGGTTGGACAGTAGAGGAAAAAATGCATAGTGAGAAGGAGAAGGAATGTCATCCTGGAGAGCACTATAGCAACAATGAATCCATTGGGTTTTGGCTGGTGCTCTGAGATCCTCAGAATTACCATACTGCAAGATACATGTTGTTGGGCAAAGAAAGAAAATTCAATGAGGTAGGGAATGGGGGGTGCTGCTGTGAAATGAATGCTTTTGGAACTGATAAGTAGTCTGTTTATTCATATAACAACCATCAAAACTCAGGCTTCTCATGGTACAAGATGGACATCGACACAATGACAGCAATGCCAAGATGGGCTATAGAACCAGCTGATGTCCACACTGGTTACTAGTAATAGTGACTCCTTTTCTGTCTCCTAGGTGTTGCTGGGAAGCCGGGCTCGCTTGGTTTGCCGGGAATGCCTGGTCGGAGCGTGGGTGTTGGATACACTTTAGTGAAGCACAGTCAGTCAGACCAAATCCCACCGTGTCCCATAGGAATGAGTAAGCTCTGGGATGGCTACAGCCTGTTGTACGTGGAGGGGCAGGAAAAGGCACACAACCAGGATCTGGGTGAGTTGACAGAATTCTCTTAGGCATAAACAAAGGAGCAATCCTCACTGGCAGCATAGAGGGCTGTAGCAGAGGTGGTGGCAGCCCGCTTGGCCGGGATCTGTAGTGGGAGCAGCATCACTCATACCCTCCTCCACCACGAATGTGGTGTGTGTGAGTTGGAGAGTTTGGTAGATGCCTGGTCTGACCACTTCTCCCACTGTTCCAGGTTTTGCTGGCTCGTGTTTGCCTCGCTTCAGCACCATGCCTTTTATTTACTGCAACATCAACGAGGTGTGCTACTACGCCAGCCGAAATGACAAGTCCTACTGGCTCTCCACCACTGCTCCCATCCCCATGATGCCGGTGGACAGCGTCCAGATCCCGCAGTACATCAGTCGCTGCTCTGTGTGTGAAGCACCTTCCCAGGCTGTGGCTGTGCACAGCCAGGACATCACCATCCCACAGTGTCCCCTGGGCTGGCGCAGCCTGTGGATAGGATACTCCTTCCTTATGGTAAGGATACTACTGCTAATGCCAAGGCAGCTGTAAACATTTCTAGATCTCCTCTTGGTGAGGTCGCTGAGACTCTATTCTGTGAGTTACTTACAGGAACCTGAAGCCCCCTCTCTTCTTGCCCCAGTGCATTTCTTCTTTGTCAGCTGAGGTGCTGTAGCTCTTGAAGTTTGTTCTGTTTAGCACCTGCCCTGATCAGGTTTGATGGTAACACCGCTGCCTTCGTTATGTATTGCCACAGATATTCTTTGTTCTTCATGCCTTTAAATGTGGAAATGCCGATTAAGCCACAGTATTGACTTAATCCTCTCTCTCAGTGGAAAAAGTTTTCCATTCCACCCTCCTAGAGGCTCATTAGTGTAAGGTTGTTAGGAAAACATGACGTCAGCATTATTGTTTCCAAATGTTCCCAACTTTCAAGTGAAAAGCTGGTTTGCCATTATATCAGGCCTGTAAATTCAGCCTAAATACGTTCCTTTGCTTCTTCCCCTCTAGCCCGGACTCAAAGTGCAGATACACAGAGCCAAGGTATAATTTTGGTTGCCCATTTCACTCCTTTTAGCATCAGAACCGGCAGAGTCCCCTGGTTACCTCCCATTCTGTTCCTTTGAGCTCACTTAACTCGACATCTTTATTTCAGCACACTGCGGCCGGGGCAGAAGGTGGAGGTCAGTCCCTTGTCTCCCCTGGTTCCTGCCTGGAGGATTTCCGTGCTACTCCATTCATAGAGTGCAACGGTGCTCGGGGAACGTGCCATTACTTTGCCAACAAGTACAGCTTCTGGCTGACCACGGTGGAGCAGTCGCAGCAGTTTGTCAGTGCCCCTCCCTCAGAGACCCTGAAGGCGGGACAGCTGCGGACGCGGGTCAGCCGCTGCCAGGTGTGCATGAAGAACTTGTAGGAGCAGAAATGCAGTTACATCAACAGCCCTTGTTACCCCAGGTTAGCCATCACTGACTGAAGAAGGGTAAATTCCTGAACCTGATTTGAGTGTGTTTGGGTGAATCAAGACAGACGGAGTTCTACAAAAATCAAGTGTCAAGTCCGGGAGTTTGACTGCGCACAGAGGAGGGAAAGACCAGTGCTCTGAAACCACTTTTTTAATGAAATATGGTGCTATGCTTTCACTTCGGTGGTTTTTTTCCCCTCATTTGTGGCTACCTCAGAAAGTCTCTGCGAGTCCCTTGTTCAGACTGGAGAGCAGCTGACACCTCACACCACTCGGGTCCGAGGCACATGCCAGTCATCAGCCAGAGAGACTTTTCCAAAGCTATGCTTAGTGTCTTTGCAAACAGAATAGTGTAAGGGAGTGAAGACTCATTCTCCTATAAAATACAGAACTAGCTAAAAATTACATGTGTTGTAGGTGACTTGGAAGCACTGTGCATTAATGGTTGATAACTGATTTTCTTAGAAAGACTCAAAAATGAATGTTTTGCTTTGCTTATTATCCAGATGGAACATTCTTTCCTCCAGTGACAGGTTATCATTTCTAATTCAGACTGTCATCCACAGTTGACCCTAAAGAGCTACGAAAAATGCAGTTTTTGACGTGAAGATGAATCCAAAACACCTCCCGTATTTTGCATAGCTTCGTATTGAAATATATTCCAGGCAAAATGTTGACTTCATGGTCTGTGCTTATCTACCTGCAGTCACCAGAAACGTTTTATTACTATGAACACGTATTTCCTTTCTGAGGCAGCCTTGGCACATTTATTTTGTAATTATTCAAGCTGTGTGTGTTTGAGAAGTAGAGGTTTTACTAGATGGCAGATGAACTTAGGCACACAGGGGAGTTAGTGGGTATGGGATGTACGTTTTCTACTCCTACGGTCACAATGTGTTATAAACTGCTTCCTCTGGGCTTTTTTGCTGTAAGTTTAAAAAATTGTATTTCTACTGTTAACTAGTCATGCTTTCCTTCAGGGCATAATTAAAGAGAAGTGCCGCTAATTGGATTATCCTTGTACATTTTGAGGGAAAGGACATTTCAAAGGAGTGCCTAGCACATACACTGTCACCTTGGCTTAAAAATCTAAAATTATTCAGACAATTTTTACTAATGCAAGACTGAGGCGTTATTTTAAAGTATGATCTCTAACTCTGTCCAGCAAAGTACTTAAGAACATACTTGCTTTTAAGCAGATAATATTTTTACCTTTAATGATGATTACATGCATAACACATTATTATCTTCCAAGACCGGGGGCAGAGAGCTCCGCATGTTCTGAAGTTGAACCAGACTGGAGATGAGCAGGGAATCTGTGAAGGACAGTGTAGTCTTTCATTTCACTTATTCCTGATTGTGAAAGATCAGCAACTGCTTTGGATGTGTTTTGCAGATATCCTTAAGGCATTTTAACACCCCTGAGTGGCAATCCTTTCCTGCAGGATACCCAGTCTACTCCTTAGCTGCCCTGGCCCAGACAGATGACGTTGGATTTACATCCCGGGTTCCATTCCCCATCAGCCCCATTCCCATCAGTTTACCCCACCCCAGAATCCTTCAGGAGCTCTGTGGGGCTCAGGCCTCCTGTGACTGTGTTACCCTGTGGCCAGGGGCAGGGTGGGGAATGAGCACGTTGTGCTCCACTGAGGGGTTTCTTTAACTGCTTTTTTATTTTAGCAGTTACTGCTCAAGACTGAGCAAGGGCTGCTTTTTTTAGTGGGGAGGAGAGGGCTGCAATTGCTGTCACAGGAACACTAAGTTCATGTATTAACTAAGAAGTAATGCTTTGTTTTTTTAAAAAAAAACATGCAGCTAATCCACAGAGAGGGGGAAGAAAGTTCTATTTTTCCTACATGTATTGTTTCCAAACCATGGTTAATAAACATTAAAGGCAAACAAGGTGAACTGTGAGCAGGTTATGACTATTTTCTTGGATATCACACTGGCCCTGACCAAGAAGTGCAAGTGAGAGCAGACAGCATTCAGGATTTCTCTATGTTGTCATTTATTGCTGAAGATGAAGCTGCGGTTCACGTCCATTACACTGTGGTGACACAATGACCATAACGGGGACTGTCTGATAGTAAAAAGGAACTGTATAATGGATTAAAAGATCTCTGCCTTTATTCTGAGCTGGTTTTCTTATAGCTGCTAGAGAGATACTCTGCCTAAGGAACAAAGCTGCACCAGCTGTTCTGATAAACCTGGAGAATTAAGGCACTTTTACCAAAACAGATTTCAAAAAGGCAACAAGTCAAAACCCAACAATTAAGTTGCATATGCCTATATATTAAGTTTTAAGATAACCTGGGTTATATTTAGTTCACACGAACAAATTAACAAAATATAGCAGCATACAACCTATGAAAAGCTTAAGAAATTTATTAGATGCACAGATAAAGTGCTGTAACAGAGAAACTTGTGTAAATCTTTTTAAAAATAAATAAGGTACAGTTAAACCACCCTTGACTCACTTAAGCTCCAAAGAAAAGTCAGCCTAAGTTTTAATGATTGAATTTTAAGGTCAAGGTGAAATATATCATAACTATAACAGTGGTTGTGATCTGTATCATCTATTTGAGTCTCCTGTTCCTCTTGAGGTTTCCCAGAAACAGGAAGGCTATTGCAAAACGTATACGTTAGACATAGTTCCTTTCACAGAAACATTTTTGTAATAAAGTGTGGTTGCTCAAATACATGTTAAAATATTTAACAAGGAAACGATTTTCTCCTGATCCAGCTGATCTTTTAAACAAGACAATGCATTTTTTTTCTACGATGCAGCCCATGGGAGGGAACAGAAGTAAACATCCTCCTTAACTGAAGACTGTTTTGCTTTAAGAACTAAACTATTGCATTATAAGAGAGCAAGAAATACCCATTTTGTGTTATCCCTTTCTCCAAACATACAGCCCATCGACAGACTTATCTTTGCCTTAATGTCAGAGGTCCATTTGTCTTCAGGAAAGACACACATTAAAAACAGGTTCCCTTTCTGGGTCTTATAATAAAATCTTTCACTGCCTTTCCCTCTGGGGAAGCTCTTTGACAGAAGGAACTGTCACTGTTGGAGTTTTGGATGCTACCAGGTGTTTGTGCTCTGTTATCCATGATTTCAGGCACTTTGGGGCTAACATGGCTGTGTGATTTAAGTCAATGCAGTAATATTAGCAATATGTTCAATACTCAGAAGGGCCACCACAGTTTCCTTCATACACTCAGGATTTCAAATTCTTCTTCCAATTCAAGTAGCTTGTCTGTAGATTCAATGAGTTCTGCAAAGAAAAAAAAAAATTAAACAATTTAGAATCTAAAGACATGCCTGACTTTGTTTACTTAAAAAAACCCAAAACAACCCTCCCATTTTTCTGGAATGTGGCCTTTGAAATATTTTGTAAGATTTAAAAATACGTTGTGCTAGGAATTGTAAATTGTACGTGCCCTGTTTGGGTAACTGAAACTCTGTAAGACATATAATCATGTAGTGATTGCTTCATCCTCAGGAAAGCCCAGTTATTCCACCTGTGATGATTCTCCTGTTTGCCAAGGAGAACCACTCTGCTGCCCAGCAGCACTTCCAGCTGGTACCACACCTGCTCCTGTGGTTGTCACTTCTGGCTTGCTTGGAGGTATGAAAGGAGGCCAGTGTGGTGGGTGCTTCTGGACCAGCTCAAACATCCGTAGACTCTGCTGCTTTAGAATCTCCTGAGGACAGAACAGAAAACAAAAAATGTCTCCCTTAATTAAAAACATTTTTAATGATGTATGTCTATCGCAGAACAAAGGCTGTATGCAGACAGACAGTGAATGCCTGTTGTTTCAGGTGCCTGCCACTATGAATCACTGCTTCACAGGTCTCTTTTCCTACTTGAAAATACACCTGGAAGATGGATCTCTTAAACCGTCCTACCAATTATCAGTGTGTTATTGTAAGCTTTGATATCTTTACACCTATAATTTTGTTTAAATGGAGCAGACACAGAAGATGGTACTTTCTGCCTTTTAAAGGAAAATTACTTGCATGGACCTCTCTGTGTTCAAGTTTTCTGTTGATCAATGAGAACAAAAGACACATCTGTTGTCTCAAAAAATTACCCAGCAGATTCTGGAAGATACGTTTTAATCAGAAGAAACAAAGTATTGAAGCCAAATTTCACTCCTGTCAGGTAAGCTACATCACATCCTCTATTTCAGTTATTTACAAACTGCTTTCCTTAGCCTTTTAAATAAATGCCTTTAGAGGTTGGTGTTACTTGACATTCATATTTCTGTAGCTTGGTATCCCAGCTGCTTGCAGAAATATCCTAAAGTCCTTTTCCTGTGGCAGCAAGGACCTTCTTTGTATCCCACAGTGCAGCAGGAGCTGGAGGGATTCTGCACTGAGAGGATCAGATGTTTTGTGGTACCAGGGACCAACAGTCAGAATTAGAACACATTATGTCAAAAAATTAATAAGGGTCAGGAAGCAAACATATAAATGAACTGCTACAACATGGCCGTTTAACATGTATTTCTCAGTAAATGACTAAGTATCAGCCAGTAACACAGTACTGCTAAAAAAAGCCAAACTCTGTAAGGGTATATATGAACTTCTTTTCCCAGTGCCAGGGCTCGGGGCTGCAAAATGCTGAACAAGCTCCATCAGCAACTCAGCAGTGTCATCTTACCCTGATCCTTGGTGCAGCCTTTGCTGGTGCTTGTTTGATTTGCAGGCAGGGAATTTCCACTTTAAAAAAAAAAGGAAAGGAAACATGGTTTCCTACAGAGCAAATAAAGATAGTAGTATTACCTTTTGTACGAGACTACACCAGTTATCAAAATCACATTCTTCTTTGCAAAAGAAGCCCTAAAGAAAGAATACACATGGTAGTGTTAAGGAATTACAATATGTCAGTGAGTGAAGGATGCTGTAGTATCTGTGTATTGGTTATATCTCAAGTGACAATCACCCCTAACCCAACCAAAGGATGTTGTGAGCAGACAGAATTTCTTCACCTACCACAGTATTCTTGTTACCTATACTGGATGACTTCTGCAAGTAATTCTATCTAAAGAGTCGTAAACTATATAAAACAAATTAAGCTCAGGTAAGTATCTTCTCCAGAGCAGTTCCTTGCTTTCACTTTCAGAATACTCCTAGAAAAGGTGCTGCCGAGGAAGGAAAATTAGTTGGCTCCCCAGGATCCACAAAGTCAACTCCCTGCTTGACCTAAAATTCATGTATCCTATGCAGTTACTATGATCTGGGCTGTGATCAAGAAAACACGTTGCTGCCCTTACCAATACACAGAGGTTCTGCTTTGAATAAAGTACACATGTCTCTTATTTCCTAACACCTACTAAAGCTACTGAAGGGTCCAAATTCATGATCTTCATTCTGTGTGGGGCTTGCTGGCAGTGGAAGCTCTCGTCATCAACTGTGCCGTTCTCTTCTGAATCTACAAAACTCTGAGTGGTGTGAGGGTCCAAGTAGATCAGCTCATTGCCTGCAGGGGTAAAATCCATGTGGTGATAAGCAAGAGGCTTTCAAAAGCACTTAATCCATCCACACTTGTA
The DNA here is from genome assembly GCA_013399855.1 of Oxyruncus cristatus. NCBI lineage: Eukaryota > Metazoa > Chordata > Aves > Passeriformes > Cotingidae > Oxyruncus > Oxyruncus cristatus. The sequence continues at coordinate 221,969 of VXAY01007089.1, forward strand.
AAACACAAATTGGATTATCAGCACAGTCCATATTTCGACTTTCTAACTAGGGAGCCTTTAGAATTGGAAAATGAGGCACAATAGCTTCCCACAGGGCATTTAATATACTTTCCAACTGTTACCTGTTAGGGTAGATGTTTTGTTGTACCTTTGTCACATACTTTATCTGTGTGAGGTCCAGATTTTTTAAAACTCTGAACTGCTGTAATCCCTAACATTCCACAGATCAAGAGGTACAGGATGACCACAAATGCAGTCTGTAATCCCATTAGGCATTCACTCAGAAATTGGAACAAATAAGCCTGACTAAAACAGCTCAGGTTTTACAAAAGAAAGAACAAAATATCCAAAAATTATGGATCAAACCAGGGTGAAATTTGAAAGACTGAATCTAGTATCAACTATTGCATTAATTAATAAAGGAAGGCATGGAGGAAGGTGAAAGAGATACTGCTATGAGAAAGTAACTTATGAAAACTCTGAAGCAAAAGACCAAAACATCCTTCACTAGAAAGTATCAATCATTAGGAAAAATTCAGTATTCTAGCAGCAGTGACACCTGACACTTGTTGAATGCTATGTCTTACTCCTGCTTATATCATTCCTTATTTTTACATCAAGCTTTGCTGCTCTGTTCCTGTAAGGATGGTATCCTACTGTTCCTGAAGTTTCCAGGGTATGTTTCTTCTTTTCCATTCTCATGCTTAAACTGCCTCCCCTTCCCAAGGAAACCCCCTTCTCTTTCAGTCATATGGATATTCGGAGTAAGTGTCTTTCTTCCTTACCTAAAAATCCTATAAAATAATAGGCATTATTGGGTTTCCCTCCTAATGCTCCCAAAGACTGTGGCATCTTAAAGCATTCCTAGGAGGTCAAAGAGAGAAAAACCAAATTGATTTGTTAATCGATGTATCAGACACCTGAACTTATTTCACAATAACAAACCAATCCCTCAAAAACCCCTTACTTTAAACGCATCAATGTACACTGGATTTATGTGATTAATCCCTAGGCGGAGAGGTATAATGAGCAAGAGGGGCTTCCAGCCTGTGCAGAATCCTGCTGTGTTCTTGTTTCGGCCAAGAGCGCTCCTGTGCAAATGTGCACTGCTGGGGGCAACGCTGCTGCTCTGCGGAGGGGACCAGCACATCTTCTCTGGGGAAGGGAAAGAGAGATCAGTGAGTGCACAGAGAACACAGAGCACATCTTCCACTCCATCGTGGATTAGGCTACTTTTCCAGACAGCTCTACAGGGCTTCTGTTCTAAGGCAAGAGGAGCAGGGCATGGAAATCGTTAACTCTCCAGCAGAAATAATTCTGGCAGACAGAGTGTGTGCAGGCACACGAGTGAGACATGAGATAAATGGCAGGGGGATGAAAATTTAGGACTGAAGTTACATTTACTATTAGCAGTATTAATGCTGTCAAGCTGTGCCTGGGAAATGATATGGCAGAGATGAAGCATTAGAAATTCTTCAGAGAACTCTTCACTTCCCGTGATGCAGAAATAACCAATGATGCATCAAATAACCAGAAGTAGGGACAAAAGTGGAACCAGGCTGTGGCTAAATACTGCTTGTGAACCCACCTTTCTTACAACTGAAAATCAGCCCTGTATTTCTCTAGGATCTGACCCTGGTTTCTCTTTTGCCTGACAAAAAGCAAATCTTTGGCAAACTCTCTATTACAAGCAGCTGTCTGTATTTCTACCTCCTGCATCTTCATTCCATGGCTGGGGTGGGAGTTGAGATAGCACAGACCAAACTCCACTTCTTCCTCAACTGCATGGTATGTAAGTTGGCCACCAAAAAGGCCTCATCATTTTGTGCTGACTTCAGTTTTGGAAACCCAAAACCTGAATCTGTATTTCCTGTATTGCTTTTCTTACCCTGGGAACAAGTAGGGATGGCCCCAATTATTTTGTTCATATTTAGATACATTCAAGAGAGTGGAGTCAAATCAAAAACTGTAACCAAAGAAATAACCACAGAGTCATTTAGGCTGGAAAAGACCTTTAAGATCATGAAGTACAACTGTTACCCTAATGCTGCCAGAATGTAGTTTCCCCAAACAATTAAATTTGCCATGAGCTTGAGCTACTTTTTATTATTTGCTGAGACATTAAAGTACTTCTGAAAAAACTTTTGTCTCACTTACTGATGTCTTCAATGACCACTGTATTGTCCATAGACACATAAACTGCTAATGAATTCCATTCATCAAATAAAGCAAGCTTCCTAGAAAACATGAAGGCAGTAATTAACACAAGCTAATTAGGACCATGAGAGTAGCTTTTAATTCAGGACAGCTAGATGGTTCTTGAGTAAAAAAATTGTTTCTTTGGAAAAACATATTTGTTGGTTTTGGGGTTTTTTTGTCTCCATGTAATAAAAAGATAACTTTAATATATTTAGAAAAAATAAGTACTGAGTGGTTCCAGGAAAAGCACACACACTGTACTGTGTGGAAGCTGTTTTGACCTTTAGCCAAAGGCAGTGATAGTAACAGCTCAACCACATAATTAGATTTATTACTTTTTATGGCATTTAACAGCCTCCACAGTGGGATCCTGCCCATGGTGCCTGGCATTGTCTAGAGAAGGAAAAAGTTCCTGTGCCAGTTTTTCACATTACTTTGTGCTTAAGAAGTTCCACTAAATTCAGTGGAATTATTTCTGGGCATGTGCAGAAAGCAGATTCAAGGTGTTAAAAGCCAGAGCAGCTAAAAGTTTTTGGCACTCTCAAGTTAGGAGGGGGCATTAGAGCCCTTCGACAGGTTTCTGTCCACTTGTGTGACATCCAAAAGTCTGGGAAAGGACCTACACACCCTCAGGCTGCACAGGCAGTCAGCTGTCTAAAATAAGCCAGAAAAACTGGTATGTGAGTGCTCAGCCATGAAGAGTTTGTAAGGGAAAGGAACTGGAGGCCAGGGCATCCTTTAGCTCCTTTTGCTCTCCAGAGTGTGTGTCTGTCCCAGAGCTGCAGCAAACCGCACCCAGGACCCGCAGTCCACCCTTCATTGAGATTGGCACCTCCACCTATCCCTCAGAAATGGAGCAAAGGCAACTCTCTGAGTGTGGCTTGTAGACTAGGAGGAGCTTCCATGTTTTACACAGCAGCCTCAGGCAGCCCTGCAGCTCAGACAGCAGGGAACTGCAGTTCAGTTCCTCCCTGGCCTGGATGGCTTCACTCAGATCCTTCACAGCACCACTCTAATCTGCATGGTGGCACTCCTGACCTGTCAGAGCTGTGCCACTTAGTGGCAAGGAGTACATATTCCTTGCTGGAGCTTACCAAGGTTAGGGCATGTCGACAGTGTAGCCAGAGAGCCCTTTCTGCAGGTCTTCCCCAGGCTCTTGGTATATTAAAATTTAGAACTCGCCCAGTCCTGACTCATTACTTGCCCTCTGGGCTACACCATGGTCTGCACTCTGCTTGCAAACACATGGCACAGACATTCCTGATTCTGAGAGAGAGGGAGGGAGGGAGATCATCCTTTGCCACTACCCTGGGGCCTCAGCCTGGTCGGAGCTCAGCTGCCCTGGGGGAACGTTCCCAGTGAGCTCCGGCAACGGGACTTACTTGAGTACTTGAGCAACTGTGTTTGGTCCAAACCATTCTCCAATGGACTTCCCCTCTCCAACACCCATCTGCGCTGTTTGTGTGAGGGAAAACACATACAAAGAACATCACAGAGGAGCTGGTCACAGTGTATGTTAAATAGCATGGCCTACTTCTCACATACATTCTAGAGCAACTGCAAACTGTATTTAGCAACAGCAATTATTTTCTCAGTCTATGCTCTTTTCAAATCTTAATGACTCCCAGTTCCCTTCCTAAAAGTTCCTAAACTGTAACGAGAATTACAGATATGTCCTTAATTACAAATTATAGCACTAAGCTTTGTGACTGTCTATTTTAATACTATAAACTCTGGTACCCAAAACTTGAATAGTTTATCAAGACCTAGAATCTAGCATACAGGCTTATTTCAGTCTTAGTGAACAACATTTCTGAATTATTACACTTTGTACCCACTTGCATGCATTTTTATTTATATATTAACATATACACTGTCTTCACAATCACCTTTTAAAAATTTTTAATTAACTTATTTCAAAGGAGAAAGTTGCAGCATGGTAGGAATTTCAGAGGACAAAAAAAAAGTGTGTGTTCTTACCCATTTGGTGGATGGAATAACAGCAATCTTTTCTATCTAGAAAGCACCGTAAGATTCTATGATATTCTTCTGGTTGTTTTTTGTGTTTTTCCCATTGCCAATCTTACAGGAAAAAAAAACAGTTATACAAATAAAAAAAAGTAATGTTTCCATCATACTGATCAAATTTCTAGATGGTAGAAAGCCATAGACTGAGATGTTAAGAGACTAATGTACAATCCATCTCTAATATTTACATTTTATTTAGAGATCGTAGAAGTCACAGCTTGTCATTTCTTACCAAGCTGTCCTTTATCATCACAGGCTAGGTTGTGACAGCTGGGAAACTGAAATAAAAATGGGAACTGCAAGTATATCCCGAGTGATCACTGCTGAGAATTGATGGCTATTGCTCTATGGGAGCTTTCAAAACTGTTTAAAACTATCTGCTTTGTCGGGACCTTGTTAGATTTGTAAGCACTTGAAGGATAGTAAGATCCATAAAGCAAAGTCCAAACACAGCAGTGGCCCTCTCCCACAGCAAAATCCAAACCATGGCTTTGCCATGTTCTGCATCTAATGTGAGGTGGCTACCTCACATTTACTGACAGAGAAGCACATCCAGAGGGCTGAAGCAGAAACATCCTGCAAGTTCAAGTTCTAGTTTTTCTCAGGTACTTTGTTTGCTTACTCTGTCAGTTAAATCTTTCCACTTCCGTTCTCTGGATTCAGTTATTCAAGTGGATAAATCCTTCTGTGGAATCAGTTATAAATGTGGATAAATCCATAAATCATGCTGTCATAGAAACCAATGCTCAACAGCATAAGGATCACAGACCCAACCATAAAAATGTAATTGACAGAGGAGCTACACAGAGAGCAGCCCTATGACTCTCACCCGTGACCCTGGGATGTGAGGTGTTGATAAGAGCAGGGAATAATGGGGTCTGCTGTGGGGTTTGGACTCAGGCTGGTGATGGGTCAGTGGTTTGTGAAGTACTTTGTGTGTCTATCACTACGTCACTACTCACACAGTCACTGTGTGCCAACATTTGGGGACCTATGTAAGCAATGAAGAGAGGGGACGAACTCAGACATGTGGTGGCAAGTTTTCCCTTGGCTGCAGCTTGGATATTCCTCAAAAAGATTTATAAAATAACAACAGTGGGATTCCCTCTTTGTCCTCCCTCCATTTCTATTTCTCTGCTTAAGGCTGGCATAATTTTACCCCGTTAGACAAGAATAGTTCACTAGTAACTTCTATCAGGGCGTCAAGGAAAGTTTCACTAATGAATTTAGATTTTATGCTTTTATGGAAAACTACAAAAGAATCAAACAGTCTCCAAGCAACACAAAAGTTCCCTCAGCAACAGTACTCACCTCTTCCTAAATGTCTGCAGATCAGTGCCTGGGCCAGCATCATCTGCCCACAGCGCAGCATACATCCCCAGCCCGCGTCAGATGAAGGACCGGTGCCTCCTGAGAGCAAAGTTTATCACAATCAACGTGGGCTTTACACTGAGTGCAGCCACTGGGAAAACTTCAAGCTAAAGCTCTAACAACTGTTCTACAGACTAAAGGCACTGAGCAAGCTCTTTTCGTTCCATAATGCTGGTGTAATTTTACTGCTTGCCCTATAACATGAAGACCTGATTATATGCAGGTAGAGGCAAACAGAGTTTTTAATAGCTTTAATCTTGTGTTTGCATAAAGTTAAAATTATGCTCAAAATGTTCTAATACTGTAAAAATAATCTGGGAGTCCCTAACATGATCACTAATCCATAAGCAGGCAGCTGGACTGCTGCATACTCACCAATAGGCGAAAACTTTCTTCTATACGTAAACCAGAGACGAGCACTTATATCCAACAACAGCTTAGATTTGTCTGGAACAATTTTAAAAGGAAAGAAATTACTAAAACAGACATTTAAAACTGAAAAACTCCAATTTTCCCTGTACAGTCTATATATGGAGTGTGTGGAAGGCTCTTGTTAGCTTTTACGTACAAGACCCTTAATACCTAAAACATTTTTAGCAGTTGAAACACAGAGCTTTTGTAGACAGCTAATTAAAGTTAACTTATTAGGGATGAAATAATTATTAGCCAATGAAGTTTTACGCGGTGTTTGGAATGATTATGCCCAGCCTGAATGAAACAGCTCTGGAGAACTATGTCCTCAGGAAAGAGCTGGTAAAGCAAGCTAAGAAAAGTGAATAACTTCTACATGCAAACCATCATGGAATTATGCTCTACCTCCAAACCCAATACAAAGTCATTTTAAGAACAGGTTAATAATTTTAAATTTAATTAAATATCTTTTGTTTGTTTAAACACATGCTCTTACAGACTTCTCCCAACGGCTCTGAAGAATGCTTAAGAATCTTATTTGCTCATTTTCCCTGAGCTCTGGCTCAGACTGGCTGGCCTCTCCAAAGGATTCCTCAGCTGATCAAGGCTGCAGGCGGCACCCTGGGCAGTCCTGAACACCAGGCCGGGATTGGTGGCCACTGCCTTTGACATGTAACACAGGATGCCCTTGTCTTCTCCCCGAGGAGCAAAGCTCATCTCTGAATCCTTATTTTTATATAAATACATAGCTCTGCCATAACTTATAGGTATTTACTTTCACCAGAGCAGGTGGAGTAGATTAATTTATTATTCTTTTGAAATATCTTTTTAGTGGCAAGCAACAGGCTGCAGACAGCATCCCTCACGGGAAATTAATATTAGTGAGGCTGAACATTTCCCAAAATTTATTTATTTATCTATTTCTGAGGCAGCTGATGTTGGGAAGTGACCAGGTTCACACCTGACAGCCCTTGCTACAAGTGCAATCACTCTGCATGAATTACAGTTGGAAACACACTGGCTTTGGTTCTGGTTTCTGTACAGCAGGAATTCCACTGCTTACAGCTGGTGTCTTGCTGATAAAAAAGAATAAACTTCTCTCATGAGGCTCTTAGGGAACATCAGGAGTTTTGGAGCTGCTGATGCTGCATGTGAATCTATGAATGCTCTACAGATGTAACAGATAATTTAATTCCACAGATACCTGTGTTTAGGTGGTGTTGCCTTCCTAGAATCCACACTGGCTCATCAGTTTCTGGAAATTCTTCTAAGTAGTCTGACAAAATAGTGATCTGATTTTCATACCTAGATAAAACTGAACAAGAATACACAAAATTCAAACTCCATTTCATCCCTTTTTTCTTTTATGCACACCTTGAAGCTCTCAGACTGAACTAGTTGCAGCAAGTCCTTACAGCCTTTGGGGTTTCTGACCCGTGCTGTCAGCTGCTTTTAGTTTTTTCCTTTAAAAGCTGTTCTGACACTGAAATATCCAATGCCTTGGATGGTTTTCATTTTGATCCTTGGCAAGTGCTGAGAGAACACCAGGACTAACACCTTGATTTAAGCAGTCTGACTGAAGCCAGTGGCAGAAGTTCGGGATGACTGCAGCGAGGGTGAGATTTGATTCAAGATAATGAGGGAAGGAAAAAAACAATTGAGGCACCATGGCTTGATCTGAAATGTCCAAAAAAAAAAAATCAAATCAGAGCGATTACAGCCTCGTGCTTAATGGGAAGCATGTGAAAAGTGTTAGCAAGACTGGGTTTTACTTTCCCAACTGGAGATTTGAAACACTTCAGGAGGAAGGGGAAAAAAAAAAAAGATATATTAATGCTATTATTCAACGTTAGCTCTATATAGTGTACAATAACAAATGATAATTAACACTACTAAAAGAACACAGTTCAACCATTTTCTAGATCATTAAAGCAGTGCTTTTTGGAAGAGTAAAACAAGCCTTCAAGTGTAAAAATGAATGTAAAATCCTTTATTTTGGATAACAGTCTTATGGAATATATTGATAGAAAAATCAAAAGTTGAAAGTGAAAGCAGACACAATTCTATTTTAGTCATAAAGTAAGTGAACATGTATCCACTATAAAGAATGAACAATCAGCTGTCAAGTATATTAAAAAAAATAAGAATTCATGTAAAAAAATATACATTCCAGCAATCCAAAGGGAGCTTCACCCCTGTCTGGCTGGAGCAGCGGGGCCAGCGCTGCCGAGCCCCGCCGACCCCTTCCCCGTTAAACACCACGACAGACCCGCGGGGGCTGCCAGCTGGGCAAAACAGCTCCTCGCACTGTGCCCTGCCTTCCCCGGCAGAAAACCCACCGCTCGCTGCACTGCGAGGGCACATCGCCTGGTTTGGGTCCAAACACTTAAGACACTCTCGCCCTTCGAAATCCAACAGGAGACACCTGCGCCCCCTCGGCGGCCGCCGTGTGACAGCTCAGATCCCCCGAGAAAGCACCGCCGGGGGCTCTTTGCCCCTCCCGGGGTGTCCTTTCCCCCTCCAGGCTCCCTCAGCCCTCAGAGCGCTCCCGGCCGACCCGCGACGTCTCCCGGGGCCGGGCTGGCAGCGGCTCCCCGGCTCCGGCTGAACCGCCCCGCACCTGACGCCCTCACCCGAGCCCCTCAGCCCCGGCCTCGGGAGAGGGTGTGGGACCCCCCGCCCTAGGTGAGCCCCTCACGGCGGGTCGCAACCCCCCCTCGCCCCAGCCCTTCCGTCCCTCAGCCCGCCGGCGCCTCTCGCCGCTGTGACCCCCCGGGCGCCGGCCCGACCCCTCGCCG
>VXAY01007089.1:230823-270036 GCA_013399855.1 Oxyruncus cristatus
CCTCCTCCTCTTCGCCCCGACACGGAGGCACAACACGGCCGCGCCGCGGGGCGCCCTGGGAGCTGCAGTCCCCCCACCCGCCTGCAGCGCGCCATCCCCCGCCCGGTGGACTACAACCCCCAGCAGCCTCCCCGGCACAGGGGGCGGGCGGAGGAGGAGGGGAGGCTCGATTGGCCGGGCTGGCCGCGGTGGCCTCCTGATTGGCGGGACGCGGCGAGGCCCCGCCCCTCGGCGGTAGGGGGGCGGGGGCATTATGGAGGGCGCGGTGTCGGACGTGCCCGTGTGTAACCTCGCCTTCGCGGGGCGCCTCGAGGAGCTGAGGGCGCTGCTGCTCCGCGACCGGGCACAGGCCACCCGCGCCGACCAGGTCAGCGGGATGCGGGGCCCGGGCAGGCTGGGGAGGCGGCTGTTCGCGGGGCCGCTCATGTCAGCCGCTCCGGGTCCTTGCTGCGCTCGCTCACTCCATCCCTCTCTCCTTTTCTGTCCTTCCCTCCGCTCTCCCACAGGATCACCGCACCGCACTGCACTGGGCCTGCTCGGCAGGGCACACGGATGTCGCCGACTTCCTCCTCGGGCTCGGCGTGCCTGTGAACGATAAGGACGATGTGAGTGTGGCGGCCCTGCCCGGATCCCCCGCCCCGCCGTGAGGGGGCAGTTCGGGTGCGCGGGTTCTGCCGCGGCCCTTGGCTGTCGTGGTTTCAACCTCCCTCCCTTCCGTCCTTTTCCCTCCTCTGGTGCCCCCAGCGCGGTGTCTGTGAGGCTTGGGAAAGCCCAGGCTGCTGTGTATGCGCTGGGAAGGCAGTGGAATTCTGTTCATGTGGAAATGGGTGTAGGGAGACTTGATGAGTCCTGCTTGTTGTCAAGGAATTTTAGGAGGACTCATCTTATGAATGAAGCTGCAAAACCAGTGGTGTTTGTTTGGGTAGTTGTTGGGGTTTTCATGTTGCCCTTATCTCGGTGTGATCCTCTCAAATGTGTGGTGCCAAATCATGAGGTACCATGAAGATTTCTCATGTTGGGGAAGGCATTATAGAGCAGGTGGCAGGTTCAGTCGTTTCACAGTTGGAAAGCAGATGGTCTGCTCATGTTCTAGAGGAAGGGTTGAAATATTTACATCTATTACAAAGCGTCCTAAATATTATCCTTAGAGAAGGAAATGTCTCATCAGCTTAGAGGGTAGGATATAGGAAAGATTGAAGAAACTTTTGTACACCCTTTTCTGCTACTCTTTTTTGTTATTAAAAAGGCACTAGTGTGAATTCTGGAGGCACAAACTGTCCTGCAAAGATACTGTGCGTAACTGCATAGCAGAAGTGACTTCTGTGATTTAACTGGCAGCTTTATTCAGGTACTGAGTAGAGACAAGGACGTGAGACAATAACATTCAGCTTTACAGTTATAAAAATATGTGCATTGCGAGTAGCTGAGTCTCAGTTTGGGTTATGCATTGTCAGGGTTTTTTGCCTTAAACTCATGTTTTGAATAATGTGGTTTTGTTCTCACCTCTGTAGGCTGGTTGGAGTCCCTTACACATTGCTGCTTCTGCAGGCCGGGATGAAATTGTGAAAGCCCTCATTGCCAAGGGTGCTCATGTCAACGCTGTCAATCAGAACGGCTGCACGCCCCTGCACTATGCAGCCTCCAAAAATAAGCAGGAGGTATGTTTACCCAGGCTACTGGAGGTGGTGGTGCTCTGGGAAGAAGGATTTCATTATGTTAACCTCACATCCTCCTCCCCTGCTCCTTTCTCTTACTACACACTCAGATTGCAATCATGCTTTTGGAGAACGGAGCAGATCCAGATGCAACAGATCACTTTCAATCCACCCCTTTACACAGAGCAGCAGCCAAAGGGAACCTGAAAATGGTACAGATCCTTGTGCAGCACAATGCCACTGTGGATATGCGGGACTCTGAAGGGAATACTCCTCTGTAAGTAATTTTTTATTTTTATTTTGCTTGATACTGCATAATCTCTATGAAATGAACTGCCATTACTTCAATTTCTTTTTTTTTTTAATATTTTGTTGCCTCAAAATACTGCCTTGCTTCACATCCCTGTGCAATTAAAATGTATTTGAGAAAATCATACTTAGTATTTTGCCTGTGTCTGTACATGCCTACTTTAATGTGTGTTACCACATCTACTTAAAGAGTGTAGAACACCTTTTGTAATAATTTGGAATACGTTTGGTTGCCACTAGAGGGTATAGAGTGAGCTAATGACATCAAGTCAAAGGAAACTGGTCTTGCAGGCTGGCTGACTCTGTCCTACCAAGGAAGAACTCATTTTACAACCTTTTCTTCACCTCTCTAAGGAAAATAAGTTGCGATTTAAATACAACCAGCCCAGTGTTCGGTGTTACCTTAGAGATCAGTTTGAATCTTTAAGGATAAAACCTTAGCTGCTTTGAAATTGGTGGCAAAACTCTGCCTTGTTTACAGTGGAATCAAGAGTTTGCTGTGATAAGATCAAGCAGTGTGTTTAAGTTGTACATAAACCCTGGAATGTATGCAGTTATTCTCAGGATACTCTGCCAAATGGAAAAAAAGTGTTTGCTGCATTTGCAGTAACTCGTTACTTCTGATTGTTTTTTAGCAATGGATGATTTCTTTATCACTTTTGATTCAACTGAAGGTTGCCATTGTCCATTTTCACTGTGGATTATGTTCTCCTTTGCTTTGCTGACTGCAAAGCCAAATCCCAATCCAAAGAACTGTCTTAACATTGCAAAGACAACAGCAGGAGGAATGTTCTTGAGTTGCTTAATGACAACAGGGTAACTGGACAGCAAGCTTTGGAGTCTGTGTAGCTAGTTGGTTGTGTGTGGTTTTTGTTGTTCTAGGATGCATCCCCCCCAATTCGTGCTGTCATGTTGACATGGCCTAATTATTGCTCTTTATAAGCCTGGACTGTTTAATAGTGGCTGTGGGTTTCTTGTTCTCACTGCAGTCATTTAGCCTGCGATGAAGAGAGAGTGGAGGAGGCAAAGCTGCTGGTGTCTCACGGTGCAAGCATTCACATTGAGAATAAAGAAGAGCTGACCCCACTGAAAGTGGCAAAGGGTGGCCTGGGAACCATACTTAAAAGGATGGTGGAGGGCTAGTGGGGGCTTCCCACTCGAGCCTCTTTCCTGTTGCACTTATATTTAAGACTGCAAACTTCGTATTTTGGTATTTCAACCAGGATGTCGTGTGTGGGTATCAGCATGGTAATAAAATGTTTTTTTTTGAAGCTGTCCTTCAAGTGCAGTGCCAAAACAACTGTTTGTACTTCCTGTTAATTAAATAGTTCACGGACTTTAAAGTATTTTTCAATATCTTGCAGTTTTCTTTCAGTTTACAGTACGATCTGTATAAATGTGGTCATTCTTTGTATGTCAGATCTTAGTTTAGAATTATTTCTTTCAAGCAACAGGACCAAACATGCTTTAACAATTTAAAACCGATTTTATTTTGGAAGCTTGTCCTAGAGTCTTTGTTTTTTTCCCTTAGCCTTTGTGATTTGTGTGTGGGATTGTATTTAGTTTTTGTGGGTATGAATTGTCTTTCTTCAGATGATTCTAAACTGCACCATATCTCCCTTTGTAGAATGCAGTTTGCTCAGTTGCTTAGATAAACGTACCTATTTTTGTTACTCTTGGTCTATTGAAGTGAGATCTGAGTGTTTAAAGCTTTTTTTTTGTTGTTACTGGTTGTTAGTTTCTCTGAATCTTTAAATACATGTATTTGATGAAGTGCATTGGATTGGTTTCAGAACACAGCAGCAGTTTCAGGATTACCTCTGCAAATATAATGTTTTATAATGGATGGCTTTGGATAATTCTCTGGGATATACTTCAAATTTAATGTTTTTTCCTCTTGCTCTTTTTGTAGGTTCCTTTTTCTGTTCTCTTTGACTCCCATAAGCAGCACTGACACTTGTGGTTTACCATCTTGTTTTATAACAGAAGCCTGGTTTAATCTCTATTTACTCATAGCAAATCCTGATACTAAGTTATTAGAAGGCAAAGCTAATGAGTGAGTCTGAAAAGTGACCTCCTGTCCTGATGTTGGTAAGCTGACTTTTGGCACCAGTGGATAGATTTCCCCTTGAACAAATGATGCTGGTAAAATTCTGTGAAATAAAGAACTTTCCTAAACAGCAGTCTTTGGTATCATAAACCTTTATTGAACCTGTATGTAACAAAACCAATATTTTCTAAATAGCTTGAACGCTTGGGATGTGAACAGCAAGTGAGGTGAAACTCTGCCTTCCGTCCACAGTGTGGGAATGCAGCATGTCTGATCTTCAGCCTCGAGGAAAGGTTGAAATGCAGGCTGGAAGTTTCTACAGTTTGACTGGTAGGGATTAAGCTAATGCAATTTGTTTTGATAAACTAGACAGAAACAACCAAACAAGTATCTTCACCATTGACTTTAAATGTATCGTAGAACACAAAATGCAGGTTAAAATTCACTAAGGGGACACACTGAGAGCAGGAGGGATAACTTGCCCGTACAGTAAGCTCTGGCCATGCAGACCTTGACTGAAGGAGGAATCTGACTGAGTAAATATGTATTGCACAGGCACTGCTGAAAATTTGATCTGAGAACAGCTGAAGTTGAGAGTTCTGTATTCATCCTTGATCTTTGTGTAGCAAAAAAAGCCTGCCACAGCTCTGTAGCTTTGTAAATACTTCCCTAGGAGATGGTAGCTTGAATGTTGGCTGAGTATCTGGTTTCCATGTTAATGATCCCCACTCCCACAGGAGAAGATAAATGGGCCATGCAGCAAAGACTGTTGGAACATCTAAGGCAAATTCTGAAAAATGTTTCTGTATCCTGCATGGCTCTGCAGGGTTTCAGAGTTACACACTGTGGATCAATACCTAATTTGAATTGTGCTTTGCCCAGAGCACCAGTGGAAAGCTAGGAACAGTGCCCCCATCCTTTTTAATAAACTTTTATGGACTCTATAATGAGAACAGACATCTGCCAGAAGGCTTACAGAAACACCTCAATATGTTAAGAAACTCTGAATAAATGTTATTTTCCTTACCTTCCTGCTCATCCCAGCAACCTGTTTTGTTTCTTATTTTTGCCTTTTTATTTTTAATACTATCTATTACACACTGATGGGTAGAAGTATGAGAGGAATCATTAGTCAAGAACTTGTGTTGAATTGTTCTTTTCTTATATATAAAAACATTAACATAACTTGAGCAGTTTCTACTTTTCGAACAAATATAAAACCTGTGACGTTCTAGGAAGTATAGAAGGTAATTACAACTCTACCCACGTGAGCTCCTATCTTGCTGCAGCAAGCTGTGTAAGGAATACCTGCAGATAAATTTGTGTAGGTGAGATTAAGGAAAGATTGCAAAATAATATAGCAATGATCACGTAATAGAGCCCCCTTTTCAATCACAATAGTGCTGTTGCAGAGATGTGGAAGTTGGAAAAGTGTGCCAGTAAGAAAAATGTGGCTAAGATGCATATATACAGAAGAAGGCTTTAGAAGAACTAATACAGATATAGTGGTGACATGAAAGCAGTTGTTTATATTTTCCCATGAAGGGTAGGAGTTAAAAAAAGCTTAGGAATATGAGATAAGAAATTATTTTAAATTATTGCTGCTGTCAGCCAAGTTGTGGGCTCCCTCAGACTAATAATTGGTTTGAATTATATCACGGAGAAACACCTTTGGTAAGAAATAGCACCCAAACAGGCGTAGGTAGCCTCTCTCTTGCTGTTTCTGAGCATGTTTGATGTCATCATTCTGCATGTTGACACAACTTTGAGTGTCAGTATTAGACTTTCTCAGTAAGCTGCTCAACCCAGATTGAAGGACGTGAATTACGGATTTTGCTTGGCACAGTTGCCACAAAAGTCAATAAGAGCTGCCTGATTAAGGAGATCATGAATTAAGGTTTACTCTGGATTTTTAGGGAAGAGATGAATGTGAGGATCCACTGGTAGAATGTGGCAGTGTTGATATTAGCAAGGGTTTGACCCTCACAGTCTGGCACAAGCAGTTTTTAGCTAAAATAAGAACACTCTAAGCATCCTTTTACTCTGGAATGAAGCTAAACACTACAACACACATAACAAAGATAAATACTTGAAAGCCAGAAAACCGTGTGGAAAGGGCAATGAATACAGTTATGCTTGAATATCCCAAATGACTCTTAACTAGGACCTCATGCCTTACATCTTCTTTAAACGTTACCGTTTTTTTTTCTTTCTTTCCCCCCTTTTTTTCCCTTATTTCTTCTTCTAGTTTTGTTTTGTTTTTTGGGGGGGTTGTGCTCACTTTCTTGATAAACATATTTAGAGCTGTAGGAACTGAACCTGAAAATTGTAGCCCTGCAATTAGAAAGGTGGATGTTGCATGTCTAATGTTTACAGGCTAGGAACAGTCACCAAGGGATTTATGCATGTTAGGTCCTATAAAAGATTTGAGTGCCGAAAAGGTCCAGATCCCTGAGCCAGATACATTTTTGTGCAGTGCATGAGACTGAAACCAGTGTTTCCCTGAGTCAGCGAGGACCTGCCTCGTGTAGTTCTGAAGGGAGCTACTGAGGCTGTGGGTCCATATTCACCTGAGCCCCACGGTCCCCGAGTTCTTCTGAAAGTGGGTATCTTTGGAAAAAGCTTTTTTGAAAAACTGGGTTTGTGTAACCTCAGAAATGAGGCCCAGAGAGAAGAGGTGTCTAGTGATCAAGGCGTGTGTGGTTCAATAACTTTTTCTCCTTCCAAGAGAGTGCTCGTTAATTGACTACTGGTGTGCTTTGCACTGCTTACCTTTCCTCTTGATGCTTTCACCTATAGAAAACAGGCTGTTACACTGGGCTAAAGAACCAGAAGAAAAGTAGCAGGAGTTTGTTGCTCAGTAGGTAGGACAGTTGCCTGAAAATAGACTTAAATCATCTGAGGCAGAGGAAGCAATCGAAACTCGTGTGCTGTATACTAGAGAGTATTACTTCTGAGTTTTGAAAGCAGCTGTATCTGCATGTCATGAGGAATCTGATGCTGTGCCTGCCTATTGGAGCAAGCCTTGCAAGGGATTTAGATTTCCAGCCTCTGTTCTGTGGAAAACAGTCATTTGATGTCTGAACTGGGTACCTGAATGCCAGTTCCATTAAACTGAAAACTGGAACTGCTGAAACACACAACTCTGGAATGCTGGTGCCTTGGGAACTGTGAGCCAAGAAGGTCACTGTGAACAAAATGTATTCCTTGTCAGGCAGCAACAGGGTAAAAGCTTCCAGGATCTTTTGTTTAGTTTTTTTTTTAAATTTAGGTAGAATTCAGACACACAAGGTTTCATTGGCCCAGGTCTCAACATCTGTTTCTGCATTCTGATGACTCTGATGTAACTTCTTTTTACTTCTGACATACAAAATCTGTTTCTTTAAACACTGCAATGTACTGACCATGAAGATTGTTCTTGGTACACAGGGAATAAGTTGGCCAACGCTGTTTCTGGAGAAGACTGCTGTGGTTCAGAACTACCAGCATTACTGGTAGTTGACTGGAAAGCTCTTACTTTGACAATTTCCTAATTGGTTTTGCAAAATATGTTGGATAAATGTGGATGATTGTCTTTTGATACTTACATTTTTGTACAGTTATAACTAGATAATGAAAAAAATTTGGTTAACTTTAAAGGCCAAATCTTCTGCTATTCACATGTAGCAGACCCTTTTCAATCTCCAGCCCAGTGGTTCACAATGCAAATGCCCATTCAAGCTTTAGTCACGCTTCTATGTTAATTCATTGACAACAATTTTTGTATAAAGGGGTCCAAAACTGACAAGGAAAACTATTAAAACTCTAGGCTGTTTCTTCTTTTTCTGCTTCTTGCTTCTCGTTGTTTTCAGGTGTTCCAGGGGCTGTTGTTTCATCCACACTTGGGTATTCCATTGTTGCATTGCTCGATGGAACTGTGGTCGCAGGAATGTTTTCTTCATTAGGTACCTGAACATAGTCTGCATTGGATTGTTTCTGAGCCATTTCTCTGCAGGAAGACAGGATTAGGATTGTGATTTCACACATGTCGAAATCCCATGTACACTAGAGTCTCTCAAAAGGATGAACCTTTGTATTTACTGTCTAAACAGTAACCCCTTCATTATTGTAACTGTGTAAACAGGTAACAACGTCCCTGATGCTGAGACAGAAAGAGTGACAGAATATTAACTAATAAGACCTCTGCATCACTGGTTTGACTGACGCCGTTAGAATAAAGTGGATTTTAGTATATTTAAATGCTATGCCAGGAAAGTGGAAAGGGAAACTGAGCGATGGCAAACTATGTCTGAGGAGGGATAGCAAAACATACTGCTTGGTGTGAGCTTTCTGGGAAATTCCATGCAGAGGTGTAGTGTCCCACTGAAGTGCATAAAAATAGAGAGCAGTCAGAAAAGAATTATGGAAAAGCTAAAATCTAGAAAGATATTCTAAAATATATTTAGTATTTTAGAAAATACTGAAATCGAGAAAAATATTTTTGGTAACAAGAATTAATTCCTTTTATGTCACCAAAACAATGATAAACGCCCAATATTGAAGCACTGTCACATGCAAAAAATATCAGGTGCTAGTGGACTAATCCAATGCAGTAAGATTTATTAGGATCTGAGCACAAAATTAAATGTTAATGCTACATCAATTGAAAGCAGAAATGAGGTGCATGAGTGACTGGCCACTGGTCTGGGTTAGCAGAATTCCATGTCAGGAAGTCATAGCCCTGTGCTACAGGGAAGTAACAATTTTTTCTGGTCTCAGCTGCATGTATTCCTTTAGCATTTAACATCATGGGGCTAAATACATTCTGTAGAGCACACAAGATTATCCCTATGCTGAAGATTTGGCCATTTAAGGTAAAAATGAGCAACCAAAGCACAGAGGAAAAAGTATCTCCAGAGCAGGATCAAAATGGATGTTCTGGGCTCCATTCTGTTGCCTAAACCTTGTGTTTCCTGCGATTTGAGATGCCTTGGAGTATCCCAAGTGTGTGTCATGTAATTTCAGATAGCACTGAAATGAGCCCTCTGTGTTTAAATCCTGGTAAGTTTGCTGAGGCGACCCTTAGCTGCTGCTTCTTTTTTACTCCCTCCACCCACTGTTCACAGACCCCATTAACTTTTATATATTAAGAGCTGATTTTCTAACTTGCCACTTTTAGCTTGTGTTGTTTAAAAACATTTACTTTGCTATTTTAGATACTGCTAAGGGGTAGCTGCCTGTTAACATGAGGAAGAGTGTAATGGCAACTTCTGTTTTGAGAACTACAGGGGAAAAGTCCCACGAAAGCAAATGTTCTCGCTCTGGAAGTTTTCTCAAACCTTGTATTATTTACCCTTCAAAAATGTTTAGAGTAACTGCATTTCACTTTAATTCTGGATTACTAGTAGTGCTTTATAGAAATATTTGTCTTAAAATGAAGCAAACAGAAACTCTTACTGCATCTCATTATTTGGTGACTTCCTATTTTTTGCCTTCTTGGTTAAGACCCAGACGATAATGCAAATGATAGCAGCTGCCAGGATTGCTCCAATTAATGCTCCAGCAACAATACCACTGTCTGAATCTGGAAAGAAAAAAAAAAAAAGATTACTTGACCTTACTTTTAAAAGTAGTAATATGGCAAAACCCCATGGAAATATAGTGCAGGAGCTTTTAGCAGAAAGAAGGCATTGGATTCAAATAACTCTTTCCAGGGGGGAAGGACAAAGGAAAGTGAGAATTATGCTCATATGGTCTTTATTGCCTCCTTTCTTGTTGGTTAGCTCCCTATCCCAACAAACTCTATGTCTGGTTTTGGTAACCATTAGGCTGTAACACTGACAGTAGGTAAAAGCCTTTTCTATCCTTCAGTCCTTGCAAACACATTCTGAAATTCAAGTTGCCTTTATTTCTGTCTTTCAGCTGAGATATAAAATGTGTGCTCTGATCATTTGTGAGCCTCCAAAGCCTTTTATTTCCACTTCAGTGCAGCTTCCAGCTCTGACTTGCCATTTTCAGGTCATAGTCTGCTGAATCATTGAGTGACCATTTCATGGACATCTCTCACGGCTGGTTGTACAACATAGGCTTGGCTCTTGTGAAATACTACTGTTTCTGTGAAAAATCTGCATGCAGGTGTGGTTGACCACTGCTTGAGAACACTCAGGATAAGGTATTTTTCTGTGACTGCAGTATTTTTAGCCAGTGGTTACATCTACAGTGCCCCAGTCCTTGCACTACCACCTTTCAGAGATGGTTTTAATTTTTGGGGTAAAGGGACCTCAGTGGGACTGATGGCTGGAAGAAATTTGCCTAAACTCCATGTCTGTCCATTCTCAGTAAAGGCTCTGCAGTCAGAAGCAGGTCCAGCTCCTGCTCCCTGTGGGAATTAAGCTGGAGATGTTAAACCAGTTTTCTAGGTCCGTGTAAATTCTGGGCATGCCTGGATGAAAACTCCGGAGCTCTCCAAATCCTGTTCTGTTCTTAAAGAAAGAAAAAAAATCTATGCTTCAAAGCTGTTAGAGCATTCTCCTGCAAGCTGGGCATGTCCTACATCAGAGATGTGGCTACTTTCATGCATTAAACTCACGTTTTGCCGTTAGGTCAAGCTCACAGGTGCTGTTCCCCAGGACGTTGCTGGCTACGCACCGGTAATAGCCAGTTTCAAAGGTGGTGAGATTGCCAATGTAAAGAATACCAGTGTTTGGATCTGTGACAAACAGGGAACAGGTACAAGTTACTGTTTGTATTCTGTGGAGGCAAACAGTTCTCTGTAGTTGGTAACCCTGAGAGCTATTCAGAGATTAGAAGCAGGGTTCTCTGATTATTTAGTTATTGGGGCGGTTTTTTATATTCGTTTAATAAAAAATATTTCTCTTCCTCTCCAGTGGATTCTGCAAAGGCATAAATATTTCTCCCATTTTAACAATTCTAAGTAATGGCATAGATAAGACTTCAACATGCCACACGTTTTTTTATTAAATAGGAAAAGTGTCCTTTGTTTTTGACAGCTGTTGGTCAACTTGAATAAGTAAAAATGCAATTTTGTGACATTCACCATCAGAAGAGGAGGATAAATTTTAATCAGCCTATGTGATACATAGTTTTTGAAATGGTGGCACTAGGGAATTTCAGATCTTGGACACAGTACCATAGTCCTGTTGTTACGTACTAAATTGTTCAGTCACAGGCTTGAGGGTGTTCTCCTCGACTTTGTACCAGCGGTAGGTGGGATGAGGCAATCCCTCTTCACATCTGCACAGGAGGTAGATTAGGTGCCCTTTTTCAGGTGTTCCTTCTATTTTGCAGAAAGGTGTTGATGGTTTGACTGTAAAATAACAATGGGGAGAACAGACACATCATGAGTGCATACCTGCAGCTGCAATAATCCACCTCGAGTTCTGGTACCGTGCTGCAATTCCATTTACAGATTTCTGTCCACGATCAGAGTCTTATTTATGTGAGATTTGGCTGCAGGTCAGGCAAGGGTAGCTGTGGAGTGGCAGCAGGTCCTCTCTGGCTGGAAGCTAGAGGGCACCCAGGCTCTGCCTGCCTCCAGAGCGCTGGAAACCATCTGCGTCAGTGCATCTGGGAGCCTTTTCTCTGCATCACGGGCCTTGTTTACCACAGTTCTGTTCTGTTATTCCCTCTGGCCCTCCGTATTCTGAGCAGTGTTTCATAACATGGGAAGAAAACGACAATACAGAAGAGAGAAGGAAGGCACTTACCCAGCACACTGACAATCACAGATTTTTGACTCTGTCCAGCATTGTCCTGAGGGCTGAAAACTTCACAGGTGTAGGAACCAGTGTCTGAGGGCTGCATGTTGGAGATTGTTATTGATGCATTCCCTGGACCTGTTGCAGCTGTTATCCTGTTCTTAAATGCTCCATAGGAGTAAGACTGGCCTCCTGAATAATAATAGATCTGTGATAAAGAATCAATTGTTAGTTTAATAACAAGAGATCTTCTTGCTGCGTGGTTTGGTACTCATAAGATTGTTGATTTCTGATTAAGCCAAGCAGTGTCTTGCCCCTGTCTTGCCCCCTTTCCCAAGAAAGCAGAAATAAAAACATGATACATTTGAATGAATATTTGTAATGGTTCTTGAAAGACAAGCTCTTCAGAAATTGCATGTTTAATTGTGTAATGACAGTAGTTAGATCAAAGCACAGACTGATGCATTTGCAAAACAAAGGTGAGACCATTGACCATCATATGATAATTCTGTAAAAAATGCTGAGTCATGGACAGTGAATAGTGGTATCAGTTGAAGTATTGATAATTTGTGATATTATTAGTAAGTGGCTCAACAGAAGCTTATGACAAGGATGGACCTGTCATTGCAAAAACTGGTTGACAGTCCCCCAGTGTCTACATGCACAGACTAGGCACAGTGAACAGTTCCAGCACGCTCAGTCATTTCTTTAAACTGGTCAGAGGTAACCATACAGAATTACAGGTTGTGACCCAAATAGATATACCATTGTTCCTGCTGACATTCCAGAGTCACCAGGGTAAATGTATTTATTAAAGCTGAACTAACAGCATGTTTTTTAGTGGAAGTAGTGGGAAAATGCTTGTAGGAAAAAGCTTCACAGACTCCTCTGAAATGCCATTCACACCTGACTAGTATTGAAATTTCCTTTTGGTCAAAGTTCTCTGCCTTTTAGGGACACTGCAGATCCCCGGACGAGAAGTATAATTTGCTTTACTTTGCAGATCAACTGATTGCATTTTGAATTAAGAATATTTATTCTTAATTCTATTTATCCACCCTGATAGGGTGTTGACTGAAGTCTTTAAGCAATGTTATCTAAAAGCCTTTATTAGCTTAAGGCAAGGTACACCCCAAAACTGTCAGAGCACAGCTGGTTTATGCAATGATACGGCTTTGAAACGAAGGTCAGAACCCAGACTGCACAGCACCAGCAGCTGCAGGACTGCAGCTTGGCCCCATCTCAAGTGCAGTTTTGCATACTCCTCAGCCAGCCTTTACCTTTCCCTGCCCCAGGATTACAAACACTAGGTACAATTGATGCAGGGCACTGAACACCACAGCATTCCCAAGGTGTGGAGCCCTGGTGTTGCAGCGAGGAAGCATGAGAGGTCCAGGGTTAGCACAGTGACAGACTCGATTACAAAGTCTGCTGAACAGCTGGAGAGACCTCCTAGTTTGCATTATGTGCATGTGATACCATCAGTTTTCAAACTAATGTTATGCTTTGCAAATGTTTAAGAGATCTATCTCTATTGGAAAACTAAAGTCTGGATGCACACTCAGTGTATTCCCCAGGGAAGGAAGGAGAGTATTCAACATAGGGAGTTTGGTTTAAACTAATTGCTGATCAAAAACCTGATCTACCTGGACTTACAAAAACACACTGGCCACACTGGTCTCATTCTACATTTATCTGAGTATGAGCAACAACAGAGTGTTATTTATCACTGTCTGAAGTTACAAGAACTGTGACTTCAGACTCCTCTTAAGCTGGTGTCCCTAGATAGCTCTCAACAGTCATGGGCTGGATTTCCATTTCCACTCCATCAACTGCACCTGTTGGAGCTTCCATCAGCTCTTTACACTAATGCGAAATTAGGTTCTACAATGATCTAAATGAAGTAATCTGTGTCTTACCACAGCATGAGAGGAGTGGCAGGCCCTTCATACCCTACTAAAAGGTCTGATTGCTGGAAAAAGGGGCTAAATTCTACTCAGTCTAACTCGGAGTGATTTGGGATTTATGTGAGAGTAAAGAGTAGCAGGAGGTGCCCACTGAAAATTAGCTTAGCTACAGCATAAGTTCCTGGGAAATTGGACTGGCATAGAGTCTGAAATGCAGTCAGGGTCCAATAAACACTGTAGGAGGAGCAAGTGCTGCTCGGTATATTTGACCTGAAGTGAGGGTGGATGACGTGTTTAAGTCCTCATACAATGCACTAAGAAATGAATCCCCTGTGTTCTCTCTTTCTGATTGAATGAGTGCAGGGAAAATATTTTGTGTACACTGCTAAATCTGAGGCAGGTGTCAACAGAGCAGAGACTTTGTTTTCTCTTCATGGATTTAAACAGAATCTTTCTGAGTTGTTTGTTTGTTTGTTTGTTTCAAGTATGACATAAAGGCAGTGGAACATCCTCAAGTAATGCATTCAGTTCCTCTGCAGGCTCCTGCCTGTTCTCTGTTCTGCTCCTGTTCGATGCTTATCTCTCAGGCTCTGGAGTTCATCGCCTGAAGGAAGGTGGTGAACACCAAAAAAGGCGGAGTAATGTTGTGATTAATTACTGAGTGTATATCTTGTCCCAGAGGTAGGATTGGATTGTGTACACAGGAAATTTCATTTAAGAGGAACGTTTCAGTTAATTGGCTGCGAATTCACAGCCCATTTTAAACAATACACTCAAAATGGCTATTTTAAACCCTTGTTCAAAGCGGGGTTTATGCTGTCCTTGAAAAGCTTGTTTGTGGCCCTCAAAAAACTGAAATTAAAATCTTTGCAAAAATGTTTCTGTTCCAATTCAAGAGTAAAAAAAAAACTTGTTTTCTGTTGGAGATATGGAAGACTATTTTTGGGCAACTGACTGCTAATGTTTCCTCCCACAGACATTTCTCATTGACATTTCTTGCCATTTTACCTAAAATGTCTGTATGGGAAAACTGTATTTAGTCAGTGGTAGACTTTTTCTGGAAGACTTTTAATCTGATGTGATAAATATACTTTAAGTGCACTGTCTTGAATGCAAAACAATATGAAAGAAGTCTGTGCTTCTCTTGAAAAAACACACTTTTCAAGTCCTGAAGCAAATCATGAGCACCTCTAGTGGAGTCGATGATTTACCAGAGTAGAAACAATCTTCAGGTTGCAGTAGTGGTTGCTGCTTCTCCTTACCAGCTAGTTTGCTCAGGCAAGTTTTTATATTAATGGTGCCTTTTCACATTTCACAGGAGCAGCTGCCTGGGATGACTAATCAAACAACTGACAGCAAAAAGAGCGGAGATTATCACTCCTAAAACTGCCGTCCCTATTGACTTCACAGTCTGAGACACCAGTTTGCAGCCGAGTTGCCCAGAAAACATCTGCCTGACCTTAGAAAGGGTTGCAGTTCCTTGGTTATTCAACCTGTGGGCCAGGTGGTGCCTGGAGCTGCTGTCAGCAGCCATCCATCCTTGTGGGCTTTCTAAGGCAGTGGTGCAGTTACTCTGCATTTCCACAGTCAGTTTCTGCTGCAACCAAGAAAAGGATTTTGGCTCACAGGCTCCCAAGCAGTTGAGTCCTTCTTTGTGTACCTGTTTGGGGTAGCTGGGTTGCAAACAGACGAGGGAATTGGGAATGATCATACTCATTTGGAAGAAAATCTTGCTAAGCTTAATGCACTCCAGATGCTGGAGACAATATTATTTGTGTCCTAAATTCTGGAGGATCTAGTACATGAAATCACATGTGCTTTTCTTCTCCTTTAGCCTGACTTGTGGAAAGGCTGCTCCTCGTCTAGAGGGATGGTGAGGAAGGTTTTTGCCTGCAGAGGAAACAGTTGCCAAAGCTCATGCTGAGTTGAAGATTTTCAAAAGCTGCCAGATGTTTGGCAGAGTGTGAGGAACTCAACTGCAGGTTTTCTTTATACAAATTCTATAGAAATATCTTCCTTAGGGGTGTGGGGGGGTGTGTGAGAAAGCAGTCAGTAAATTAGGAGAAACATGCTTCCAGCTGCTTCCTTTCTTCTCGGGACAGGACAAATATATACCAGGATTTGCATAAATATGTGTCTTTCAAATGTCTTTGGATGGACTGATTCATAACTTCCAGGTCAATACTCCTCCCATCCCCCATCTCCTGGAGTCACTGCATCCCATTGCTGTACATGCCTAGTGTATATGGATATCAAAGCTATGAGATGAGATATATTTGAAGATGTGTTAGAAAATGTCCACTTAATCTCCACAGAACTCTTGATTCCCTGACTGGGGGGCAGTTTCAGGACATGACTTCCTTTCTAATTACCTCCCCCCACCCCTTCTCCCTTTCCCCACCAGCACATGCAGTACTGTAGCATCCTGTTCCATGACGTTTCTCAAGGCTGATGGATTCAGTGTGTGACTCACAGTCTTTGCCTGGAGAGCTGGAAAGCTCAGGCGTTCAGAGGGCCCCATCTTTGGGTTGGTTTGTCATTTTCTGTTTGACATTTTCTCAAGCTACCAGAAAAAGAACTGTTGAAGTCTCTTTCTCGCTGATAAAAGCACAGGAGGACTGGTTTGAGATCTTGATCTCATTTTGAATTCTGAGGACAGACAGAATTTATAAAATAACAACAAGGTAAAAAATTTTCGTCACTCCTCTAAGCATCTTACCATCTAATTAGAGAACAAATGCCATGCACTCAGAGTGTTAATGAAGGCCCAAGGCTCAGATTCTGAACTCGAGTAGATAAGAGAGGAAATGCTTGCATGTGCATTGGTTTCTTTGACAGTGTGTCACATGATTGAGTCTGAGCCCAAATGCCTTATTTCATCCACAGCTTCTTTTCACACATTTTTGCCAAAACTCTGATCTGCCAGAAGGTAGTAGGGATATTATATCCTGCATTACTGGGGTTTTTACATGAGTAATCAAGGGTGTTAACAGAGACTAGAAGTGTCTTGTTGCAATAGCGCATTGGTAGAAGAGAAAAGGGAGGGAGTCAGAAGCCTTTAGAGGATTAATCATTCAGCAGCTTTAGCTGGTGCAGAATACTTTTGAGGAGCAGCTCTTTGATGTTCTCATAGTATCGTTCTTGGGGCTGAACTATTAGTAAATAATTCCTACAGTGCATCAAGCACAGACACGTTTTCTCAGTGCCTTTGGTATAACTGCTCTTCAGCAGTTATTATTAGAACTCAGTTTACATTGGGCTGTGCCCTGTACTTCATGGTGAGACAGGAATCCCACTGCAGTCAAAGAGACTTTGGAATGGATTACAGCTGGAATGCTGAGCTGACAGCTGAGAGGAGCCGGTTCAGCAGGCAGCTCTGTGTCCTCTGTATCCACTGCACCTCAAAATGGGTTTATATTCTATGAACGAGATCCAGGATGATTTTTTGTTTCCTATGTAAATATATAGCCCCAAATTTGGGCTATCCAGACTTGCTTACATTCAGCCCACAGACTCCTGGTATGTGGATACGCCCTTCAGGTACCCCTTGGGTAGAATAGTCCTGAAGGTGCTAGTTCAGCCACCTAGAATAGCTGTGGTGGGAAAAAAACCAACAGCAACAGCTACATCCAAAGTAATTTTGATAGAGAAAAATGCAATAAAAAAGAGGGTGAATTAAAAATTCTGAATGATACGTCCAATTCAAGTTATCTCAGTCATGTGCTAGTTTTAAGATTTCAATCCAGAACATGAATATAGGTTTCACAGCAGCATAAATCTAGTAGAAGCTATTTAGCTCTTTTTTCCCCTTAAGATTACAGTGATTGTTTTCTTACCTTGTATCTCCAGCTACATCTTCCCCGTGCATCTGTCACATACACCATCTTTTGACATTGACTGACTGACTTTTCATCCATACTCAGAATACCGTGACACGGGGAATGCTGTATTTGAGTAAAAACGTGCTGATCTGAGAGTTAAATGAGACTTTAGGTGTTTCCCCAAAATCAGAGAGCCTCCTCTCCACACAGCTCCCCACCTACCATCAGTGCTGATCACAAGGGCAGGGTGCCTCGTGTTCAGCAGATTTTGCAGAAGATACCTCAAGACTTGTCAATCGTGAGATGCAATAGAGCCTTATTTCAAAGTTTTACCTAAAATTAGGGAAACTAAGATTGAAGTCTAATGTTTGCTCCAAACCCCCTGGTTACAACCTGATCATTTTCTACTTGTCTGCACTTTCCTAAGCACAGGTAGTCCACCATAATCCCACTGACGTCCAGGGAGTCACTCCAACTGCAGTGACGTGACAACAGCATCTCTGTTCCCCTGCACTGAAGGTGTTGCCTCTGCTTTCCATGAAGTTATTCCTTGTAAGTGCCTGCTCAGTCATCTAAGTGCTAGATAAAATTCAATTTTAAAAAATCACCTCTCAGCAAAAAGAAATGCTGATGTATCAGAGAGGCCCTTTCCAGGAAGTTTTCCAGTAATACTTCAGGATGTGGTCTCACATGGTAGGCCAGTGCCCACAGCTGTGCTGTGCTTTGTGCTGGGCAGCAGAGTTGTGCTAGCACTGGGACTACTAATAATCTGAATTTGGGGGTTCAGGGTGAAAGGAGCCAACACAGCTGTGCTCAGATCTCTCTTTTTGCCGCTTTTTCCTTCCTTGGGCTTTCCTTCCCTGTCCCCTGTTGCTGAACCAGATGCCATAAGCACGCTCCCACTTTGCAAAGTGGCTCCTCAGGCCAGCAAGGGTGGGTGTGAGGACAGGAGCAGACTGCTCTCAAGGGAGCAGTGCCATCCTCCCCATCTGTAAGGCGTGCAGTAAAACCCTCCTTGCTCCTGTCCACAGAGTGCTACTTTCTTGGTACTACAGGTATGAGAAAAGGACAGGGCAGCGTGAAAGCAAATATCTAAAATAAATGGAAAATATTCTTATTACATGCTGCCAACGCTCTTTCCCTCTCAGATGCCCATCAGCAATTTTACCAATGTCAAGGTTTGCACGTATTTAAAGCTTGGTTTTTTTAGAGAGCGTGTTCATAAGAAGCCTATCAATAATTCTGTTTCTCCTACAAATAACAGGCATCCATGCCCTTTAACTCATCTAGTGAATTTAAAATTTCAGTCAAGAATCCTAGGCCGGGCAGATCTTGTGTAGGCAGGCAGTGTCCCTGCTAATTTCACTGACTTTAGCTGTGGGTGGCCTGGGCTGGAGGCTCAAGGTGTGGCCCTGGTTGGGCTCAGGAGTTGTATTTAGCTTTGAAAGGCTGTAGCCTCACCTGTGCAGAGTCAACAGAGGCTTCAGGCTTTCAAACATTTACTTAGGTGCTTTACACTGAGGCCGGCAGAGTGACTCAGAGCATGAAATGAAGCACAGATGTAGGTCTTAGCAGGAGCTGAGACTTTACCTTTTGAACCAGGCCAGGCTGTGATGTGCCCAGGGTGAGCTGAATAAATAGTGTTTGCCTCAAGTTTGTCTAGATGTAAAATAGAGATAGCTCAGTATTGGAAAGTCCTCAAGATCCTTGGCTGGGAGTTACTATTTAAAAATGAAATGTGTCATTAAAGGACATGTTGCTAAGGGCTAAATGGAAAGAAGAAAAAGTTAAAAATACGTATGGCATCCTATTTTCCATGGGTTTATGCTTACATTATTGAGTTCAAGCAAGGGGAATTACTTCTACTGGAGAAACTTCTTAGGAAAAGAGCAGAGTTAGGCTCAGTTAGTAAAAAGCTCTATATTCACAGACTGTATATAGCTGTTCTGCCTTCAAAACAGTGCCGTGAACACCTGCCACTGCTGTTTGCTGCCTGCCTTTTGTCTTGCTGCCTGGTTGTGGTATTTCACCCTCGCTGCTGTAACTGCCAAGGGCTGGTCTGTGAGCACCTGCACCAACCTTAATTGTAACATTCTACAGTTGGCTTTATTACTTGCTGCCACTGCCGAGAGACAGGGCCATATTCTCAATTGCTTGAATAAACAGTATTTATTAAAATCAAGATTTTTTTTTTTCCCCACACATGCTTGTGATGGAGAACATCCCCTCTGCTTAATCTTATGATTGCGAATATACTGCCCGTGTGAATAACAGGGTCATCAAGACATCTACCGTGTAGTAAGATGACATGAATATTTGAAAAGATAGCACATGGTAGAAGTAGATGTATTTTCTGCATTTTTTTTGAAAAATTATAAGTTTCCTGCCTTCGAAATATCTGGCAGAAATTTTCAGCTTTAAAAAATGGAATTTGAAAATGTTATCCATTCAGTTGCTGAAAGAAATGGCAAATTTTGAATAGAGACAGAATTTTCAACACACTTTTTCAGGGCAAATATATGCTATTTATAAGGAAGTGTTACTTTGTTTATTAGAGACATGTTAGAAGAATCTAAATATCTCGCACAATTAGATAATCTTAGTCCACTTAAAATGCAAGCTATTGTTCTGTTATTCAGTAAGATATGGGGTCAGTCTTTTCAATATAGTTGGTTTTGTCATCTTACCAGCATATTAAATACATTTTTGACTTGCATTTTGGTATTGTTTTACCTAAACAATGAAAGCCAAAGCTGGCAATCTCCTCTATTGCCATACATATGTTTCCTACTTGGAACAAAATGTGAAACTTAATTCACCTATGTGCCAAGCCACTGGGGCAAAGCCAGGTTTGTCGAGAGATTATTTTTCTTGTTTAAACTTGTAGGAGAAACACATGCAGGCTTTCAGGCTCTCAGTCCTTTCTGAAGCTCAGAAAAGTCACCAGCTTGAAATAGAAATAGCAATCTCATGGGGAGGGAGGGTGAAAATCCAATTTCATGTTCATCTGTGTTGTGTAATTTCTTAAACCGTATTTTCCACAGGCAGTCACAGTCTGTCCTTCCCAGTGTTTGCATTAACACCGTTAATTTTATTGTGAATAGGTTCAAAATGGTAAGGAGTAGCCATACTGTGGTAAAAGGACGCAGGGTCAAGTAATACACGACTGAGTGGGCTGCTGAAAGCATTTTAGAAAGAGCAGTGCCCCAGTCCTGCAGCTCTTCATACCACGTGCACCCTCCAGGCACGGCACCAGAGGCCCAGAGGAGCAAAGGCAACCCTCTGAGTGTCACTGAGCCCGACAGCCAAGGAGAAGTGGCACTGCGGGGAAAGGAGATTGTACCTTGGTGTCCAAGGAGAACGGGATTAGCCACTAACCCGTGGCCTTTTCAGACTGAACCGACTTTATTTAATGAAAATGCAAATCATCCATTGCAAATGTGTTGCGGTGTGAAAGTGAATTTACCATGAAATTACTTTCAGACGGGGGAAAACCAGCTGAAATTTTCCCAGTATTGTTTCTTACAGTCCTTGTAGGCACTGCCTGCAGTGAGAGCTGCAGAAGCCGGGAGTGAGCGCTGGAGGGATTGATCCATCAGGTTTCCCTGACATTTGGTAATCTTGCATCACTTAGTTCTTGTTGAGTGTATTCTGAACCACCCATAGTATTTTATGATTATAATTCTCAGGGGGTATTTTTCTCATCATTGGTCACAGTTTACAAATGGGTTTCCCCTCCTGGTTCTCTTGAAACTGTGTGATTCTCCCTCTAAAATACTTACAACTACAATCTGCTTATTTTCCTTGGTTGTAACCAGAAAATGCATTTATTGTCTTGTAATATGGAAAATTTGACACAAGTAGAACAGAGACACTCTAACCAAACCTGAAGAAGATGGGCTTGATCCTATCTCAGTACTGCCCTTCCCACCTGAACAAGTGATTAAAATTTAACATGTAACATACTGGATCAAGATGATAATACATTGTACTATGTACAATTTAGAAAGCCTGTAGCTACCTGCCTTTCATGAATAATTATTCATTTAATAAAATAACTTGAGGAAAGCAAACAATGAGTAACAGCTACTCATACAATTAATCAGGTAAGGTATGCCTACATCAGTCTGGCATTCAGCTGAAGTCAGAATTTGGGATGGGCCCAGAGTTTGTACTTGGCACTGATGCAGGCTTCATCTGTGGCTGTGATACACTGCAGGAGGGGAAGCAGTTCTGTCTTAGGTTAAATTGCCATTTCTTACATATTGTACGTTGCTGTTCAACACCAAATATGTTACATCCTGCACATTCTGCAATTTACAGACGGCCTAATTCTGCTGTAATTGATAAACCAAATAGAAAGTTTAACTCTATCAATGATGGCAAGCTTCCCATTGCAATGTTATTAAGGAACTGGTGAACGTGACAAGAATATCCTCAGTGTGGACTGTGACACTCCGTGAAGTCAAATATCTTTACATCAACTCTCAGCTGTAACACCAGGCAGGAGGATTGAACTCTTAGAAATGTTAGCAACGGGATAAAACCAAATTGATTGTTTCACAGGCACAAGCCTTACTCCAGGGCATGTAAAAAAATCCCACTCATCTTCAAGGACGCAGTAACACTTCTAATCAGCATTTCTTCTTATAAAGGAAGCTGTTGCTGACTGCTCAACACCTGTCAGGACTGAGCTGATGGGAATTTGTACCCTGTGTGTTATGCTGGGAGTGAATTCATTTCCCCACCAAAACGTAAGATTAACAGGTAGTTCTTGAAGTTTGGACAGTAGTGTGAGTACGTAGAGGAAGTTACACATCCAATCCCTGACTCCTTCCAGGCAGACCAGGCTGCTCTGCAAGGTCTTTACAGCCATGTGAGAGGCTTGGGCAGTGGTTACAGCATGTAGCTGTCTGGTTTTGCTGTCCCACACAATCCCCATGCTGCCTCCGTGCTGACGCTCCAACCTACCACACGGTCTCATTTCACCCCTGGGGTAAGATACTGTTTGGCTTTTCAGCTTCTCTGGTTGGGAAGGGCAGGGAACATTTGCCTTTAATCTGTAATTGTTCTGCTTCCACAATGACAGCTTTGGGATGCTGTGAAATACCAATGCAAGTTTGCTGTGGCGAATTTCCTGCTATAACAACTTTCTGCAGAGTCCTGCCAAAACACTCCCTGCTAACTTTGTGTTGATAGTCCATTGTCATGCATCGTTCCTCTTACTGAGACGCTGAATTAAGGAGCTCTTGTTTGACCCTTAAATGGGGAACACATTGTCATAGGCAAGGGCGTCTCACCAGGAAAGCAGCCTTCACAATGGCAGGAAATATCTGCCAGACAAGAGAATAGGGAGCTGGTCCAGGGGCTGCAGTGCTTGTGTGATTTTTGGACACCTGGTCTTTGCTTCTCACTTCCTGTGTGACTTGGAGCAAGTTGTTTGAGCATCTGAATCACTTTTGTGATTCCTCATCAGTTTCTAAAGGAATTCGGGATGCCAGTGGTATCTGGGAGCCCAGACAATTTGGGCATCTGCCCCTAAATTTCACTGCATCCCAGTCCTTATTCTTTAGGGTGGGAACACCAACATTACCTGTCTCCCTGGTCTGTAGTAAGGATAACCCCACCAGATGTAACAAGATCCTATGAGGACTTAAGGATATCTTAAATATAATTCCATAGTAATAATAAATGAATATCTTACAGTGTGCAGCTGGCTCTCTTTGGCACTGTAAAAGCTCCACTGAATGAAGAAATTTCCCAGTGGTGCAGAACTCGTGTACGTACAGAGGAGGGTGGCATTTCCACCTGTAGTGACATTCACTGTCTTCTCGGGGACAGTCACCACAACGCCGCCGACGTGGCCTGTGGGCAGAAAGTGTGGTGAGGAGAGATCACCCACGGAGAGATCAGGCCTTGGGAGCCATGCAGGAGTGTCTCACTCCCTGTGTTAACAAAGGAACCCATAGGACATGTCTAGTTGTTCTCCTTTTCAGTATGATTTCCCTTGGGCTTCGTGTGGAAATTTCAGTGATAACAAGCTAGGAGTGGGTAAAAGCCAGCAAGCAAATAAATGCCCCAGAATACCTGTGCCCTTACAACAAATAATCTGAAAAAGCAGAGTTCCTAAACCTGTACTTGCTCTTACTTGCAGATACTCATCTTCTCACTAAGAGTTTGTGGCTAAACCGAACCTTTCTTCTGCACTTGCAAGTGCTCTTCTGCACTTGCACTCTCATTCACAGCTGTGTCTTGCCCTCTTTTCCAGCCTTTTTGGGGGGTTTTTTGCTGTTATTCTTTTAGATGTTTGATCTCCTGCACTGTGGAGCACCATAACCTGTTGTCTCTTTCATTCTTATGTTCTGACTTGGACTCTGTTGGGTCGCTCAGGCTGGAGCCCAGCAGCCTTTCTCTGCTTTTCTTTTGCTAATTACTTTGCTTTTGTTTAGATTTCTTAGGGCTTACACCCAGAAACTGGGTTTTTTTCCACATCAAACTATGCTTTTTGAATGTGGGTTGTGCGAAGTTCTGTGATAACTTGATCGACCCTTCCTGCTGTGCTCAAAGCAGAGAGGGAGCAAATATAACCTGAGAGACCTTCCCCGTAATGTTCTGATCAGTCTTGAGTACACAGTCGTAGAAATGAAAGGAATCAAGCCCTATGTTACACCATTTATCTGTTTCTATCCTCTGTGTAACCAGCAACAAAGCTTGAACTGTCAGAAACATGCGTCTGAATTTCAGGGGTTTTGTGGGTCGCTGAGCCCAGTTTTAAAGCTGCTGTCTAAGGAGTCAAAAGGAGAATATATTTCTTTTGAATGTGATGGAAAGCATATGTCTTTTTGAGCTTTCTGTGCAAAACAGGCAAGTTGAGAATTTCACCTCATAATAATGTTCATGTGTGTTTATTGCACATATTAATGATAGAGGCAAAACATGTAAAATATTCTTCTCAATGCAATATCTGTGGATTTTATGTTCAGGTGCTGCTTTTGGGAGTTTAAGCGGAACCTCCAGTAATACCAAATGCTGAAATTATCAGCCCATTGAGAGAAAACATTGTTTAAAAAACAAACAATCTATTTTGATATTTTTTACCATATAAATGCTGCAGATTTTTCAGTTGCTACAGTATGCAAACCTATCTGAACTCTGGGTACTATTCTCCTTGTTCGATGGCTTCAATAGTAAAAGCTCACTGCAAGGAAGAAAGGAATAATCTACTTTCCATGTTGATGGAGCTAGGATGAGAATTAGTGGGTTTAAACTACAACAAGATTTATATTATATGTGACGATAGTCTCACAGGAATGGCTGGAGACTGACCTAGATGTGTCAAACCTGCCTTGGGGAAAGAAGGGATCCCAGGGCTGGCTGCCAGTCCTACTTGTCTTCTGAGTTCACAGCAGCTTAATCCTTACTGAGATCTAATATAAAAGCTGTGTCATATTATTTTAGGTATCTCAGTTCACAATTCTCAGCTTTAAGCATTAGTGTTGGCCAGAGGGTGATAGTTTCTTGCCACACAGTTTACATGTATTTATTTTCTGCTTTTTGCAGGATTAAAGAACAGTCTTGCAACACAGTGTCATTCTACTGAAAACATCCATTTTCCAGTCACCTGCTCCACGTATTTCCTTTATAATTCTCTGGTTTTGGAGTCAGGAGTGCCACAGAGCCTGACTGTTAGCAGCTTTTCTGAAAGAAATGAATTTTTAGCAGAGACAAGCATTCTAGTTTCCATAAAACTGTATATTTCGAAGAAATACAATTAATTGAAATAGGCTTTGCTCTGGTAAAAAGATAAAGTCAAAGCCTATAAGACTGACCTTGTCCAGTGAGCTATTTAAAGCCAACACTAATTGCAAGATGGAGCTTTTGACTGACAATGGAGTGAACTGGACCCACAGAGCCTGTTCCCTCATCACGGATCTTAATGGGAGTTTCCCGTTGCATTTAGTTCACTGTTTGCAGTTTCTAACCCCTAATCCCATTTCATACATACAGGCCTTTTGGTTTGAATGATAAAAGTGCATGAGTAAGAACTAGCTCAGTGGAAAAAGCTAGTGTGAACACGACCACAACTTGTTTAGAACAGTTGATCCACCTCTTTCACTCATCAGTATTATGGTAAGGCCTTTTCTTTCCTACAGAGAAAGTCTTCGCAGTTAATTCAGAATCTCCCACTTTCACTGAAGTGCTTTCAGTGTTTAATGCTCATGAAGTAAATCCAAGTTTGCTGACCTTTTTCTAGCCACGACAGAAACCCCCAGTCAGTGACACTCATCAGTCTGGACACACTGCTAGTCTTAAATACAGAACTTTCTAATTAGAAGACATTGTTTTGAAAAGTACTGGCACCAACTCTGAATTACTTTTAATTTCTAAGGTAAAAATCTGTTGGGTTTCTGTCTGTGCGAGAGTTAGACCACTGAAACTCCAGGAGTATTAATATTTAATATTTAAAATATTTCTGTGGCACCCAAACAAGATAATTCCATCTTGAAAAGAACACGTGGAAACTAATTTCCATTTTCTGTAGTGGATACAGAGGCTATTCGTCTCCATGGAACATTAGACTTAAAATGCCTGCTTCTGTATATATTAAAAGTAAAGCTTAGCACAATGAAATGTCCTTGAAACACGAATAACATATAATCTTTAATATGCCATCTAATTCCTAGATTCCACAAAATTTATGTTGTCACTTAACTTGAGGGAAATCCAAAGATTATTTGCATGCTTAAAGTTAAGCATCCCCCCAAATTTTTTGGTGGCGGTGGGACTGAGTTATCATTTCCCAACCCTATTACCAAGGGGAGACAAGAGCTGAATGTGGGAAAACCCAACTTTGAAACACTTGAAAGACCCAAATGCTCCATGCAAGGGCTCTTTGCCTCTTCCTGACGTTAGAGCAAAGCATTAATCTACCAAAGCTAAAATTCTCTTCTTGAGCAAAAAGCTCTTATCAGGCAGTGGTCAGTTTGCAGATTTCCACAAAATGGCCTAGCAGTGCAGCCGCGATTTTCATTCCATCCCGAAAGAAATCATCCTGAACGTTCTAGTTTGCTAGTCAGGTTCATCTGCTCTCTCACTTCAGCAAGCTCTTTTAGTCCAGTGCTATTTCTATCAGTTTGTTATTCTTACCTGCAAGGACAGCAAGAATCGAAAATATCTTCAGCATCGTTGCACACATTGTCTTGACACTGGGAGAGAAAAGAGACCAGATGCTGCTTCTGACTTCAGCTGAAACTCAACTGTTTTATTTTTTTAAGTCGGTTTTTGTTTTCCTTATCAGCTGTGTATCACCACGTCAGTGAGCTGTTTCATACTCCTTTATCACATGTGTGCCTTTCTCCGACTAATGGTGTGACTGTTCACTTGAAACCATTTTGTGGGGTTTGAGCAACTAAGGGTTTTGTTAATAATAAACCTTTGAATCAGAGAAGCCCAGGTTCCCCCACTTTTGCCAGGGCGCAGCAGTATTTGTCTACCTAAGTAATTCCACTGAGTACAAGAAAAGTATTTGAGGAGCTATTTAACAGTCAATCTGATTACCAGTGTGGGAGTCAGGCCCAATATGAATAAGGAATAATCTTTATTTCTTTTTAATTCTATAATTTCAAAAATGGGCATGTGGAGACAATACATTGTCGGTACATTTTCGTTTTAAAACACATATCTCATACAGTTTTATATAGAATGACTACATTGGACGCAGGATTGCCTTGAAATTGTTGTATTGAACTCATCAATAAGAAAACATACCAAAATAAAGATCAAAGAAAAGTTATCTTCTAAACTGATAGTAATATCTGTTTCATCCAGTTTTAATCCATGAAGTTCAATGTTACTAATTTAAAAGGTGACAAGGTGAAAATGCTGATTTTTACTTAATTGTTAATACCGGATTTATATAGCAAAAAAGCGGTGGGTGGAGGTTAGAACCTGAAGAATTAGAATAACCTAGATTTCTTTGTCCTTTAACGGTTGCAAAACACCCTCTCTGAAGCTCATTAGGAACTGAAGGTGCTCAGCTTCCTTTCTGTGTTGTGTCATTTGACTGAGGCTGATTCCAAGCCCCGAGCTGCAGTGGGAGTAGCTGGCTCCGCATACACAGCCAGAGTGAGTGAGTGAGTGAGTGGCTGAAGACATAACAGAGGGCAGCATTGCCTTTTAGATGTGTGCCTGCACCTAGGAACAAGGCAAGTAGAATTGTCAGTGACTTTTTTCCATGCTCGTTGAAAGCATGTCTAGTTAATTCCTGATGATCTTCCTAGTGGCAGGCAAAGGCAGCCACCATGGTGTGGCATGGGAAGCCTGTTTGGAAGGTGAGGCTCAGCATCTCGTCAGGTTGGTATGTCCAGGGTCTCCCTCATCTCTCATGTGATGCGGTGGTACATTCTTCAGCATAGAAGTTGTGAGTTACTGGTTGCATCAGTTACTGTTGGGATCAGATTTATGGACTTGAATTAATTTTATTTTCTGTTCTGATATTTCTGTTCGTGGCAGATGCTTGAATAATCTCTGGGCAGATGGCAGGGTTTGGTGATATTCTTATATAGACTATTTCCAAAAGTTTTATAAAGGATGTCTTTTCCTTATTTCTGACTATCAGCACTTCACACAACATTCCCACAGGGCAGGCAGTGCTTGTCTTTAAGGGATGGGGAGGGCAAAACTTGGAACAGTTAAATGTCTCATCCAAGTATTCACAGGTGACCCAGAGTCCAAAAAGGAATATATTTGTTGAAAGACTGAAATTCAAATTCAGATTTCTTCCAAAAGGTGAAAGTGTTTAGATTCACCTTCACTGTGGAAGCATGGAGTGATTCTAAGTGCACATGGGAAGCTCTCACTGGCTTTCCCCAAGTCTGCCTAAAAGGGGAGCTGCCACTGATTTCCAGTTATGGATGAGCGCAAATTATCTGAACATGAGACAACCTACAGACCCATTTCAGTGATTGCCTGTGGCGGCTCCATAATCCCCAGGAGTCTGACTAGCAGCTCACAGAGCACTGATCCTTTGCAAAAGGCAGCAAGTTCCAGGAAGATGCAAAAAAACACTGCCACCCCGCTCAGCAAGCCAGCACCTGCACAATCCTATATCTTTACCACAATATCAGTGTGTCCTCTAACTGCCTCTCATTTATCAACACTGAAGTCCTTTCTCTGGCATTTAAGGCCCCTAATGCTAATATATATATATCTATATACATATACACACACATATATATTTACCCTATTACATTCTATTTTTGCCAATTACTACATTCCTGGAGGGTGAAATGCTCGGCCTGACAAAGAACAGGGGCCAAGAACACAACTTCTGCACTAACACGTGCCCGTTTAAGCTTGGGACACAGGGCTGAGGTTGCCAGTTAGAGAGTGGGTGTAGCTCATAGCAAATGATTGGAACCATCCATCCTGTTTTACAGGGGATACCGAACACCAGGAGCATTTACATTTGACTATTACCCGCCGGGGGCCCATTCCCCTTGTCAAACCAGAGGTGTGTACCCCAACACTGACCTTCCCAGCCCTCTGGGGTTATTCATCAAGGTAATAGATGGCAGCTGGCAGCTGCTGACGTTGCAGGAGCTCTGGAGAGCAGCTCTGCCTGTTCACGTGTCACCTCAGGAGAACCGAACACAGAAAGCAAAATCTGGTTTGGTTCGATGATTTACGGTACAGTGGGACAACGAAGAAGCTCTTGCTTACACTGCCAACCCTCGGCTAAGAGAAGAGAACAGCCCAGAGTGCAGCAGCACAGCAGCCACTTTGCCATGGGTGGGGCAAAGACTCTTATCTCCAGATAAAATAGAAATGGCCAGTACCAGGAACTGTGTGTTAACAGACTTTGTGAGTCAAATCTGTGTACACTGAAACATACTCAGAAATGTTCCCTTTCAAGCAACTCCCTTGTATTCACTCTCTAAATATAAGTGTCAGTCATTAAAAAATGAAGCCCAGAGGCCCACCCTGAGCAAGGCAGCATCGTCTAGACAAGCATTGCCACAATACTTAGGAATTGCTTCTGTCGGCCTAAAACCTAATTAAAAAACTTCCTGTAGAATTCCATGTTTCACTTGACAATGCTCAGCAGCATTTCAACAGCTTTGTCTTCCTGAAATATGCTAAATCTGTAATTGTTTGAAGACACCAAACCCAGCATAGCCCAGTGATTTATAAAGCTCTCTAGTTCAGTATCGCGGCTGATGGCAGGGGATGAAGAGAAGTGTGTAATTAAAGATTCAAACAAGTACAGTGAAAGAGCTGCTTTAAGCCTTTAAATCCATCATTAAGTTGATTTTCAAGTGCACAGTACAGCTTTCCTGCCTATTGCACAATTGTGGTCTAAAAAAAATATTTATAAGCTTTTCTGCCTAAAAGTTAATTCATGAACTCACTGCTATTTTTAAACTTGCAGAGAGTGAAAGTCTGTAAAGGTACTGATAATATAAACTCTTCTGAGGAGAGCACCATGGCTTGTCACCTCAAATTAACTTGGACAGAAATACACCTAATCCTCTGTATCCAATTCCCAGAATCAGCACAGCTTGTTATCAAAACGCACAATTCCATTTTCTTGTAAAGGGTCTGGACTAGTCTTTTTTTATTGTCCATTTTCTCACTCTGGAAAGAAGGTCTTCTTTCCTTTTAACCATTCAAAAAAACCCAGTTTCCTTGAACAAACTCCCTGTCCAACAGGCTGTCCACTTTCTGGGGGGATTAAAAAAAAAGGAAAAGCACTGAAATGAGATAGAGCAGAACACTGATTGCCAAGAGATCAGAGAGATCAGAGAGCTGCAGGCCAGGCATCAGCACTTCGGGCATTTCGCCCTGGCCGTGCTGGGCGAAGCTGCTCAGAGAAGAGGGCTGGCACATCTGGTGCAGAGGGTGTCTTGGGGCAGCTGTTATTGCCCATTTTAAATATACCCCCTGTGGGGCTGCAATGGCCAGGACCGATATTCTAACATTTTCCACATTTCTGGACTATTGCAGCTGGGGTAACTTGAACATTTTAGATTGCTAAAAAATGTGTCAGTCAGTTAGTTCAGCAGGGTGTTGTTGAGAGCACGCAGAATGCTAGACCTCTGCCATCTGATCTGGCCTGTTGAACAGACACAGACGATGTAAGAAGATTTTTTTATCTTGCATCGCTTCAGGAAGCTGATGCCTGCTGTAGCCAAAGGGATTTGTTTGTGTACAACACATTGCAATAGAACTGCAACACCTGTACCCACAGCAGTGTGTATTTAGTCACCGAGTCCCGTGTGAAATAATCGTGAATGTAAGCACCTAGATAAATCTGTGGATCTGGCTCAGGCCTTTTGTGTTGCTGGTAACACTCCTCTGGTTCTCCCTGCCGTCTGTCCTGAGAAAAGCATGAAAAAGCAGAGAAGCAGCTGCTCGTGACCTCCTGGGGATGCGGGTGTAGCATCCATGTAACCTGGAATTGGGCTGTCTTGGATTGTGCTGGACCACGATGATAGGAAGTGATGGAGGGAGTTTTGTCAAAGAAGCAGAGCAATGGTTCTGCAGCAGTTGTGGTGTTACTACAAATGGTAAGTTTTAACCCCTTGTGTGCAGGTGAGCTGAGCACCACGAGTGCCCTGGCTGATGCAGGCTAAAGAAGGACTTTCTAACAGAAAGTGCCACCATCAAAGAATCCATTTATGTGCTGTGGCTCAGGTGTGAAAACCAAAGCAAGCTCTCCACTGCATGATAAATCACAGTAAAATGGTTCTGTCTTTATACCATTGCTGTTTCCTTGGATTTTCATTGGCTGCATCCCTTTTTCCCTGCATATGATTAACTCTCCGTGTTATGTCTTTTTTCCCCCCCCTTTTGTTTTTCATGTGGTTTCAGAATTGAAGCTAATCAAGCAAAAAAAAAAAAAAAAAAAAGAAAAAAGGGAAATTCACAGTGAGGATCTGGGGATTAAACTGTCAAGCTTATCAGAGGGAAAGGTCTTTTTTCTAATGATTGTTTGCATTTTCAAAGGTTAACAATTTTTGAAACTGTTAAATGACATTGTTCCTTCAGTTTGGCAGCATTTGTTGTACTTGTCTAAAATGAAAAATGCTTTCAGCTTAAGAGTGCGTGGAACTGTATAATTTGTATGGTGGCTGCCTTAACAGGTATGATAATGTAATTTTAGGATTACTCTGCCAAATTAAAGCCTGGCATAACATTCATGCAATTGGGCTTTCCAGCATCTCCTGCTGCCTCTGAAATGGAGGGTTCAGGTGGATTGATGTTAAAAGGATGTGTTTCATGCTTTCAAACACACCAGTTCATGCTGTCAAATGAATACAAGGTGATTTCATTCTTTATTTTAAAAAATAGCTGGTTTTTAATTCTCACTGTTTCAAGGAAATGCTTGGACGTAAGAGGCCTCAGTGCTGACCTCAGGTGCTCCCTGTTCCATGTAGGGAGGAATTGCTGCAAATCTCTTTGCTTTTGCCATGTTCCGGTTTAGAAAAGAGACTAAAGCAGCCTGTGTGTCTGAGCGTTGCTTTGCCTGCCCAGGTTTCACCTGCTGTGAATCCTTTTCATTTTAATTCACGGAACTGGCAGAGGGAACTGAGAAGCTCTTTCTGTGTCCGGGCTCTGCAGCTCGGCTGCCCTCTGAAGGAACCTGAGTTTAGTGAGACTGTGTGGCCTTTTTCTTGGGGAGGCGGAGTAATATTTGTCTGTGCCATTAATTATTAATTAATGGTTGTATAGCTCGTTTGGCCTCAGCTGCCCTTCTCCTGGCATGCATGCCATGGGGTCCCTGGTGGCAGCTGGAGCCTGGCTCTGCCTGCTGACAGCCAGCTTCCCAGCACTGCTCCAGCACTGGCCCCTCGAGGGGGGATGTGATGGGGCATTTTCCTTGAGAAACTCTGGATTCCTGGAAGCTGGGTAGTGCCTTGGAAATGCTGCAGTTCGTTAAGGTGACTAAGTTAACGTGAAGTGAACCAAAAGTGACTGCTTGCTTAGTGCCTTTCTTAATGAGACTTTTCCTTTTGATTCCCAGGAGTTTCCTACTGGGAGAAGGTTACTTGTTTACTTGGTTTTAATTCTCAGGAAAAATGATAAGATGCTTCCTTTCCTGCTTTGTTAATGATCTCATTAGATTTGTCTTAATTGTTTGCATTAGATTGAGTATGGCAGCACAATGATGTGATGAAGTTGTGGAGCAGAGGATCAGCAATCCTGAATAAAAAACAGCGTGGAAGACCAGCTGAGATAAACCTAAGCACTTGTTTTGCCCTGCTTTTGATTTGCATGTGGCAGGCAACCAAAGTTATTCATCAACTGATCCTGTAGCCTGGCAGCTTTGTTACATATTGCTGTTCAAATTTTTTGGAAGCACTTGTTATCCTTCAGTGATCAAGTGAGTTTGCAAAGTGGAGGGAAGTAATGGAAAATGAAACTGTCAGCAGCCTGTACATCGTGGGAGCAGCTGGGAAAGCAGTCGCTCAGATGACTTCATCTCAAAATCACATGAATCTTAATAGCGTGTAGGGTGTAACCTTTGAAGAACAACTGTCTAATTCAGTTGCACACAGCAGTTTGCTTCAGAGGGGCTAATAAAGGCAGTGGGGCAGCCCAGCCTGGCACAGTTACATCCCTGTCACGCCTTCCCCCACGGCAGCAGGGTTTTGCAGCTGTGCAAACACATCCCATTGGTGGGGAACCCACTGATCTGTGGTCGGTAGCTGTGGCACATTGCAGGCCAGCCTGTGCCCACAGCCCAGCTCCCTCCTGTGTGCCTACAGCCAGGCTGTGTCCTGCACATTTCCTGTGTGTGGCCATGTCCTTGCTCCTGCCTGGATTTCCCTGGGCCAGGCTGGCAGGTGCTGCAGCACCCCAGGCACCAAGCAGTGTCCCCCCACTCAATGAGGGCCCATGGCACAGGTACCCACAGTGCTGCCCACCAGCTCATTTCATCAGCTGCCTCCCGTTGTCCAGCTGGGCTCCTCCTCACCTCTGCACTCACAGAGCCCTCAACTTGCTGTAACAATCTTGGTTTGTAAACTACCCTGTAATTCCCAGCTCTCACAAGGAAAAAGCAAAAAGCCACAGGCTTGTACGGGCATCCCCAAAGAATCAGATTGCTTTGTAAAATTCTCAGAAGTGCAGTTGGGCTCTTTTTGCTCTTTTTCTCCCCAAACACACAGTACTGATTCTGTGCCAGAGATGATGTAGAACTCCTACTGGATGGCCTTTGCTATAATGTTCAATAAGTGATATGTTCTTGGAGCCTGTATGAAATGCTGAAAAGCTTCCAATTCTATAAGCAGACAGC
Organism: Oxyruncus cristatus; assembly: GCA_013399855.1. NCBI lineage: Eukaryota > Metazoa > Chordata > Aves > Passeriformes > Cotingidae > Oxyruncus > Oxyruncus cristatus. Next base: position 264,563 of record VXAY01007089.1, read on the forward strand.
CCCCACAAAGAAAGAATGGCTTAAAACCTGGTTCAGGGACTTATCTGTCAGCACCACTGATGTGACTGTATTGAATTAGCACAAGCTTTTCATTCTGCCCCTTTTCATTCTGCAGGTTAACATCATGTATCCAGCTGGGACTGTTCTGTTTGGCATCCGTCACGGTCACTGTCTCTTCATCTCCACAAAACGCTATTTTCAGTTCACTGTGATTTTTAGGAGGGAGGTCACCCCCCAGTTGAGAACTGACCTGTAGCAGACAGATTAGAGTGGTTGTACATTGCTAACAGTAATTACATGCAATTAAAATGTCTTCCTGGGACAGCAAGACCCTGACCTTCAAATGATCATTTGCAGCCTTGATTTGAGTCGTGTGGCTTCAGCGAGATGTTGCAGCGTTGGAGTCAGCCATGTGCACACGTGCTGTAGAAAGTTGCTGTTTAGCCTCTGTGTTTCATCATTAGAATATGTTGTGTATGGGAGACATTGACCCAAGGTGCACCAGGATTGTCAAATTTATCGTGGGCCCTGTAATATTTCATGGTGTCCCCTAAATCTCTACCTCTGGGAGATTAATGGTGAATAATGAATGACATGAAAGGTCAGTTTCATTTGCTCTTTCTCAAGCAAAAGGCTGTTTCTATTCTTTTGATTGCACTGAAAAATCTTAAAATAGTTCCAAGTATACCCCAAAACAGCAAAAACATGAAAGGAAATCAGTGACATACATAACTTTTATTTTTTAAAAAGTATGGTCCTACTGAAGCGCACAGTGACCTTGAATATGTCATCATATGGCTTTAAAAAAGATAAAAAACTGTTAGCTGTTTCTTGCAGTTTGGACTTTAAAGCCGCCCAGGACAATGCCTCTTCCTGATTTTTCTACTTCAACATTGTATTACTACTAATAATAGTAACATAGTTGACAATTAGTTGCTGATTTCTAGAAAGACATTTATTTGAATATTATCTCTCTTGCAGGTCAAATGCCATTCATAGGGTGCTTGCATTTTTGCAAATGTTTCCTTTTTTAAAACGTGAACTGAACCCAGGGATAAACAAATGGTGTGGGAGTTCATCACAAGTGCTAGCTCTTGATGATTAAAAAGGACTTTTTTAGTTGTGCTTGAGCACAACTACATGTGACATTTTTTATATACCTTATATGTGTTATCCCCTCATGTAGCATTAATTTGCACTTCCAAAGAACATCAGCAAATCTTTCCTGTTTCCTTAGAAAATGCTATTTTTGTCATCCCATTCCTGTAAGCAAACTCATTTCGTGCAGTAGTCCCTCAGGCCAAATACAGCAAAAGCAATACTTCCTCTAAGCAAATATCAGCATAATGCATTTAGGCCTTTTTTTTTCATGTTTTAATAATATAAAATTCTGGCAGAGTCCTGATTTATTCCATGCATGTTAAGTAAACAGCCTATTTTGATACCCTTTTTTGCAATACAAAAGCTTTGCTTACATTAGTGGCTTAAAACCTCATTGGACCCTTTTGAGATGGAAATACACCCAGGTAGGTGTTTCAGCCTTGCCTGGATTGATGGAGCAATGGAGGAAATGAAGGGATGTAAGGGGGGCTTTCACTATAAGGGGACAGGAAAAAAGTTCTGATATTTCATAATGAGAAATCATCCTCAAAATAGTGTCCCTTTTTTCTTTTTAAAGAGTTATTCTTAAGAATTCTCCTTTCTGCTCTGACTGCTCCTTGAGGCACTAGATACCAAATGCATTTTGTCCTTTAAAATTATGGTTATAAGCAGTTTTGAAACCCATTTGAGCAGTGTTCTCATACTGATGCCTGGCAGTTCAGTGGGACTTCTCTCAAGACAGATGTTTACTTTACAGTACTTCAAAACTAACTGGGCAAATGTGGACTTTCAGTTCCAAATGAGTATGTCATTAAGGGTCTGATGCAAAGCCCGGTAGAATCCATAAAAATGTCCTTAGAGACAGACAAGATGAGATAGGTTATGTTAAATATGCATGTTGTAGGGCGCAGAAGAAGAAATTGTGGAGCTGACCGTGTGCAGTGATGGTTGTGACAAGGAGTCTTGTGGACCTGAAATGTTTATGTGCTTTTGCCTGTGTTACCTTTCCTTGTGTGGTACTGTGCAGCAGCGTAGCCTTTACTTAGGACATCCTGTCAGAACCAAAGAGAAATGCAGTTCTGAAACGTGATTTGCACTGCAAGAGGGGCAGCAAATTCACTCATATTTCAAAGAATGTGAGAGAAGATTTATTGTTTGCTTGTTTCTAAAGGCATGCCAGGATGTGTTCCCAACAGGAGAGAACTTTGTATTATTTCCTCTTACAATGCAGTACATTTTTAAAACCAGTTAGCAGCAAACATGTATCTCTGAGGGCTTCCTGCTGACGAGAAGGGAGTATGCAGGGCATCCAGAGGGCAGGGATGGGACAGTGTGCAGGAGGGATATCAGGCAGTGTCACTTAACCATCAACAACACGTTTTTGTTTGAAAATGGTAAACATTTGCTAATTGTCTCTCTTTGAGAAGTTACCTGCTGCTTTATGTTGTCTTCTGCTGTAAGCTGGGTTACTGCATTTCTTGGAAGACAGGGAACAGATTTCTCAGGACGCTTTTTTCTGTAGGCTCCATATGTCTGGCTTAAATCCTCAGTTCAGCAGAGCAAACCTGGAGGAGCAGTGGTGGTAAGAGCAGCTGTGTGGCATTTCCTTTTCTGTGCTGGTTTCACTCTGTTGTAGCACTAACCTAGATACATACAGCCAGAAATAAATGTATTGCAACCAGAGCAGTATGTACATCAGTATACAATCCATGCTGGTTGATCTCATGCACATGTAAACTCTCCCCTGTTTCTTTTACAAACACTGATCAATATCAGTCTTGACATACGTCTGGAGGTCTCGGGCTTGTTGGTCTGTTTTCCAGAAGGATTTTCTTTGTGCTTGCCAGGATTTGGATGATTACTTGACTTTCTGGCCACTGGAATGAAATAAGCCTTAAAAGTCACCAGTGGTCTCAAAGGAGTCTGGTTTGGGATCAGACTTTGTTTACCTCGTTTTGAAGTGGGAATCACTGGCCATGTGGTCTCAGTTCCGTATGCAGTCGATGGAAGATGAATGGAAGAAGGAGGTTCCCCACATTGTAGGATGGGAGAATTCATTTCTACAAGTGCCTGTGTTCCTGCATTTCTCCAAGGAAACCTCACCACAACCAGCTCTTCTCACTCCAGAGAGGAGTCTGGACCTCTCCCCAGTACCTGGTGCAGACTCAAGCCCCTCCAGTTGCTCAAGCCATGGGTGTCTGTGTGCACTTCGTCATCCCCCTCTGTCACTGCTTGCTGGGATGAATGTGGCCTTTAAAACCTGTTGGCTTTGCTGTAAGCAATTAGTAACATCTTTCCCATGACTTGGGCCACATGATTTGTAAGCCTCTTGGAAAGTTCCCTGAAACATGAGCCAATTTCTCTTTTAAAACTGTTATTACGTTAAAAGAAAAAATCATCTTGCAGAGCCGAGCAAGATGGTATCAAAAATCTTTCATATTTCTTGCTGCCAACCAATACAGATTTATACCTTACAGGGAAAGGACACAGAGCCTCAGTTTTTGAGTAAAACAGCTCAGCTTTTCATCAGTAAAAACTGACGTCCGCAGTGCCAAATAAAATAAGGCCAGGCTCTTAGCTGGTTTAAGCTGGATGAGCTTCATGTAGCATCACTTGACCTGCACTGAATTTTACTTGCTGAATTACATGACTTTCCTTCTCTAACCAAGTAAGACATTCAGCAGGATTGCAAGGGATGTGTCTGAAGAGACATGTTGCTATTCTCTACCTGTCCAGTCCTAGATTACCAGGTCCTACAGATGTGAGCAGGATCCTGCTCATACACAGATTTATCAGCGGGGTTTCTTTTCTCCTTTGGAGTCTGCATTTATGTTTATGGCTTGCAGGTGGGGCCTTTGTCCCAGTGGACCAGGGGTTTTATCTGTTTCTTTATTCTGGCAAGCTGTAAACTAAAATTTCAACACTCAATAAGCAAAACTGAAAGGCGGTTCGTTTTCAGTGCAGTATTTTTGTGATAGGACGGTGGGAAGTAAATGGCATCTCCAAAGCACCATGTTCTTCCTTTGGTGCTTCCAGTAATTTTAGTACCGCAGTTATGTAGCTGAGAAGAAAAGTTACAGAGACCCAGTGGGGTCTCTGGTGGTTTTGTCATGCTTCCACATTTAGTTCCTCTAAGAGAGCCGAATCGTGAAGAAACTCTGAGAGCATTAATCACACTGCTCTATACTTTCCAGCTATCTTTTGGCAGCCTTTTGAAAGTCACAGCTAAAAATACTGAAAACGTTCTCGGCTTAATGGGATGTGAGTTAAGGAAAAGGGTAGCATGGAAAGAAAAAAGCCTGAGAGCAATGGGTTGTGCTGTGGCTGTACGCAGGGAGGTCCCAACACAGGCAAGATAACAAAGGGACTTTTCATCCAAGCTAAAGGTGCATCTCATCTTAAGAGGAGTCATACATTGCACTCTGAAAAGTCATGTAGGTTTTGAGGGACTTTTCTCCACAATGGGAATATGAATGAAGAAATACTTTTGTGGTGGGCTGACCTTGGCTGGATGCCAGGTGCCCACCAAACTGCTCTGTCACTGCCTTCCTCAGCTGGACAGCATGGAGTGGAGGAAAGTAAGATGGAAAAAAACCCCATGGGTCAAGATAAAAGCAGCTTAGTAAAGCAAAAGCTGCACATGGAAGCAAAGGAAAACAAAGTATTTGTTTTCTACTTCCCATCTGCAGGCAATGCCCAGCCACTTCCCAGGAAGCAGGGCTTCAGTACACATAGCAGTTGCTCTGAAAGGCAAAAGTCATAATAATGAATGACATAGGGTCAGGCAGCAATCAGCATCTCTCTGACTCAGAACACCTCCTGGTACTTTAAGCTTTATAGCCCAAACCTTAGACTTGAAACAGGAGTTCATTTTAGGATACAAACCATGAAAGCCTAAATAGAGATCAGCAAGTAAATCCAATTTTTTCCCACCTCTGCCTACTATTTCAGTGTTTTACATGGTTCTGCCAGTTGTTCTCCTGAAGATACTAAAAGACTGAAAATTGAGAAAAGCATGGGAGGCACTGGCTGTGGTAATAAAAGGCACTTCTTCACTGATTTGACAGGCTGTTGTAAAGTTGTCCCCATGTGACTGTATTTACTCATTTCCAAGTCACATTTTTATCTAGCATTGAACAGGACTGAAGTAAACCCTACAGTAAGCTGTTCCTGCCTCTGCTTGATGGAGAGACATTGACTGTCCAAGCACTTTTAGCACTTTCAAACTCCCAGTGATGTGCAAATGTGACTAGTTTTGCTTCAGCCTTCTCTGTTGTAGGAGATGAAAATGGGGGGAGATGCAGGGGAGAGAGATGCGTTTTGTTTCAGCAGGAGACTGCGCCATCCCGGGAGATGGGGCGGCTGCGGGGCTG
>VXAY01007089.1:271942-316476 GCA_013399855.1 Oxyruncus cristatus
CGGGAGCGGCGGTGCCGGTGCGGACCGCGGTGCGGGTGCTCTGTGCTCCGCGGCACAGAGATCTGTGCTCGGGCCGGGGGCCGCGTCTCAGGGCACGCAGGGTCAGGCAGGGATGGCACCGGGGCATCTCCCGTGGCCTTTCGGGTGCCGGCTCGGGGCTGGTCCCGCAGGACAGGCTGGCAGGGCATCACACCTGCGGGTCTGGACAGAACGTGGGGCTGTTAACTAAATAAAAGTGTATTTTGTCTTGTGTTGATGAATTGTGTTGTCAAGGCTTCTTGCAATTAGTCATAGAGTGGTTTTGTGCCATTACTTTAAGTTTGTGAGGAGACTGCTGGTTTTCAGAGGAAAGATCACAGAATGATTTGGGTTGGAAGGGACCTTAAAGACCATCTAATTCCACAACCCTACTATGGGTGGGTACACCTTACGCTAGACCAGATTGCTCATAGGCCCATCCAACCTGGCCTTGAACACTTCCAAGGGTGGGGCATCCACAACTTTCTCTGTAGAGAAAACCTGACATGAAAAAAGTCTTTAAAAAAGGAAAATCCTACAGAATAGGGGGTACTGCTGATGCTTTATATTGTACATTTTCATAAGTGCTTTCCCACTTTGTATTCTAAATTGCCTGTGATGACCTGGAATATCATGTGTCACTTTCCTGTGACTTCTGCTGTTTTGTCTGTATTTTCATAGTCTGTATTTTCACCATCCATCCCGGTTTTATTTACTTCCTTATTCATGCTTCATTGTTGTAAATATTTGGCATGGCAACAAAAGCAGCATTTATTAATTTCTAGTCCCTTTGCAGCCAGCTCTCCAGTGGGATCAATGCTGTTGTATAAGCCATAGTAACCTATGGCCACTGCTGTTTGGTTTACAGTGTCTTAACTTTGTATTTGTTTGGCAGGGAGTCATTTTTATATAAAATAGCTTGCAACGGAGCTTATTCTCACCAGTGATGTTATAGACCATTCTGGGCCGCCTGAGCCTTTCCCCCCAGGGTATGGTCAGAAGGATGGAGATCTGCCAACCTATCCCAGTGAACCTTGTGTGAGGGTGTCAGCAGGCAGGGATCAGTTAGTTCTGAGGGCTGAACCCATCTCCTCTACCTCCCTCCCCATTCCACCTTTGGCAGAATATCTGAGAAACTCCACGTGGTGACCCAAGTTTCTGCTCTCCTGCACAATTCTGTAATTGAAGTGCAAACTTGTTTTTTCCCCCTGAACTCATAAATCATGTCCCTTTAATGGGCCTCCATCCCTGGGAAAGAGGCAGCCCTTGCCCCAGTATGGCACAACATGGACAAAGTGTTCATTGTACATCAGGCTTGCTTTGATTGCATTTAAATCAATATTGTTATGTGCATTCCGAGATGTAGCAGGGGAGAAAAACAAAACAATAATAAATGTTTGCAACAAAGTTGAAAGAAGTACAAGGCTACCCCGGGGTGTCAATGGGCAGCAGAGCCTGAGAGAGGTGTCTGTTAGTGACTTGAATCAAAAGCAAGTTACTTTTTGCAAGTTAAACCTAATGATACAGTTCATCTTGGAGGGACAAAAGAGATGGGATTAGGACAGCAGTTCAGTGAAACTCACCCACAGAGAACTGCTGGGAACTGCACTGGGTGTCTGCTGGGATGAGCCTCTCTCACTCCAGCAGGTTCAGCCCAAGCTGTTGCCTTCTCACAGACCTGCAGCTATCTGGGCTGAATGTAGCACTGCAAAACATGGTCAGCAGTGTGGGCAGGCATCTTACCCTCTGCAGTATAATGTGCATTTTACACAACAGCATCATCATACAGTTGTGTCTGGGCAGAATTATAGTTGTCACTGCTCATGTAAAAGCTCCAAATCTTATTTAGCTCGAGCACCTAGAAATAGAACTGCATTGTTCAACAGTTCAGGTGATCTTGTTATTCTTATCCAAAAAGTCTGTTTTCCTCACCTCCCTGCAAGATTTGCTAAGTGTTCATGGAGCTGCACAGATGGAAGAAACACCTTGGCTGCGCAAGAAAGTGGTACCAGATGATCATCTGATACTGATTTTATTTTTAGTCATTTAATTAAATTGGTGCAATCTGTGTTTGGACTTCTCACTTGAGTTTGCCTAAACTTTTATTTTATGCTAAACTAAATGACAGGTCATGTCCGCATGCAGATTCGTGCTAGTTTAAGCATATCTGTTTATAGCTGTGCCTCTAGCTAATTAATCTCCTGCAACTTTTTCCTGTAGGAAAAACGTAATGTAAGAGCCGTGGCTTTGCTGAAATCAGTGTGGCATCTGATTTATGTAATGATTAATTTCCTTGTGAATTGAGACTGCCCATCTCTGATAGTATTAACCTCCTCATGACTGGGGGTGTTCACCCTTCACTAGATAGACTTAAATACAGGATCTTTCACCTAACTCTGAGCACTGCAGGGGACAGATAGTGGAAGCTGGTGCTTTTTTCTTCTTGTAGTAATAAGTGCTTCCAGGAGCTCTTGTCCCACTGAAGTCATCCAGCTCCTAGAGCATGTACATGGCTCCAATAAGTGAGTTAATCACTGAGTCTGTGTTTGCATTGAAAAGCTGCATTATTCCTGGAAGGAAAGTGACCATATGTAAAAAAATATTTCCATGTATGATTTATTTTCTCATAGAACAAGATCTGAAAGCAGGTGATGTTGCAGCTTCAGCAATGGGCTTACTCTCCCTGGAGCTTCCTTTCACTGTATGTCAGGGTGACAAAGTGTAACAGCTTTATTTAGTGTAGTGCATTTCTGTACTGGAACCTGGTGCAGCACAGACCTGTCCAGGCCTCAGTACATGCTTGGGAATTAGAAGAGAAGAAGGTGTGGATCCCAAATCAGGAATGGACTTGAGCAGCATTTTTCTCCCCTTTCATAATGTGGGGAGTGACCCCAGCCCCTGGACATAGCCCTTCTGTGTTTTGGCATCACAAACTAGAAACTACAGATCAGGAGATTACTTCTTAGAATGTTGTAGCCAAAACTCCTTTTCCCAGATGTTGGAGGGAATTATACCTTCCAAATACTTCAAGCAATAATGAGGTGCACCCTACTGTTTTGCAGTTACCTTCATTCCAGTTTTGAGTTATTTCAGAATCATCCAGGTGTGGTTGAGGCTTAAAAATAATCATTCACCAGAAGGAAGGATCCCTCAGAATGCAAAGTTTCCTAAACAAACAGTGCTGTTTTCCCTCGGGATTTATCACCACTCTCTGCCTCATGCCATGGAGCTCAGCAGGAACAGGAGTACAAAGGAATCGGGCCCCACATATTTTTAACTTCCCCACCGTGTTACAAAATGAGGGGGTTTTGGTGTTGGTTTTATTTAAACAAAATGGCTTCTGATTCTGAGGGCTCCTGACCAGCTCCTCACGGCTGGGTAGGTGTTGCAAGCTCACGATTGCTGGGGCATAACAATCAGGGTCAGGAAAGCAATTAATGACATGTCACCACTGCAGGCAAACATGGAGAAATTATGTTTGGAAGGAAGCAAAGTTGAGGTCAGCAGATATTTTTCTGGGTCAAAAATGAAAGCCAGAACTTCTCATGGGTGGTTGCTTTTTTCTTCATCTTCCAGTCCTGCAGTTTCTTTGTTTGAACTCAGCCAGAACTTACCGTCCATCTCCCCTTTTTCATATTGAAAATATCTGGGTTCTGAGGATCATTGAGTGACAAAGGGGGACAGGGACATGATTAGTCTAAATAATGTAACCTTCACCTGCAGTGGTCTAAGCTCTAAGCTGCTAATTGCTCAGTTTTAGATGCCATATATTTATTTATTGTTGCCTTTTCAAGCATAAGAGCTGAGAAGATGCTTTTAGGAGTAACCTTCATACCACGTGGTGTCTAGAAACTGCTAGTGGGACAGCTGAGTTCCTTGAAGCTGATATAAGGTGCCAGTTCTCCCTTGGCTGAGAGGGAAGCCTGGACACCAGGATATTTCTCAGATGGAAATGTCAGTGCAGCAGACATGCAGCACAACATGCATGAGGAGCCCTGAACTGGCTCACAGCTAAGCTGTGGGAACCAAGTCTTGCTACAAACTAATAAATAGGGAATGCAAATTCTTGTAAAACTCGTTTTCTTGAGGATGTAAGTGCAGATTTAGAGCAAACCTCTGCACGAGCCCCTGCCCCCAATCCCAAAGCAAAGTGCATTTAGTGAAGGCGTGGGAGCATTTCCCTCTCAGCTCCAAAGCTCCACGAGTAACACCTGGAATGAACAGAGGGAGTCTGGCAAGGTGACAGAGCAAAGTCTCTGAAATACTGGCATCCTGTCTTGCAGCCTTGAAAGGGCCATCCTTGTTCGCTGGAATCTTAGGGGATTTCTCAGTGGATGGGATATTAGGGGATTTCTCAGTGTCCCGGGTGGCTGTGCTTGTTTATTTGGGTTCTGGCGTTCTGCAGAATTACAACGAACTAAGTCCTGCAAGCTCTGCAAATAATTCCCACCTATGAAATAAACAGAAGTCTCAAATATTTAAACTATAGCATTGGATTATCAGTTTATGACCAGTAAAAGGACTAATTGCCCTTAAGGAGTCTGAGTCACACTTCTTTGATGGTTTTTTTTTATTTTGGCAATGCTGACTCTAGGAAATAATGATTAAGACTGAGAAGCTCAGTCTTTTGTTTATCCTAGGTGGTAACCACAGGATAGTTCATTTAATTAAAAATGGCTAAAAGGAAGTAAATTGTGTGTAATGCAAATTCCACCCATGCAGTTCCTTGCTAGAAGGAGATGAGTAGAGTTCAGTGGACATAATTATTCATGTGGCGGTTACATTGCATTGGGTAGAAATGCACAGGGGAGGAAAAATCCTTATGCATCCTTCTCTACAAAAGGAAATTGAAGCCTTAACTGAACCTTCTGTAGTATTGTGGGTCTCAGACCTTCTTCAGAAGCAGTGGAATTTCTGAGGCTGAGTGCACATAAGCAGAGTTCACCCGCTTCTGATGTGGTCAGTGGAGCATTTCCTCAGTTATGCATTCCCCACGTGCACTGAATAGGGGAGTTTGCTTGATTTTTTGGCTTAGCATTGTATTGTTGTTCTAAAATATCTTCTACTGGCTGCTCTCAAGAGGCTGGGCCAGAGACCTGCTTGCTTGGATAAATTCCTGCAATTCCTCTGCACCTATGAACATCTCTGGGCCATTCCTGATCAATGGACATCCTTCACTAAAGCTGCCCAGGGGGAGGGAAAAGATTTTAATAAAACAGCAGAGATTCTCTATCATGTTGGATATTATTGGAAAGTGTAATGTGAGAGAATGACTGAATCTGGAAGAAACCACCCAGGGCTGTGCTCACAATGAACTGAACAGTATTTTTTTGTTCTGGGATGCACAGTGGAGGGGAGACCCATCACTAGGGTCAGACCTGCTGTGTTCTTGCTGCCCCTTGGGCCTGCCAAAGCTGCCCTCAGTGGTGGTTATTAGCAGACACCAGCTGCTCATCAGCAGGTCTGAGGTAGGAACGGCACATCGTGTCATGTACAGCCCTCACTTAATAGAGAAAAGTCTGTATGAAGTCTGTGAGTAGTTGAGCTTGAGTAATTCTGGCATTTGTGCCTGGCATTGCCAGAATTTGGCCTTGACATTCTCTGTGTGATGGTAACAGATGCATTTATACGTGGGTGCTCTGGGAGACCACAGTTGCCTGCTTTGTTTGAGGTTATTCTTTATCTTATCAGCTGTCTCTCATCTGAAGGCCATTTCTATATGAGTTAGCTGCTTAGGAGGTTTTTGGATAGGAACAGTAGACCTCTTTCCCTCATTTGTCTGGGAAAGTCAGACAAAATATAATTGCACCCTGTGCAGCCATAGCATTTTTTGTGGAATAGCTTTTCAGAAAATAATTATATTAAATATATTCTCTGTTCTTGTAGCTCACAGCTGCTCTTGGTCTGCGAAGGACTAGACAGTCCAGAGTTGGGATATTGCGGCATACTGCAAATTATGAGAAAATAATGCACCTCAGAAGAGCTCTCGTGACGCTTCACTTTGGAATGGCTAAACAAAAGACAGGTATTTCATATTTTTATTTCATTACAGTGAGAGGAGAGATGTGAGCACAGAGAGGGAGAAGGAGGGTTAGTGGTGTGAGTGCAGCCACAGGCAGAACAGACCTGAGTAGAAGAGGTGTCTGCTGCTCAGCCCTGTGCCTTTTCCGTAGGACAGCCCTTGGTGCCTTAGGAGCATTTTCATACTTTCCAGCAATTTCATACTTTAGGAGCAATGTTTGTAGGCTTCTGCAATGCCTTTCCCATCTGTATTTTTGCACCTCGAGGGCTTGTCCGAGTGTAAAAGGGAGCACTTACGTCAGTCGAGCTGCCACAGGTCTGAGTGAAAGGAGGTTTTGTGCCGGTTTTCAGCCCATCCTTCCCAAAGAGAAAGACCATCCTGAAGTTTGCTTTTTATTTCCTCTCTGCTGGTAAAGGACATCCATTAAATGTCATAATATTGTGCCTGTGAGCATTATGGTGGCTATCAGTATTTTGCCTGTACAATAATTATGGCAGTGCCTCTGCCTATTTCACTGACTGCAGAAGAAATCAGATGGGGGGAAGAGTGGGGCTGGACCTTCCAGCATGAGACAGGGAGGTACAAGGCTGATCACACACTCTACAGGTATAGCGGTTTTGGTACTAAATCTTTCTGGTCCTGTTAACTACAGCATATACTGGGAATGCATTATAACTGTGGGTGCCAGGACCACATCCATCATTCTTAATACAATGCTGCTTTTGGTTTTGACTTGCCCTACAAGAGCTGTCCTGACTAATGAGGGTATTGGGAAGTGTCCACACATTGTAAAGGTAAAGGAGGTTATTTCCTTACACTGTGGCATGATATGTGATAAAGAAGTATGGAGAGAGGCAAGCAGCCTTTCCAGCTTGCTGCTATTTTCATCTGGCTATGAATAGCCATGTGAGATCAGTGTTATCTGTTCTAGGTTTTGTCATGTTTTGGGTCGGGAAGTTTTCCTATCTTTATTACATGGACCTATGTGCAGCTCCAGGTCTCAAAGGGTGAAGTGGGTCTTGATGGTCCTACACTCACCTCGGGGTTGAAATTGGGGTGTTAAATACTGGGTCGTGGCTACCAAATTGGCAGGTTACAGTTCCTAAATTCATCCTCTTCCTTTATACTCAATGCAGTCTAATCAATGAAAGCTGCTTGGCCTGTGGTGTGTATTCTTAATTGTGCACGTCCCAGTGCTGAAGAAGATGTGCAGAATTTTGAAGGAAAGGTGCACATTGAGAAATCAGGACTGAGACGAGTGCCCTGCAGATGGACTACAGGTAATTTGTGTCTGTAGGCTGATGACATCAAGAGCATTCGGCTGGTACTGTGCATCTGAGCAGTTTGCACTCGAGTTAGTTATGAAGAGTATTAATATAGTTCAGTTTTGAGCTGGAACTGAGTTAAACCTCCCAGAAATAAAATGAAAATGCAGCACAAAGAAGGTGGAAGCCCCTTCAGCATCTGATTTCCAAAACAGGCTATGCTTCATGCCTGCTAGGCTAAACAAGCATTTAATTTTCAGCTGATCAAACTATTTGAAAGAGAGTTACTTAAAAAACCCCAAACAACTCCCCAAACAAGGCCCTTCTCCACTAATAAAAACTTGGAGAGGATGTATTAATTCAGGCAAGAAGTCTGTAACCTCTTCTGTAATAGCTCTTATTGCTGCAGAAACCCTGCATGGTATTAGTCAAACTATTTATTTTGGAAAGTACTCCAGAACTACTACATCTTCTTAAGCTTTTCCGTGTGGGCACAGCTGCAGGCCCTTGACCTGTGTGGCCAGCAGTGAGAGGAGGCAGGCACAGGGAATTTGGTTGTGTTGAGTCACGTGTGGGGACACTACAGAGCACTGAGGAACGAGGAAATGAGCATTGTCCGGGCTGTCGAAATGTGCTTTCACTTGCTGTGCCCCAGGGCAGGTGTGCTCCCGGCACCAGGATGTTGCTCTCTGCTGAAGAAAGGCTGGTGTTTATTTGCCCCTTCTCTTCTAGGGGTTGGATTTTGGGTTGGTGCTGGGGGAACGCCTGTCACACTGCTTGCTACCTGATGCTTTGCTGAAGGGAGAAGGGGGCAGCTGTGGAGAAGTCACAGATTTCCATGTCTCAGCTGGTGTAAATGGGAGCCCCCCCAGATCCATGATTAACACCTGGCCTTTCCCTGGCTATCAGCTCCAAAACACATGGGACTGCTGTTCTCCCTGTGTAGCACTGCTCTTTGCTGGTGCACAGGCCAAGCAGCTGACAAAGGGAGGGCTTATTCCTTTTATTAGGATCCTTCTTAGCTTTTCTGCAGGTGATCAGTGCTCTCCTTTCTCGAAGGCCTTGGCAAAGCTGTTTGCTGTGCCCTGCATGAAGACTGGCATTGCCTGTCTCCCTCCAGGCTGCAGAGCTGCAGCCAGGAGCAACGCCCACCACCTCTCCTGGCACTACAAAATCACTCTGGCAGGTGAAGATTCTGGGGACTACAGCTGTTGGGAAGAGCCTTTTTGCGCTGGAAACTGTTAAGCAGTTCTGCAGTAAACTAGATGGGGGCCTGGGGAGGGTGTGAGGAATGAGCAAAGCTCCCTGAGTAACACCTGGAATGAGTGAGCAACAAACTTCTTTCCTCTGGAAAGAGAAACTACGGCTGTGACACGATCTGCAAAATGCGCAGTATGGAGCAGCTGAGTGCAGAGTGGTTCTTATGGGTATCCTAATAAAATACTTCAGGATATCAAATGAAACAAGCAAGCAGCAGGTCAAAACAGGTCAAGGGCAGGTACATTTGTGTTTAAAGTGTAGTGAGGCTGTGGGACTGTGGGGCTTTGAGGATAGTTCAGATGCTTGGGCTCTGTGACAAGCTGCACAGCAGCGTAACACACCATTATGGATCTTCTCTGGTGACTGGAGCATTGGCTTCTTCCTGGGGAGGTGGCCGCAAGAAATCAAAAGCTATCACAATAAGAGATGCAGCCAGTTAAGCCACATGATGGGTCCTGCTGTTGCTTGTCTCCACACCCCCTCCACACCCAGCATTTTTCAACATGTCTGAGTGTGCAAGTCAGTCTTTGTGATGTTCTCTTCCCTAGAAAAACAGTTAGAGGAAAGAAAGTCCTTTGGACATCCAGTGTGCTCCTTTGCTCAGATTTGTGATCTTTCTTGTAGCCCTGATAATCCATTTTGCCCATCTGCTTTGCCATGACAGTGACAGGACCCAGCTGCTCCCCTGCACAGGAGTGTCATGGTGGTGCAGGCTCTGAGGGCAGCCTCAGTTTGCTTTGCATGTTGTGCTGAAGGCTTTGGGCAGATGCTGCTAATCCAGACACAAACGATTCTCTCTTTTATGACTCTCCATTTTGTTCCTCTTGCCAGAGAGTAATCCTGACCTGGGAGGGATCTCCCACTGGTGGGAGGGAAGGAGAGTGCAACTTTCTTTTTGCTTGTCACAATTTGTCCAAAACCAGTTTACATCAGTGGGCTAAAAAAAGGGCTTGCACTGAAGAGGTCCCACTCTGCGGTAAAATCTGCCCCAGCACTGCACAGTGACTCCTTGCCCTACAAACCTGCAAGGCTTTTGTGTTTCCCTTCCCTGCTGTTTGCAGAGGTGGTGAGGTGAGGACTGGGCAGAACACGCAGAAAGCATCCCTGTCTGTGTGGGACCCGTGGGGTCCTGGCTTTCTTATGGATCTGCTGGTTTAGGTGTTTGTACTGCATCATCCCTGTGGTGTCTGAACTGTTTATTAACAAGGCTTTGAGAGGGGAGAGGATTATGTGTGATCTAACAGGGCAAATCAAAGCTGTGTGGTGCTGCTTCAGGAGTATGAACTTGAGGATTAAGCAACTGGGGGGAGCAGGCAATGGTTGAGCACAGTGTAGTGCCTGCCTGATGACATACTGTACCTGTTAGTTGATTCTTATCCTTAACCTATTGCACTTGCACACCCAAGTAAACAAATAACACACTCTCCACTATTGCTGTGTACCTGAGTGGTTAATGGTGAGGTTCTCCTGTTTCAAGCCCCTGCAGTGCCCAACACAGCATGGTGCACCCATCAGAGGCTGCAGAGCTCAAATCGCAGCAGGGACAGCCCTGTGGTCATGCTGCAGGTGGAGATCATTTCCCAGCCTTGTTTACTCCTGCAGCTCTGGGTCAGCAGCTTTGCAGATCGTAAGGCTTCCAGCAAAACCTCCAGGTGGAGTGGTCTTCTGAACCACCTCACTTTCCCACAGCGAGTGGTTTAATTTTTAACCATGTAAAACAAGAGGAGGAGTTAGTTGGTTGTTTGGTTTCTGTAAACCTTTTCCTTCTAATGGAGCTATTCCAGTAAGAGAAAACATTTTCAAGGGAGAAAAAAAAAGAAAAAAAAAGCTCTTTTACAAAGAGATGGCCTTTATCCCTAAGAAGTAGCCTTTATTTTTAATTGACTACCATTCTGATGAATAAATATGAGTCTTCACTGGAAATGTTTCCTGAAGTAGTTTCAGCCCACATGTCATGGGTTTGTTAAAAATAAATAAAAGTTCCTGAGAAGCAAATACTGTGAAATGTCCCTAGATACCTTTTTAAAAATAAAATCTGTCCCAGAAATTTCTGCAAATGTCTTTGTAGGAGTAGGATTGTGCCTGAGAGCCAGAGAGAGTAGATGGTTGGAACCAAGCATGGAAGAGCCGTACCAAGCTGGATGAAACGTAGGTTTAAACAGTAGAGATTCACCAGGGCTTTTTATTGCTCTTTCTTTTTTAACTCTTTAGAGTGGTATGGATAGTTTCTCAGATGATAAAGGCTATAATTGTGTGACAAGCCTCAAAGAAATGTGAAATGTTTTTTTTCCTTTTGTCCAACAATTTTTTACAAAACGTTAGAGGTTTTATGACAGTGGCTATTCCTTTTATGAGCCTTCTCATGCAGTGTTCTGTGTTCTGTGGTATTTCTTTGTAAGCGTTAATGTCAGGTGTCTATTCTAAGATGTTGTTACACCATTATGAAAAAGGCAAACATTTGGGAATGTATCATCCATAAAATAATGTAAATCTGTGAAATTGTGTCAAATGAGCAAAGCTCAGCTGAAGTGCTTCTCAACTTTGGATATATGCCAGTTGACAGAAGGGGTGCACCATGCACAGACAGTCCAAAGGAGTGTCAGAAATGATGAAAACCCCAGCCCTGAGGAGCCTGATGGAGCTGTGGTTGATTAACCTGGAGGCTGAAGTGTCAAACCCTGTGAGGATGGCTCCAAAGGGAGCATCCCCGTGGTAGCCAGGGCAGACTGACATCTATCAGGGAGACCTGCGCAGGCAGTAGGAAGGAGTTGTTTGCTGCCAGTTAGCAAAGCACTGAAATAGGTGGCCTGGAGGGGCTGAGGTTGGTGTTCTCAAATGGCAGATTAGACAGAGAGTAATGGTGATTACAGGCATTGGGGTTAGGGAACGGGCCTGATGACCTTCAGATCCTGTTTGCCATGAAGGCTGGGATTTATTAATTTTTAATGACCTAACTCCCAAGGCTGTGGCTTTAGGAGAAATAGCAAAGTATGATGAAACCCACAATTGCCTGATGGGCTTGGAAACAATGGAAAAATTCTGCCTGGTGAGCTAGAAACTGCCTCCATGGACAGGAGCAGGAGGTGTGCCTCACTGCCCTCAAGTCGGCCAGGTGAGAGGAGAAGGAATAAAGTAGCAAAGCAATGCTTGATTTACTTTTCCTCCACGCCCTGCAGCCTCTGGCTATTTTTGCTGTCTGTTGAAACACAAAGTGATCTGCACCAGTACTGTTTGAATAGCAAATATCAGTGCAGCATAAAGCAAAGGACACACATATTAGAAAATGAGGAGTCCCTGGAATTTCATAGCATAACATGCAGCAATAACACCTGCAGGTTGCTGTTCTGTCATTTTCCAATTGCTTTACAAAAGTCGGCTGCTTATCCCTGGTCTCATTTAGGGCAGAAAGAAGCAAGGAAAAGAAGAATGGAGGTAAAAAAACAAGCAAGCAATTTGGTAATTTATATGCATATTTTGCTTGTAGCATGCTGAGTCAACTGTTTACCTGTTAGTAGGAAGGCGATTAAAGTAAAACATTGTCTTGGTTAGGTTAATACCACGTGAGGAACCGTAGGACTGGGAGGAAAGTAGGGCAGCTTGTTTTGGAACTTGTGCTGGAGAACAAATAAAAACCCCCAATGTACACATTCGGTTGCCATATGTCATGCTTATCATAAAAGGCATCTTGCTGTTATTTCTTCTCAGGGATGCTTGAACTCCACGGAGACAGACTTCCCTGGCTGAGGACAGCGCATGCCAGAGGTGCCGGGGTTGCCGTTGGTGAGATGAGCTTTCGTGCCTGTTGAGGCAGCCCCGGCGGGCGGTGAGCTCGCTCCTTCCCCTGCTCGCCTGCGTGATTGACGTTGGCTTCCAAATCACTGCAACTGCGCCTGAAGAAAAGCAAAGGAGCACAGTTTTGCTGAGAGAATTTTCCTGGCAGGGGAAGGCAGGCAGTGCAGAGAAATGTGCCAGCCAAGAGCCTGGAAGTGCAAGTCCGGGTGCTAACGCAAGTTCCACCCAAACCATGCTGCGGTGAAGTCCTTTCTCTCCTGCCTCGCCTTGCTCAGCGCACCAGGGTAGGCTGCAAGGGGCTGCCCATGGCACTGTGGTGGGCTGGGCTGGACTAGTTCCTGCTCTGTCGTTGCTTCAGCTGTCTGAGGAACTGAAGAAGATTGTAGGGAAGATGTTGGACTTGAGCTTCCTGACCGAGGAGGAGTATGAAAAGCTCATGAAGGTTCTGCAGAGAGATGCAGAGCTGAAGAAGAAGGACGGGGATCGCATCAGGTGAGAGGGTGTGCAATAGCAGCAGGGTGTGGGCTTCCCTGGGGGGGATTTTTTCACTTCTTTTAGAGAGGAGTATGTGTGTGTGTGTCTGTGTGCATGCAACAAGAAGAGATGCAGGCTTCACCAGTGGTGTCCCTTTTGCTCAGATCCTGATGGATCTTTTCATTGTACCTCCTGCTTTCTCAGTCATCCTGCTGTTGCTGCTGTCCTCTTTCTGCAGGATTGCAGGACTGGACTCTCCTTTTAGTTAATCATCAGCCCTCAGAGACGCCAAGGGCATCTTTCCCCTTTCCTCCTCAGGGGAGGAAGATGCTGATTTCTTGGTGTCAGAGGTCTGAGCAGGGGAGTAGCTGCTGCCTTGTTTTACTTGCTCAGTAGCACAGAAGTGCCACAGAGTGTTTTAAAATGAGGTTTTACACCCCCTTCTCTGCTTTGTGTCCGTTCCTTGCTCTTTGAGGTGGGGGTGTGTGCACCATCCATCCTGCAGGCAGAGAAGGGCAGTCAAAGGCCACGTGATCTGCCAAAGGTTTGGGGGGGCGTGTTTCAGAGCCAGGAATTCTCTCTCAGTTCAGCTCACTTGCCATTGGCCATCCCGGAGCTCAGGTCTGGTTGATCAGGATCGCTTGTTGCTGCTGTCACTTTTTAAATGCCAGCCATTAGACCATCTGGGCTGACAGTATGTACCAGGCTGAGGGAGCTGGCACCACATTCTCCGTGGCAAGAAATGAGTAGTTCAGTTAGTGTGGCTGGCACTGTGCCAGTGTATCCCAGCTAAGGATGTGAGTCTCCGACTCGTTGTTGAGCCAAAAAAAAGTAAGCCCCATGTAGGAGGGATGCTCAGGGCTTGAAGGGGGAGCAGGCAGCTTTGCAGCAGCCTCCTGGGAGCCTGTGTGCCCTGGCCTCTGCTTGAGGCGAGAGCTGGGGAAACAGAACTGGTGGTGGCATGAAGCAGCTTGGACTTGATGTGTATGTGTCTGCATGCTCTTACCTCTGCTTTGAATTGAAACACGGTTTCAAAAAGGGGTTTCCTTTTTTTCTTCTTTTTTCTTTGTTCTGAAATGCAGTAAATTTCTGCTCTGCAAGGGAGGTTTGGTGAAAAGAGTGTTTGGATTATTTCTGTTTTGATTTATTTCTCTTTGGACACTGTTGTACAAAATGCTTCGATTTGGGAGTGAAGTGAGTTAGCTCCTGACCAGAGTGGTGCTAAGAGCCCCTTGCTGTCAGTTTGGCTACCTGCAGTAAGACATGTTTGGTTCCAACACAACCTGCTCACTGGGAGGAATGAAGTCAATGGCATTACATTTATCTGGTGTCAACGAGATTAAAATATGTTCCTGTATCTCCTCTGGCCCAGCACCTTGAGACCCTCATGGAGGCACTCTGATCTAGGTGGGAGCTGCACAGCTCCCCAGCTGTCTGTCCTGTTCCCCAGCGCTGCCTGCAGAGACTTGAGCCCAGTTATCCCATACCTGCTCCCTCCTGGCCTGTAGGGCCTCCATGGTTACCTGGGGGTTTACCCCCTCTTCCTGCTGGAAACTGAACTGAGGTGGGAGTTCCCCAGGTCTTGCAGGGACCCTGAATTGTGGTGAGCTGTGGGAGGCAGTACCAGCTGAAAGGCAGCTAATTCAGCAAGCCATGGTGCAAAACCAAAATAACCGGCGGAGGGTTAGAGTACAGGCTAGGAAACAGAGCACTGACGGGTTTAGGTGCCAAAAACCAGCCCTGGGCGTGCCTGAGTGAGTTACAGTAGGAGAAGCTGTGCTCAGGAAGGAGAGCTAACCACGTGAGTGCCAAAATTGGCACGGCAGGAGGAGCAGGGAGAGGCGCAGTGTCCAGGGGGAATGCTGCAGGGACAGGTTGCTTCCCTGAATATCATTATTTATTTCTGTGGTTTGCATCAAATTTGATTCAAAGGGCTTTGCCAATCATGAAAAGATTAATAGACAAATAAAATGGAGAAGTGCAAGACATGCAAGCAGCCCCACCCTTTCCTAAACCCTCAGGGCTGCCAAGCAAATGGACAAATCTCCTTGCCACGTGACCGATTTGGATTTGTAAAATTTGAAAGAGGTGAAAGCCTGTGTTTACAAAGTGCTGTTCCCATTTCAGATAAAGAATAAATCATCTGTTGTTTCAATGCTGGTTTGGCCCCTGCGATTGCAGAGAATAATCTTTGGATCCTTCGCAGTGTCAGTCGGGTGAACCGCACGGACATGGCTACAAACGTAGCTGGGAGGGGGAGTTGAAACTTTGGAGATTTTTTTGGTGTATAATGCTCTCACTGACTTCCAGGCGGATACAAGGCTCCATCAAGGATGAAAAGAAGAAGAAGTTTGTGACAGGTGAATGGTTTTCGGAAGTGAAGGCAAAACGGTTTCAGGAAGACTTAGAGGGGCCAGATCTACTTCGGGCATCGATTAGGAGGAAGAAGGGCAAACTAGAAAGTAAGTATGTTAATGTGCATCTTAAGAAAACAAATTGATGGATCAGAAAAAAGCAGTCCAGAATGGGAGTCTCCCAGTACTGGGAGCCTGTTGGGGACCAACCCTTGTGTTGTGATAAGGGAATTCTCTGCTATGCTTTTAGTACTAGAAAAACATCCTTTGGTATCAAAATCAGGGTCCAAATTAAAAACTGCAGTGTGGCGGAGGACCAAGGCAAAAGCTATGTGAGGTGAATGCCTTTTCTCCACTTCAGCTTCTTTTTCCCCAAATTTCTGTTTGTTAGACACCACTGGCATAATTTCTTACCATAGAAGGAAAAAGAGAAGGGGACAATGTAGGACAATTTCTGACATCAAGCTGATATGTATGGGTCAAACCCACCTCCCTGCCCCAATTCCTAAAGAAATCTGACAAAAGCAACTGGCCAGCTCACAGGCCTTTGAGGTGGTAGGGTCAGTCATATCTCTGCAAAGGGATATCTCCTGGCATGTGTTTACCCACTTTAGAGGGTCCATACCTAGCTTTTTACATGGAAATAATTCCATGGCATAATGTGGTTTTTGAAGTAAAAAGGGCTTTGTGGCCAAGTCTGAATGGTACCCAGGCTGTGTGCCATAGCAATGGTGTTCCTGGGACCATGTGCTAATTCAAAGCAGATTAATTGCATGTTTGACATGCAGATAAACTTTCATGGTT
This sequence comes from Oxyruncus cristatus, assembly GCA_013399855.1. Lineage (NCBI taxonomy): Eukaryota > Metazoa > Chordata > Aves > Passeriformes > Cotingidae > Oxyruncus > Oxyruncus cristatus. The sequence goes on from VXAY01007089.1 coordinate 287,932, forward strand.
CTCTGTAAACAGATCAAAGCAGATTTGTCAGCTCAGGGCAGAGAAGAGAAGAGATCAGCCCTGTGTGAAACAGGCAGAACTGTGCTTTGGGTCCAAATGTAACCAGCCTGGAGCTGGAACTTTGTGCTGAACATCTGTGTAAAGCAGGCCTGGGAATGATTCACTTCCAGTCCTCAACAGGAAGACAGTCCTGCAGCAGGACTGTGGGCCTGCAGCCCGGTGTCACACAACCTCCTTGGTGATTTGTCAGGGTGGGTAATCGCAGATACTCGAACATGGCTGCTGAGTAACTGGCTGCTGCTGCTCTGGGGAAACCTTGGCCATGATAAACTGTTCTAAGCAAAGTCTGCCACCATCCCTAACACAAGGACCCTATAGCTGGGCTCTGATCTTTTGCAGTAAAGGCTACTGTTAGATAAAGGAGTAGCTGCCCAGCTCTCAAACGTCATCTCCACCAGTTCACTTTAACCATCTTTTCTGGGCCCAGCTTCCCATTCCCACTGTGGGGGAGCAGCAGCATAGATCGCTCCTTTTTTGATGGGCCTCCATGGCCAGGATGTCTCTGTACCATGAGTTGCCTGGGTTTAGTATACCCCTCCTAGTTCTACGTTACTTGGACACATCCTCAAAGCTGAACACTGACTAGGTACTGCACCGAGAGCCTCATTTTCTGTTTGCTTTTTACTTATCCCTGACAGCTCTCATAGCTTAGCATAGTTTCATTGGAACCTCTCATGCAGAACTGGCCCATCATATTTCATATGAAGTTGCTTTTATCCTTGCTATTGTGGATTCATGATGTCATTAAATTTACCATTTTATCGTACCTCCAGAATGCTAAACATATAAAACCTTTTCCAGCTTGGCAGAGTTGCCTAGCCATTTCTGCAGAGCATGTTCTGCTTTTTGAGGATGTGCATTTGTGCGTGCACCCCCTTGGCACGAAGGGGCAGAGCTTCAGCAGCCTCTGACAAGGCCCAGGTCAGGCAAATGCTCTGTCACATGCAGCCCAGCTAGCAGCCAGCAGTGGACAGGATTGTCTGCCTTTTGTCTTGCACCTTTACCTCACTGGCCACTTTAAGAAAGCAGAATTTGAAGTAGTGTTCGTTTTAGATTTAACTTTTAGGGCTAATGTGCATATAGGAGATGTGGTCTCAGGTCATCATCTAAAATAAGCTCCTTACTAATAGAGCAGTAATATGCAAGTTATGTCATTGCATGTACATTACTTGACTAATGCTATTTTAAGAAGGAAGAGGCAAATATTATTAAATTACTATAGTAATTATGCTTAAATGTAGCCCTTTATTCCTTTTTCAATTTATTTTCTTCCCTTTTTTTCTCTATTTCTATTCTCAGACTTATTTGGGTAAAGCACAGGTATAACACGTGACTTTATTCCTTCCTCTTACTTTTCCCACTGGCATTTTACAGCACTAGTTGAGGATCAAGATCCTGCAGCTGATATATTCACCTTACTGCTGCCCATCACGTGCTCAGCTCTTGCTGTGGTTTCTGTGTAGATTGCCTCCCTACACACACAAGGGCGAGCTCTTCTCTCGCTGGCTGGTCAACAAGAGTGTGGCACTGCTGAGAGCAGCACCTGGCCCATGAGGGAATGAGGATCAAGCCTCTTTACATGAGGTTTGACCGTGCAACTCACATTCAGTCTGCAGTGGGTGAGATAAGGGCCTTTGCTTGCCACACTGACACCTTGTTTTCTGTCCCCTGGAAAGGTCACCCACCTTCTGGTGACTTTCAGAGTGATGAAGGAGTCAAATCTATGTAACGTGTTCATTATTCCCTATTTAAGTCTTTAGACTTAAGCCTGTGTTAGGGAGCGAAATGAGAAAATTCCTGCATGGAAAAGCCCCACTGAGATAATCGCTGGCATTCCCTCTGCAAGGTTAACGGGCTGAGTCGGGGTGGAAATTTGTGCCTGCACAGGAAAATGCCCTGTGACTTTTTCTGGAGGAGGGTGTTAACCTTCAGAAGGGAGGGTTGTGTGGATCCCTAAGGGTTTTCACAGTTGGTATTGATTCTAATAGAAAACACTAGTCATGGGCAGTAATACAAATCTATAGAACAGATGATACCCTATATTTAAACTACAGCCTGCAGAGCAGCACAGATAGATTAATTTGGTGATAACTTCTCCTAAAGCTTACGTGCAATAATTGAGAGCTAAAAATCATCTACAAGAGAGACACTTACCAAGGCAAGTGAGCCCTGGTGCAGAGTTAGTCATGCTTTCCCCTGGTGTTGAGTATCTTTGTTTTAGAGTGATAGGAAATGAGTAAAGCAGCAGAAGTGTTAGAGCAGGCTGTAAACATACATATAGAAATATATGTATGGACAAGTTAAACTGGTCAGGCCACTACTAATTTCTGTTGGAATTTGCTTCTTATTTTGTCTCATCCTAAAGTTAGCAAAGGCGTTTTTGCTTGTCTTGGTGGATTATAACATGCTAATAGGCCATTTGTTTGTGATGATAGAAGCCAGGCACAGCCGTGTCAGTGGCTGAGCCATTTTGCAGGGCAGTGATTTGGATGGGTGGAAGTGAACACCTCCTGCTGCCTCTGCCAGCCGGGAACAGGGAGCTCTGTCTGAGGGGAAGGTGTCAGCGAAGAGCAAATACAACAGAGTGCCTTTGGAAGTGAGGTGAGAAGCGAATGCAATCTTTGGTTGTAAAGGTCTTTTCAACCATGACAGGCAAAGGGAAAAACGTGGGAGGTCTGTGTTTGGCTCCTCTGCTTCCAGCACAGCTACCTGCTGGCATCTCCCTCCCTCAGGTCTGGGGCAGAAGAGGAGGACGTGGCTCTCTGTATAAATAAACACTCCTATGCCTGCACGTGCCATGGCCTGCACGTGCCACCAACCACACCCCCAGAGTCAATGTTCAGTAATGCTTTGTACCCATCTACATTTACATGGGCAAAACACAGCCCCTCTCAGAAACATGCTCTCTAAAACTGGCTCATTCCTATACAGCCAGATCCTTGTCTTCCAGCAGGAGTGTCTCCCCAGCTTCCAGACATGTGGTCCTAATGTAGCTCTGAGCAGAGGCTGCTGTGTCTCCTGCACCTCAGGGCCAGGCGCTGGGCAGGCAGGAGGAGTTGGGAATGCAGCATTTTTCTCCATGGGGATGTGCAGACAAGGGAGAATTAATCTTTGGATATCCCTGTTACTTGTAGGCTGACTGGGCTGATGCTGGATGGCACCACATGAGCAAGCATTGGTGTGACACCAATATCACAGCTTGTCTGTCAGCAGGACTGGCCTGCTCTTGGGCCTTGTGCACTTTTGCAACCAGATAAAAAGCAAGGCTGTATATTTAATGTCACTTCTGAATTCTCTGAACTTCCTATTCTATTGTATTGCATAATGAAATGTATCCTAAAATGATTTGGCAGTTCTTGTTACAGGTAGATTTGCTCTTTAAAATAGACCTAGCTGCACGTGAATAAATATGTGCAGATCTTGTTAACCAGACTAAGCTGGGTTTTTCCTCACTGTTTGAGAGATTAATCCTTTTGGTTTTGCAGTAGCAAGAAAGCCCATTTGCCAACAAAATGTCTAACGCAATTTTATACCCTGGCAGTCTGCTGTAAAGGTTACTGTCTTCTACTGTTTTTTCTTTAGGGTCTTTGGGAGCTTAGAAGATATAGCTGAGCCTTGTGCCAGTAAAAATAACAGGGATCTCCTCATTAACTATGTTGGCCTCCTCCTTTGTTTGCCAAGATCGGATGACTTGAGTAAAAACAGGAAATGGCTGAGTTTAAATCCTGGAACGGATTAACTTTATTGACAGTCACAGCAGTGTCCTGTGAAGGTTTCCAGCGATGCAACAGCTCCTGGCATGAGTCAGATGTTAGGAGCTTGCTTTGGCCTCCTGGACCCGTGGGGTCTGGGAGTACCTTTGCTGCATGGGGAGTGCAGCCAGTGCTGTCCCGGGGCCTCCCTCATCTGTGGGGAGAGCAGGCAGAACCCTCAACAGCCATCTCCTCGTAAATCCCCAGGGATTGTGCTGGTGGGACTCATTTTCATTTGGGAAAGCTTTTTTTTTTCCCCCCAGACAAAACACACCAACCATTACAAGTTTAATGAAATGTCATTTCTCAGTTGTCTCTGTTATATTGCAGATGAGGCCAACGAGCACATCGAGATGGGCCTGGAAAGCAAAGGTGCCCTGAGTCCTGCCTTCCCTGAGCATGTTGCTGGTGCAGGAGTGGAAAGGTAACCTTGGCTGCAATGCTCTGTCTGCTGCTCTTACTTCTGATGAAAACTGAATGCTACCCATTAAATCCTGGTCTTTAAATGAGGTTCTGAGACTGTATAAGTAATAGTTCTATAGGATGTTTTTTTAAATCCTTCTTCCAGGAATTGTCAGAATATCAATCCTCCCCTAATAACTTTGTGCTAATGTGCTTATCCCACAAAGGTCTTTTCCTGCATGATTTGATAAGCGGTCAGTAAAATGGAAGCAGTCTCTAATGTCAGGATATGCTGGTTAGTTTTTCAAAGTAATTATGGGTTTATTTGTTTAATTTTTACCATGGAGCAACACTAACAAAATGAACTATTTGAGGAAACTGCTCATTTCCTGCTGGTGCCAGCCTCTGTGTCCAGTGCTCAGCACTTTCCATCAAGGCCTGGTAGGATTTTACATTGTGCTGACTGAGCAGAAACATCCACTAAAAGCACTCCAACGAGCAAACCAGTGACCTCACTCGATATCTGTGAACCATGGAGGAGCCATTAAAATATTCACATACTCATGTATTGTTGTTCCCATCTCATTTGCATTTTTTTGTCAGCAAAATGAGGAACCATTCTTCACAGGTGGGAGTTGCTCCAGTTAAATATTAAATATGGGCCTTGACAGCACTTCCAAACCTCCTGCAGGTGATCAGTGGGTGTTGTTTAATGAAGGATCCAGAGGCAACAAGCCCAAGGTGCTCCTGCTTTACTGGCACAACCCCCAAGGTTTTTTGGGGGTTGGTTAAATCCTGAAAAGCTTGCTTTGTTTTTCTCCTTCAGCTCTAAGCAAGGTGTGGCCTGTTCCTTCCAGGGCCATAGCATAGAAATGCATTTCCCTTCTGCATGGCTCTCAGGCTCTTCTGGCACTTCCCAGGAGGGGAAAATCTGAATAAACCAAGTAGTTGACACACATTGTTTTTATTGAGCAAGTTCTGCAGCTGAGCAGAACTGAAATGATGTTGAAGGCTGCCCGATCACCCAACCAGGCACATCACTGCCCCAGACCTCCTTGCTCAGGCGTTTCTCCTCTCCCACAGGTCCAGCACACCTGCTCTTGAAACTGCAGAGCATCAATTTTTGCCAAAACCGAAGCCAAGACTTCCTGCCCACTTGTCTGCATCACACAAGGTAGTACAGGCACAGCCCCTGCACTTTGTTTTGTGATTCCTTGGACTTTCACACCGCCTATACCTACCAGCAGGGGCTCCACAGGCTGCCTGCCCTGGTGTCTGTGCTCAAACAAAACACATTTTTTCCAGTCTTGGTCGTATATATACACTGATAGGATTTGTTTTCTGTTCAGAGGTCCAGTATACATGATGTCTCTTCCTCAGAGAGTGACACTGGAACAAGTCCATTTGTGGCTGCAACAAACGGCTTTCATTTGTCTAGAAAAGGTAAGTTTGTTGTTCAGGGAGCCATTGATGTTTTTGTTATTCAACATCAAACACCAAGAGGCAAGATGCTTTTCAGTGTGTGTACAAATAACTAACAAAGAGTATTTCTTACCTTGGCATGCAAGAATGGGCTACCAGCATTTGTATGAATTGTGCCCAGGGCAGCAGGGACCAAGGAAAAAAGCAATCTGATGACTGAAACTTCTCTGGGCTCTCAGTGTGTTTTAAACTGAGTGCTTGGCTCTCAGCTCTTTAATCCACAAGAGAAGTTACCTTCTCTTTCTGGCCTTGAATGTGTAGTGTAGTTTTGGTACATAGCAAATAGCCAGTAGGGAACCTGTCAGACTGAAAGGGAAGCTGCCAATAAATCCTGAACTCACAGAAACATTTTAGAGCTCGGCAGATTTTTTCCATGCCCTGTTGCAGGGAGAAAGGCTGGGGTTTTCAGGGCTTTCTTCAGATGGAAGGGGCCTTTCTAGAGTCTGAATATGGGAAAGAATTAGGAATATATTGATAATTTCTGATAATTCCCTCTTGCTTCCTTTTGAGAAACTGCAGCCCAGACCTTCCAGGGAAATTCCATGTGATGCAGTGGGACAGGCTGTGAGCATTTGTTGTTGTTGTAGGTCATGGAGTATCTCCATTGCCCACCAAGCTTTCAGAGGATGCTGTGCCTCAGCCCAGCAGTGCAGCTGGAGGAGAAGCTGTTGATGGGGCCACTGGCACCACAGTGGGGCCAAAAACTACACCTGAAGAAGCTTACGCTCCCAGCAAGATACCAGTGAAGAGGAAACCAAGCAGAACCTCCCCCAGATCCGAACAGTTTGTGAATCCTGTGAGGCCAGCGGAGAACAGCCTTGCAAAGAAAGAGCTGCTGGCAAGCCCCAAACCACTGCCCACAGAGGGGGAAAGCAGCCAGGCCGCAAAGCAAGGCGTGAACTACACAATCTCATCAATGAGTAACAAAGAGGAGGATATCGGCCTCGATCGAGAACACTTCAAGAACCTGAAGAACTTCTGGGAGAAGGCAGCAGACTCTGTGGCAGTGGGAAGCCCGCCGGCAGACCCGAGCTGGGTGGAGGCAGATGGCAGGCAGTTCAAACTGTGCCGCTCACTCTCTGTGCAGTCTGGGCAAGGCCAGAGCAGTGAAGAAAAACCTGGCACCTTCACCAAAACAAGAACCCCCTACAAAAGGACAATAACTTTGTCTTCTAGCGAGGAGGAACCGAGCTATGTCGCTCCTGCAAGGAAGGGCTCGGTGTCCGTCACTCCAAGATCCACGTATGCCAAGAGCAAAGGCGGCCTGCTAACAAGAAATAACTCGCTGAGTGAAAGCAATGGGAAGCTGCTGATGCCAGAGGAAGAGAAGGTAGCACAGCACTGCTCCAAGAAATCCAGATTGCCTGTGCGAGCACCTTCCGTCAAAACCGAGTCGCCTACCAAGGAAGTGTCTGGCAGCACATTGGAGCTGGAGACGCCTACGGATGAGCTGATCGTGGCAGAAGAGCGCAAGCCCACAGAGAGGTCCCTGGCGAGCAAGGTGCAGATAATGATCGAGCCTGTGCTTACAGATGGTGAAAACGGTGATGAGAAAGATGAAAGATCTGATTTGGGCACTCATGACGACATGGAAATAAATGGAGAGCTACCTGAGGGAAAAACGCGTGAGTCTTCAGACAAGCCAACACCTGGTGAACCTTCTGGAGAGAGAGAAGCCGTTCAGGGAACAGACTCAGCTGTTTACTCAGGTACTGAGGGCTGTAACTGCACCCTGTGAAATCCAAATAGAGAGCCATCCCTAAGCCTGTTTTCTTCCCTAACCCTTCTGCATTTTGCCCATTTTCTTCATTTGTCCATTTACCCTATATTGCAGTTTGTGCAGAGTTAGCATGTGTGGAATGTGTTTGGCAGACAGCTCTGGAAACAAATCTTGTGTAGGCCAGTGTGAGTGTAGGAGGCGGCAGTGCTGTGTTCCCTTGCTTTCCTCCCCACTACCAGCTCTTGTGCCTTACCTTGGGACAGACCTCCATTTTTTTAGCACTAACTACAACATGTCATGGGACCTCACTTATTTCACTCACTGACAAGATTGTACTTTCTTCATATGTGGGACTGGAGGAATTACTTGTGTTCTTAGAGATAAATCTGACACAAATAGAAGAAATAAAATGTGAAGCAAAGTGTTTAATAAATACATTGGCTGTTAGAGTACCTTGATAAAGCCGCTTGCTGTCAGTGCCTAAATGATATTTTGGGTCTTTTTGCAATGCACAAGAATTTGGATATTAAACTGTAAGCAAAGTGGACTGAACAAGGAGTCTGATCTTTCTGTGTTCTGATGCCATGTTCTCAACCATGATGGTGTCAATAGTATCACCATTTTATCAGCCTCTTCCTCAGGGTTTGATGGGCTCTTGTAGTGATTGTTACTATGAGGAAAAAGTTATTGTTCTTTGCAGTTCACTTTACATGTGGGCTCTCTGCCAAGCAAAGGCTTGAAAGAGAGCATCTTACCTCCTTTTTCCAAATTTCCTGTCCTTGTGTACCTGGGTAAGACCTACTTGAGAGATTTTCCATAGGCTCCTCTGAATTTTATCTTTTAATTGTGCCCTTTCTTGGGGGCAATCCTGAGTTGCGCTTCAGGTCAATGCAAACATTTCCTTCATAGAATCATAGAATTATATTTTGGGTTGGAAAAGACATCTAAGATCACCGAGTCCAACCAAATATACTCCAGATCATTCTAATATTTTCCAAGGCTTTTTACCTTATTACTACATTCATTTCAGGATGGTGTTAGCAGATGGCTGTGTTTCACTGGAAGCTCTTCGCAAATGCTGATCTGTCTTACGGGCTGGGTTAATCCAGTATTTACATTTCCTGACATAGTGTGAAGAGTCTTTCTCGGGGAGAGGCATCAAAGCACACAGATGATTTGAAAGCAGCCCTGGGTAATGTAACTGCAGTGTGCTCTAAGCAGTGAACAAGCCAGGAGAGGCACAACACACACACACACACACACACACACACACACACAGTTCGTGTTTGTTTATTTACCATGTTGATTTGGCTTTTCATGTATTCCAGAGGAAGATGGGGATCATTCTTCTGCTGCTCAGGCATTGGCCCGAGCAAATAGCATTAATCTTGCAAAGAGCATGGTGAACATTTATACAACCACAGAGAGTGAGTAACATCTTTCTTTCTTTCTTCTTTTTGGTTTACATTTGTTGAAGGTAATATATTATGCCAGTTTTTCATCACCATGCTTCTGTGCGTGTACCAGGCAAGGAAAATGACATATTGTTTCATCATCAAATTAGAGAGTTTATAGTGCCTAAAATTAAATTCAGAGCCAGGAAATTGCAGCTAGATTGATGGTATGTTACTCAGTGCCTTCAGCAAAAGCACAAGGGCTTCAAAGGGCTGGCAAGGAGCTTGTACTCGTCCCTCCTGTTCCCCTGTGGAGTGCTGTGGGAGCTGCCTGGCAGCCTGTGCAGTGGATTGATCAGAGGGGCCAGACCTTGTGTCCAGGGTGTGAGATGTGCCACAGACTGGGCTTTTAAGCGCCCAGCCTGGGCCTCTCACCTCATCCAGAGCAGAGCCTGTTTGCTGGGCCAATGTCCCCAGCTGCCAGCTGGGACCTGCTTTATGGTGACAGTCTCTCCCTGAGAAACCCAGAGAAGCTGAGGAGAAGGCAACCAAGAAAGCAGCAGCCACCCTGAAGAAGCCCATGGACAAGAAACCTGTCTGTGCAACCAAGAAGCCCAAGGAAGCTGTGCCCACAGAAGGGGCCCGAGGGAAGGCAGCAGCAGCCTCTGTGCCCAGGAAAGCAAATGACAGTCCCCAGAGGGTGAAAACTGGCAAGCCCGAAAAGACAGCTAAGAGCTTGTCTAACAGGAAAGTGGTGAGGCCAAGGCTGCCAGGACTGAGGTGAGAAGGCTGGGAAGGCAATGCCTGGGAAGGGTAAAACTGCTTAGAGGCTTTGATCAAGCCCGTTTAAGTGCAACTCCTGGTTGTTGGAGGGAGGACAGTCCCCTTTGGGGCTCTGTTGGAGGCAGGGGGGTCACCCTGTGACTGCCCACCAAGGCTGGTACCTCATGCCAAGCACCTGCCCCAACATTTGGTGCAGTGACACCTCACAGGGCATGGTGGCTCAAAGCCCCGGGTCCCACATGCATTCAGTGACATGCTCTTCACACAGACAGCCAAGGTTTCAGCCTCCCCTTATTTAGAGCCCCAAACCTCATCCTTGGAAGCCCTCCTCTACAGAGGTACACTTCCTTGTTTGCAGTGTAGCACATAGTCTGTGGAGAGGGCTAGATACAATTATTTGATCATGTTTGGAAATAAAAAATAGTAAATATCAAATGAATGGTAAATCAAGAAGCTCTTGGGCATTTTGAGCACTGAAGAATGGATCATCATGGCTAACGTGCTAAACAAGTGTTTACATGGGCATGCATGTTCATGCACATTTGTCTTCCCAAAACAAATTTTTCTGGGATGGAGAAAGTAATCTTCAAGGGAGTTATTGAGAGAAGATAAAGATAGAAAAATACATTTTATTAAGATATTTAACCATCTTTCTAAGTTGACAGGAATCTTTCTGACTTTTTTTTCTTTTAGATAATTTGGCTATTGTCCACCCCTTTGTTTAGCAGAGTATTTGAGAGGTGTATGCAATGGTGAAATTGTAGGTATAAGTATTTTACAGCTCTTCTGTACATGGCAGTGTGCTGTGAGACAAAAATGTGAACATGTTTGGTTTCTTGTCAAGGAGGCCGATTTGTGTGGTTTTAGTGTAAGTTAAATCAACACAAAGCAAGCAAGATCCACGTCCTTGGGCTAATAGGGGAATTAAATGAGCCACTAGAGGGAGTTTGCACACTCCCACACAGTGAACATTGAAAATAGCTTTAAGATGGTAGTTAGCAGTTTCCATCTTGGGGAGGTCAGCTTCAGTGACAGATGACAGAGACAGGGCGAGTAGGTGGTACTCCAGTGCCTCCCACAAGCTTTTCCTCCTTCCTTGTGCCCTTAAACAAAAATGTGACTTTCTTATATTTTCCTGACTCAGACAAGCTATCTTGATGCCTTTTTCATTTGTACCTGCAGCATACAATAAACCTCATTCGATACCCCATCAGTTTCTTGAACCTGAAAGAGTCAAAGAGCTGAGCAGATCCTCTCCTGTCCTGTTGTCTGAGGTAGGCTAGATGCCAGAAATGGCTGGGACAGTGTTCACAGCATCCCCTGAATGGCAGCTGGTTTCATGAGAATGTTTCTCCTGGACACCAACAGTACTTGCTTTACCACATACCTCGGTTGTGCTATGAATAAATGAGAAAAGCCTTAAGAAAAAAGCCCCCAGTAACCCAGGCCAGCTGCTCCATGCTGGAGGAGCTGAGGTGTTTCCCTGTGTCTCAAACCACAGCGCCCAGGCGGGTGGAGGCAGTTAATGCTGACGTTGGCTGCCGCTTGGAGGGGATGCCCTGGGGAGGCTCCCTGCGCTCTCCTCCGCTCCCCCAACCTCGTCTCTGCTAATGGGACTCTGCCGAGCGATCGGTTTTGCTCTGTGCTGTTGCAAAGTGCTGCTACGGCAGAGCTTAAAGACGCTTTGTTGTTTCCTGAGCAGACTGAGTCAGACACGGCTTCGGAAATCAGCTTCCAGTTTAACAAGCACAAAAAGACGCCAAGCATTGGCAGCCACTCGTCCGACATGGCTTCTGTCTCCTCGGTAGGTATTGAACGCCGACGCCTCGCTGCGCAGGGTTTCTCAGTCGGATGCGGTGACGCTGCATTTGGGCTGAGACTGATGATGTGGCCTCTCGAGTGTCCTGTTGCTCTCTGCATGGCATGTTATTAAAAGAACGGTGATGCTTAATTACTTGCTAGGCTTAAAGGAGTGAATCCAGGTACCATCTCAAAACAGAGACCCACTGAGCCATTGTTAGTCGAATTCCAGGTAAGTGATAGCCCCCACTCCAAGTGCGGATGATCTGAAGCCTGGCAGTGCAGAAGATGGGAAGGGGCCTTTTCTAGGTGGCAAAATGAGGCACACAGCTATTAGGTGACATGTTAGTGGTCCAGGACTGCAGATGGGTGCCCTCTGCAAGCTCATCCTTTATCAGCAGGTTCGAGGGAGCTCAGAGTTGGAAAGCAAAAGCATGATTTAGAGCTTCAGCTTCTAAGGAAAGCTGAAAAGAGCTGAGTGTGTTCAGTTGAGCATTTTTAAAAGATTTCTTAGAGACAGTGTTTGGGGAGGGAGCTGCTTAGAAGTGCTTTAATTTGCTGTGTTACTGTTATGGGTATTTCCAAGGTGTATATTTGAGATTTAAAGATAATATGTGAAGCAAAGCTGGTAGGGTGAGGTCATGAATGTAGATAAATACATTAAAAACTTGGGGCATCTAAGTCCTTATCCTGATTTGGAGCATCTGGGAGCTGTTAATGAACCTTTTGTGCCTAAGTCATCCAAGTGTTCTTGAAAATCTCATTCAGGATTCTCTGCTGGGGTGAGGATCCTGATGGAACAGTAAATGCAGCTCCAAGGACTGAGAGGAGATGTTTAGCAGGTTTTTGTCAGTTATAATAAAATCCAGAGCCAAAGGAAGTAGGGAAAGACAGAGAAGAATTGGGTTAATTACTAGGAAAGTTTTTTGATAAATGTTCATGACTGTACCACAGAAAAGTGCCAAGAGGGTTAATGATTTGCTTTGTAAACAGCATTAGCTTTTATGATATCCTGTCAGGAATCATGAGTGATCGGTTCAATAGAAAATTCTCTCATCTTTCTGGAGCTGAGCTTTGCCTGAGCTTCATCACTTTCTGTCAGTGAAAAACAATGTGGGAAAAAAAAAAGAATTCCACGTTGTCTGGGCACATGCAGTTTGTTCTGGGAAATCTGGGTGCCTAGCTGCAGATTTATATCTGCAGAAACCTTTGGGGCAAGTAGATGCACACAGGACAGTGGCTCTCCAGGACAGGGGTTGTACCTGTTTTGTACCACTCCATGCATGTTGTGAGTAAGCAACAAGACAGTAATAGTTTTTCCTACGTTTCCAGTCTGATAGGGTTCTTACTGTCCATATTTCTTCAGCATTCAGGAATTGTGGGACTATATCTATCCGAAATAATAAGTTCATATACAGATAGTTCGAGTTCTCTCAATGTATGTCTATCTCAGTGATGAGACTGGGTCAGGATAGCAGTTGTTTGTATTGTAGGTATAGGGAAGAGACTTGAGTGTTCCCCCCAGTAATATTTGATTCCATTTTCCAAAGTTTGGGAATTTAGGAGTGAAAAAACTATATTTCTTCAGCATTCAGGAGAATAGTGCTTCCAAGTTTTGGTCTAGGATAGCAAGTCCTTGTGAGACCCTGATTTGGGTTCTCCAACCTTTGCTTGTTTGAGAACGTCTGTGAACCATTTCTGTGTCCTTGACTGCACAAGGACAGACATGGCAGATTATTTCTCTGGGAATGCACTTCTCAGACTGTCATCCTTGTCCAAAACCAAGTTAGGACTGTGCCTGTTTCAGTGGCACTGACCTTGCTCTTTCACATGGCAGGTGAGTGGCAGTGTGCTCAGTGTCTACAGCGGCGATTTTGGGAGTGTGGATGCCCAAGGTACTGTGGAATTTGCTCTAGACTATGACGAGAAGAACCGGGAGTTCCAGGTCCATGTGTCCCAGTGCAAGGACTTGGCTGTAGTGGATGAGAAGAAAGGCAGATCTGACCCGTGAGTGACACTTCGGTGTATTATGACTTTCACACTGCTGAATTCTGTCTTCTGGAGGATTTTTTTTTTTCTTTAAATGTCATGGTTTCTTCCTTCCTTCAGACTTCTGGTGCATGCTCACTGCTGGGACTTTCCTAGCTGATGGTTCTGGAGCCTTTGGCATCAGTACAAGTGTTGCCAGGCTTAAATTTGAACAGATTGAGAAAGCTTTGATCCCTACAAAGACAGTTCCTCTTATCACTGGGATATGTTCCCCTGCATCCATGTGAACCTTGATCTCCCCATGGTGAATAGACTTGGTAATAACTGTGGTAATGCAGACAAGTGTCTAGATGAACAGGAATTCCACAGAGAAGTGCTGTTATGGCACAACGGTAGTTTTAGTGGTTAGTGATCTCTAGTTTTGTGCTTGATGAAGAGGAGCTTGGATTTGAACCCTTAAGGACATCCCCCTCTTTTCTCCTGTCTGTTTTCTCCCTGATTTTGAATGCACAGAGATGCTGTAGTTCTGGTCATTTCAGGAAATGGATACATGGCCTTGCTGCCTTCCCTTAGACAGCTGCCTCTCCTGAATGTTGGTGACATCCATCTCCAGTGAGATTGATATCTTCACATGCAAGTCAAGTTCATATCCCAGCAGGTCTCTTTAATTAGTTTTTCCCTAAAAAGTTGATTCCAGGTCTGTTGTTTCCATGTCACAGTTCCCAAGTGTTTCTTGCTTGTTAGAGAGCTTGGCGATGTGGGACAATATCCAGCTGGAGTTTGTTTTCTTTTCTAGGTATGTTAAAACCTACCTGCTCCCAGACAAAGCTAGGATGGGTAAGAGAAAAACTTCAGTGAAGAAGAGGACAGTGAATCCCATTTACAACGAGGTGTTACGGGTAAGAACAAGTACATGCTCTGAAATCCTGTGTTGTAGCAGGCACCTCTCCCAGGTCAGATCTGGAAAGATCTCACCTTCCTGGCCAGGCTTCTTTGCCTGCCTCCCACCAACACTGCACTGCTCTTCCCTTGGGTTTGTGAGGCCTGGGATGCTGGAGGTTTCTTTGCACCCAAGATTCTCTGTCAAAATCACAGTGACCTTTGATGAGATAAGGACCTGCAGCCTGTGCTGCTTGCAGCCAGAGTAAAAAAAAAAAATCCTCCCCTTCCCTGGAATGCAGTCACAAGGCATGGGACTAGTAAGAAAGGTCTGCATTATGTGATCTTACTCATCAAAGCATAGAGGATTATTTAACAATGCCCAAGCCTGTGTTAATAATTCTTGAAAGAATATTGGTTTTACCCTGTGATGAATGGAGTGCCAGGTTTCCCTGTGCTCAGCAGAAAAGCTTTGTCAGGGTAATAGTATTGCTGCAGGACAAAAAAGGAGGTGCTCAGAGCGAGGCCAGTGCATTAGTAGTGCATGTGTGGGGTGAGTGTCTCAGAGCTTATTCAAACTTTTGAGTAGTTTATTTCTGGTTTGAAAGAAACAGAAGAAAAATTTGAACAGCCTGTCTTCTCTTTCTTCCTCTAGTATAAAATAGAGAAAATGGTATTGCTGATCCAAAAACTGAATCTGTCTGTTTGGCACAATGATCCACTGGGACGTAACAGTTTCCTGGGAGAGATCGAAATAGACTTGGCCAGCTGGGACTGGAGCAACAGGAAACTCAACTGGTACCCACTGAAGCCCCGGGTAAGTGTGTCTCAGCTGCAGTCCCAGTTTTTAGCCCAACCCTGAAGCCTTTGGGGGTGGCTCAAGTCCTTCCTGAGCACTCTGAGGTCTTTGGGTGTGGTTGAGCAGAACAACCTGAACTGTACCCAGAGAACAACCCCTGGACATGTTTGTGCAGCATTCAGTGCTCTGAACAATGGCCTTCTTGGGTCTTATTTGGTGACTGATCTGTAGGGACACTTTCATAAATGCAACCTGACACTAATCACAGAAACTCCAACATGACTTTGCCACTCTCTCTCCTCACGAAGACCATCCCTTAAAAATAGACAGCACAGTACTGAGTGAAGCAGCTGAACATGCCTTGAGAGGTAAATACTGAGGTACCACTGCTTGTCAAGCCTGTACAGCTCCCTGCGTGCTTCTAGTCTCAGGTCTAATTTGAGATCCCTTTCATCAAATAAAGAACATTTGTCTTTCAGAACAAAGACACTTAATTATATTCAGCTGGACATGTCTGGAAGGGCAGCCTTGCTCTGAATCCTCAGGCTTTTGATTCTGAGTTTGAGAACAAAGCCACAAAGAGAAGGTGCCCTGAGAAGGGGCTGCTCCAGCCATGCAAAATCAGAGTTTGTCCATTTGTGCCCCTCCACTGAACTCAAAAGCTGTTTGCCTTGCTGTGTTTACACAATCCTTCATTTAGTCAGTCATAACTCTTTCTGTTTCAGAGCCTGTCTGCTGTTAATGGTGTGGATCATCGAGGAGTGATGAGTTTGTCTATTAAGTATGTCCCCCCAGGAAGCCTAGGTAAAATGTGGTTCATGCTTTAATATTGCTCCTATGTAGACACACAGCTTGCAATGCCTCATCTGTTTAAGGGCTGGTCAAAGAGGAATCTTATTAGAGCAAGCTCTTAGAGATCAGTACAAGGGCACAACCAGCAGTGTTTGAGAGCACTGCCAACAGCCTACATCTGATTTTCCCATCTGGATTTACTGGAAGAGTGCTGGGGAGAGAGGAAGGACTCAGCAATCTCAGGGTCATCGGCTGTTATGAGCACTGTGGGCACTGTAGGGTGCTGTGATGTGGTAGTTGCAACACAAAACCCGTGTTACTGTGGGGCAGGCACAAGGCCGGGTTGGCTCAGCAGCTCCTTCTCCTTTCCTGTGTGAAAGCAGCACCAGCACACTGTGCCAGGACCCTCCACCTGCAGGTGTGACAGCACTGGCAGTGGTGCTGAGGCACCCAGAGAGGGGGAGTGAGTACCCAGAGGAGTCACTGGCTCCCCTGGCTGGGTCCTGCAGAGCAAACCTGTCATCCTGGAGCTCTTGCAGGGAGTGGTGTGACAGTTTTTCTCGTCTCCTACACGGCAGGTCCCAAGAATCCTCCCTCTGGTGAAGTTCACATTTGGGTCAAAGACGTCAAGGACCTGCTGCAGTTGCGTCCTTCTGGAGTTGACTCCTTTGTGAAATGGTGAGTGCAAGAGCGTGGTATTGGCTTTGCTCCTGGGCCTGTGCCTCCACAAAGCCATGTGTTTCCTTGAGACCCAGTTCTTCCTCTCTTCAGAACGTAGGCTTGTTTAGACCAAGGAACTTTGTAGGAACAACCCAAATTTTAGGTGCTATTCAACATTTCATGCTGTGTTTTTTCTCCTCTCAAAGCTATGTGCTTCCAGACACCAGCAAGAAGAGTTACCAAAAGACCCGAGTCATAAAAAGAGACACAAACCCTGTTTTCAATCACACTATTGTGTACGATGGCTTTCATACAGAGGACCTAAAGGATGCTTGTGTTGAACTGACTGTGTGGGATCATGAGAAGCTTACCAACCATTTCCTTGGAGGAATCAGGCTGGGCCTTGGGACAGGTAAGTGTTTTCCTTTATAACTCAGTACTGTTACCACAGTGCTGAACCACGAGATAAAATGCAAAGTTGCAGAGCATTTTCTTGTTGGGGAGAAACCAGGGATGGGGAGTCTCAGTGTCTGGTGAGAGTCTTGGTACCTGCACTGTTTGAATGGAGGGGGCCCTGATACCAGGATAACAACCCTCTGTTCCCACATTTTCTGCCAACATCAGCTCTGAGGTCTGGCAAAGCTCCAGAATCTCCCTGGGTCTATCAGAGGGTTTTCCTGCTGTTACAAGAAAACAGGCTGCATGACAAACCAGCATTACACTGGTGCTTCTCCCAGGAAAGTGTTCAGAGATAGGCTGGAATGTCATACAGGACAGCACCACCTGGTGACTGTCCAGCCTTGAAGTGCTCTCTTAGGGAAGATTTCTGAATGTTGCAATCAAGGATAACTTTTCCATGAGGGTATCAGGAAAAGGCTCATGGTAGCTGGAAGTTTTGCCTTGCAGGTGCACCTGTGGTTATTGGATTTCAATCTCTAATGTCACCAGGAGGGTTGTGAACTATCCAGTGGGAAGGGGCAACAAGAATAAGCCCATAAGCAAGATACAAAAATACCAAATCCAAGAATTTCTGTGATCTAAATTTAGACTTTTATCTCATTAACAAGTAATTGGCGTATGAAAAATTAGTTGAATAATTGGCTTGGAATTGATGTACACACTTTTCCTCTATGGTATGTTTGATTCCTATACAAATGAAGCAAAAGAATTTTGACAAATACCTCACCCTGTCCACTAGAAAATCTTTTAAGGGGAAAACCAAGCCTTTAAGACCTTCTTTACCATTCAAAAAGACACAGGAAGGGCTTGAGCCCAATAGTATTTTCCTTGGCAGGTTGTGTTTAGGGTTCTTGCCTTTTATGGCTTTTGCAATGACTTCATGCTGAACTCTGGTGTAAAATGGAGCACATTTGCAGAAGAACAGAAGGTGTTCAGGGTGCAACCTGCTGAGGGAAGTCAGCACCTTTTATGTTATGACACTGCAACAGTTACATCCCGTTGCATATTTTTGAGTGGAGTGGAAACTCTTTGTGTAGCTCCCAACGCTATAGTTTTCTCGTTCTTTTCAGGTTTGAGCTACGGCATCTCTGTGGACTGGATGGACTCCACGCAAGAGGAGGTGGCCTTTTGGCAGGAGATGATGTTGGCAGCCAATGAATGGATTGAGGGATTGCTGCCACTGCGCTCACTGGCAGGGAGGAAGAAACTGAAATAACCTATAGTTTGTGCCATAGAAATGATGGATGTGTTCACTAGAATTAGGAAATTTCTTGCACCTTGGAGATAGAGACCATCCATGGGGCTGCAAGTGTCAGGTTAATAAGGCAATACCTTGGAGATGTTAGTGTTAAGCACTGACAGAGGACATGGAAGATCCCATACTGATGCTATACTTGATTTTGACTAAGAAGAAACTCAATTTGCCCTTTTATTCGTCATTTGTATTCAGTATATTTGAATTCCATTAAGCTCCGGGAACATTGGCAGAAGGAAAAGGAGATATGGAT
Organism: Oxyruncus cristatus; assembly: GCA_013399855.1. Lineage (NCBI taxonomy): Eukaryota > Metazoa > Chordata > Aves > Passeriformes > Cotingidae > Oxyruncus > Oxyruncus cristatus. The sequence goes on from VXAY01007089.1 coordinate 306,411, forward strand.
ACTTTTTTTTTTTTTTCACTGTTTCTTGTGCCATTTTTTTCCCGTGCAGAGATGCAGTTGTACTAAAGCAGCAGCATGGTATTATTCATACTCCCTGCAAGTGGTCCTCTTTGTACTTGATGTACAATTGCTCTGAGCCACCAGCAGCACGGTTTGAGAAGGGGAGCTTTGCATTTGTCGCTGGTGATAACACGTCTCTAACGTGAGGCAAATTGAGTTCCAAGGTGGATCTAAGGAAAGAGAGGACTATTTGAAGAAGCAAATGAAGCAACCTGAGGAGGATGACAATGAGGAATTCAATATATTAATTTCTTTACGCTTTAATCTGAAAGAGTGCAGTGATGGTCCTACAGCTAGTGGGATTTTGTAGGCAGGGGCTGTTTTCCTCGCTTTCCCACAGGCTTCCTCAGTGACCTCAGGCAAGTTTCTCTATTGAAGAGACAGTTTGAGTGCAATATAAAATAAAGTGCTTGCCCAAATGTACAATACGGTTACATTGCTAATGGGCCTAATTGCAGCTTTGCAATGCCCTGTGTGCAAAACATTTCAGTATGAACTAATGATGTAGGAAACAGTCTCATGTCAGCCTGGCACCATGAGTCAGGAATGGAAGGTCAAAACCACACTGGAAGGCAGGAGGTGTTGGGAGCTTTTGGGAACTGGTGAGAGAGGTAAGTAGGGGTGAGTGAGTGTGAGGGGGAGCTGCAGAGCTACAGTTGCCTGGGATGTCTCCTGCCTCTACATCCCCTGCTGCCCTTCTAGTCTTCCTTTCACCTAAAGCCTGTCAGTGACTTGTCCGTGGCTGGAATTTCCTTTTTGCCAGTAGCTTGCAAAAAAACCCCTTTGCATCTGGCACATTGACCGTGGCAGAGTGGTGTTGTGAATATATTTTGAATTGCAGCTCTGTAATTTCTATTTTGGATGTACATATTGTGATTAAATAGAATGTTTTTCTTTAGTCATCAACTGGTCTCCTTGTACCTATTTTTATCATGGTCTGAGTTAAAAAAAAAAAAAAAGAAAGGCAAGCAAAAAAGGTGTTGAATTTTGTTTTGTCAAAACAGATCATTTTTGCCCAAGGGCAAGTGAAATATCATGGAGAAATATCTGTTGTAGCTATCCTACCCTAGATTTTGGCTCTGTGAATATTTTGGTATTCATCTTTAATGGATTGATTTTATTTAACTCAAGCTTAGTGTAAATTTTCAGCTTAGCAAAGATGGTTGTAAATAAATGAATGGAAAAATGTACACTTGAAATAACAAGAGTTTTTCATTAAATAGAGACATTTGGGATATAATCAGCAGCTTTCATGGGGAAAAAAAAAAAGAATTGAAGTGGTTTTGCGGTTGGAAAAAGACAATACTTGGAAATGTACCAGTCATAGTACTGAAAGCACTGAGAGAGACTCGTAGAGCAGCAGAATTAAGCAATGAAGAAGCTGACATATATATATAAAATGTCAGCCCAAAGATACTTTGTGTGGGTTCCAGCCTGGCATGTTTTGTTCACCAAGATTTGGTCATTTATTACCTTTGTGGGATAAAAAAACAATAGTGGGCCTAAGGTGAGAGTTTTAAATTTTTCTTTACCTTAGGTGCTGAAAATGTGAATATTTATACATATGTATAACTTACCTACTAGGAGGAGCCGTGGTTAAAGGGGTGGTGGCTTGTTGCAGGGACTTGACTGCTGCTCTCCTCCTGAGTGCCTCCCTATCCACAGGGTGCTCCTGGGGGTGGAATATCTGCTGTGGCTTGGGAAGTTGTTGGTAACACCATGGGCTTTGTCTTGGACAGGTCCAAGTCTCTTCCTGGCAGGTTCAGCTCATTCCTCTCCATTGCAAAAATGGAGTCAAGCCACCACCTCCTCCTCTTCTTCCTCCTCCACCTCATGCAGTATTAGCACATGATGACGTTGCCAAAACTGCTGTTTGCATCAGTGAAGCTGGAAATGTTTGTGTTGGTGTTTCAGAAAATTATCATCTTCTTCATTGTTGGTGCCAGGGTAGAAAAAGGGGGGCAGTGTGCCGGTTTATCCCAATGCAGTTACTTTTATCAACTTGGCCTGGGCCTTTGTGAACAGACTATTTTAGCATTCAGATTCCATTGAGGATTTTGGTTAATCTTTTGGTGGCTTGTTTATTTAAATTAAGCCCTGATTAACTTAAGAAGCTTTCTTTGGCATTTAGTGGTTTATCGAAGTAAAAGATTACACTGCCAAACCACACACACTTTTGTCACACAGCTGGTTCTGAGGCAGTAAAATTTGCTATGCTCTACCTGTTTAACTCGCCGTGCAGGAAGCACTTTACCATGAAATGATTTAAGGCACGTTTATTGCCAGTGTCCTGTGGAGGAGCAGAGGAGCTTGTGGGCATAAAGTTAACTGTTTGCACGTGGTTTATGATGTTGACATTTGTTGTCTGTGGATGCTGCACGTAACAGAGACTCCGGCCTGTAGGCACGTGCTGATGAAGACTTGAGTTGGGTTGTAGCTGGTGTATTTGCCAGTTCATTGTAGAAGAATGTGTTAAGCAAAGCCCCAAGAAAAGGTAAGACTTCATGCATACAGCAAATGTGGTTTGTCTCTCTCCATTCCCTGGATACGAACATGCCAGTGCCAGCGCTGCACTGGGAGCTGACTGCGGTCCCTGCTGGATACAGGGGTGACCCCAGGGACTGAGCTGGCCCGGGAAATGCTGGGTGTGACAGGCTGGGATACAAACCTCAGTATCTGCAGTAGAGCTGGCAACTGCTTTCCATGAGGGCTCTGCGTTTGAGAGTCAATGATGTGCTTCGTTCCAGTTTAAGTCTGGTTTATGTAACTTTTCTTGGAAATCTTCCAAGATTGAAGAAGAAAAAAAAAAAGGGAGAGAAAGCAGAAGTTGAGAAGTTTTCTGCTTCATCAGGCAAATATAATGTGTGCCTGTGGCTGTTCAAAACTGTTCATATTGCAGGTATCAGGAACTACTGAAAATAGTTTAGAAGCAAACTAAAGAAGAGAAAGAATTATTGAATCTTGAACAACATCCAGTGAATGAGTGTCTCAGAGGAGATGGAAAAGTAGTGGTTGAATTAATTATCCATTACTAAATATTTGCCTAGATTTATCCTTCACCAAGACAGGAAACAAATTTAAGTATGCAGAGATTTGGAGATGAAAGGATACTGGCTAAACAAACCCATATAATAATGTGATCTGTTGAACCAAGAAATGCTGTATTTTTGCAGGCTTGCTAAGTCAAAGGATGTATCCAATAGACTGGTGTATCAAAAACTGAATAAATATACACACTTCTGATCCCAATAACTAAGCGTGAGCATATTCAGCACCAGGTTTGATTATTTGTTTTAGTTGGCTGATTTGTGCTTCTCTGTTTTTCGTGGCTTAATCCTTTTTTCTTTTCCACCTGCTTACTTTGCACCCCTCAGGTGTTAAAATGGATGCCCAGGAGGAGATGTCCCTCAGAGCGCTGTCACAAAGGTTGTCAGGAGGAATTGGGAAGCTCCCTGTAAAGACCCACGGAAGAGCAATGCTGGCAAAGACGTGTAAGGTACGTGATCCTGGAGCCCTGTGTCCTACTGACCTCTGGAGAGCCCTTCAAACAGAAGTCCCTTCCTGTGGGGTCGGCCAGGAGAAGCTACTTCATCCCAGGGGCTGCCTTTTGGGAGGCTCCTTGTACTGGTGGCTCTGCCACGAGGAGCAGCTCTCCCAGGCTGAAGTTTGTGGGGCCCTGGGATGATTCTGAGTGTGTTTTGGCACGGCAGTACCAGCTCCTGGCCTGTGGTGAGCAGGAGGTGGCTGGTGTGGAGCAATGAGGTTTCAGCAACAGTGGGCAACTTCAGAGTGGCTATTCCCTCTTTTTTTGTTTGCCATCTTCACCCATGCTTCTTGAACACGTTGCTTGGTTGGTTGGTTAGAGGGTGCAAAATCTGGGTGTTTGTCTCCAGGAGGCCCACCAGGACTTTACTATTAATGGTTCATAACAGATCTCTTCTGAGAAAGGGATGGGCATGATGGAGAGTTGGAAATGTCCCCTTCAGGAGCCCTGCAGGAGTTTGGCAGCCCCAGACTAAGCTCCTTTTTGTTTTGCATTAATTTCCCATTCAGTCAACTTAAATGCCTCATATCAAATAGTACAATCTGAATGAAGGGTGAAGCTGTCAGCAGGCAGCAACATCCTAGAAAGAGTAGAAAAACACAATCAGGAGCAGGATCTGAGCTTGCCAAGTTTGCTGGTCACACCAGGTTCATGATGGAGGGCTCCAGTTAACATTCCTGCTGGAAAGGGGCTGGTGGTGGTACGATCACTGCCCTGCCAGTGACCTGAAATAGGTGCTCTCTTAAGCAGGCAGATATTTGCGTTTTAAAATGCTGTAAAATCACATTATGGCTGAACTTGTCTCTGAGCTGTGGCAATTCAGCCTCTTTTGTAAACCTGAACTAGCTAAACCAGCTCTGCTTTAATACGTTGTTTTAGGAGGAACCAAAGGAGTCCTGAGCATGAAAGCGTTTCTGCACGTCAGTTTTCCTTTTTTTTTCCAGGACTGCAGTCAGGGTTTAGCAAATTACTTGACAGCTTGTATTTTACAAAATGGAAAACTTAAAACAGCACAGAGCCACAGTCCTACCCCCTGCAGCACCTTAAAGATCCTCAACAGGTGTCGCAGCTTCCAATAAAAAGGCACGTGTTTAGTGGTGTTGAACAGAGCAACTGCAAGGGTATTTTGCCTTTTCTCTACAGACCTGCCTATGCTGCTGTTAAACTTGAGACGCTACCAACAGGAACAGACATCACATTTCACGCATCTAAAAACCCATAATACCATCCTGCTAGTTGTTAGCAATCCAGAGTAGCTCCAGTCTGAGCTCTGGACTCAGAGGGGAAGACAGGGAGCTGTTTTCTGGCAGTATAAGTAGCTCAGACAACTTCTCTATAGCAAGAAAAATCACAATAACCTCTTTTCCTTCTCTCCTCTCTGTTTCCCACTCACCATTACTAATTTATCCTGATTGTAAAAGCTTCTATTTGCTCTAAGCAGATCCTGTTCCCTTCCTGGGAAGAACAGCTACAAAGACATAATATTCCCAGTGGAGGGTTTGTGCTTGGATTCAGGCAGACTCAGGCAGATATAATGATCTCTTGATGGGAGCCCCCCTTTTTCAATCAGCCAACCCACGACCATTTTAGTGTGATTGTAATCTGAAATAGGACACTGGGAGCTGCATCTGGAGTGAGCCATCCCATGGCAATGCGCTGACGTTCAATTTATTGTCACAGGGAAATATTTGGCCGACGTTTTATGTCTCTGCAGAAAACCCAGCTGACCCGCTTGCATGTGCCAGCCATTGGGGCGGGAGGCTGTGTCATGTGGATGCTGAGTGGCACCAGAGGGTGGCCCCGCCACTTGCAGGGATGCAACCTTATCCTCTGTGCACGTCCACCCATGCAGATCATGCTGAGTTGAATCTTCCCCGTCCTTTCTGGCTGCAAAACAAATGCTAACACTGCCCCGGAGCACTACTGTTGACTCAGGAGGCTTCTCTGGTTAGTTCTGAAGTTTCTCTGCATTTGTGTCTCTTTCACATTCTCCCATTGCCATGGATCCTGGCTGGCTTTGCAGCCCATCTCTGTGCCATTGTTAAGCTCCTTGTGAGGAGGCAGAGCCTCCTGCTCAGGCAGTGGGGCAATTCCAGCTGTGTGAGGTCGGGCAGCTGCTCTGTTCTGGGCCCTTTGTTCCTCTACAGCCAAGGGAGAGAGCAGCGGTGGTGGAGGATGGTTCCTCCCGTCAAGCTGAGTGGGATAAATAGCTCTCAAGATGTTTCTGCCTCTCTCAGTTGGATACAGAAGGTGCCTGGGCACCTAGAGTAGGATAGCCATTTAGGTAATGGTACCTAGAGTAGGATAGCCATTTATTGATGGGGGCCCATTAATGGGACAGCCAGCATCACTTAGCCATGACTCTTTATCAAGCCTGTGTCTGCTTTACTGCTTTTGTTTTGATCCCAGTGTCACACTGTGGAACCAGTGGTACCTCTGCAGGATGTCACCCCTGGAGTCCCAGCCAGCATGGCTGGAAATGCCTTGGTGTGCAGTGCTCACTCCCTTGAGCACTAGAAGCATTTTGCTGACAGGCTGGTGTCTGGGGAGGGAGGTTAGACAGGTTTCCCAGGGACAGAGGCTGCCACTCTGCCATGGAACTCCACCACTACAAACTGCACTTTAGCCCAGCCAAAAGCCAAGGTGGGACACAAGCACCGCCATGTGCCTCCTGGCATTCAGCCCTGGATGCACTCTCCTCCTGCTACTGCTGTTGGAGGCTCTAAGGCTGTCACTTTGTCACAAAGTCCTAAATTATGCTCCCAGTGCTTGCTGTCAGCTGGGCCTGTCAGTTCCAGAGCACGGTGTGGCGCCCTTGGCTTTACGCTTGTCTGCACCACCCTGACTGACTGTGGGCATCGTATAAATAATAAACACTAATTCACTTAATGCCTTCCCTCTGTCCTGGGTTTTACAGCAGCACAGATCAGCTAGTAGGTCATGGGTGCAATCACATCCCTGTCAACAGTGTAATCTGTCTCTGTGTCACATCTGGACAGGCCTAATTTAGCAGGGATGTTTTTTGGAACTAGCTAATAAATTGTTTGCTCCATGTGGTTACCCAGGCCCGCTCCCAGCACTCCTGTCATCCTGGTGTGTGGCCTGTGACTGTTTTCAGTAACTGGTCTCTGGCCTATGTGGTTGTGTATGCATTCAGGGCTCTGCTTGGATACAGTTTATCTGCAACAATGAGCAGCTCCATTGGGAGTGCGGCTGGGATGCAATACCTGGGAGGGTCGGGGGTGACACCCTGTGGGTTTGGGTGCTCCAGGTCCCCAGAGTGTTGTGATTGCTGCACTGTTCCAGGCTGGGGCACAGGCACAGCTCCTGTGCAGCAGCCCCGCAGTGAGGGATTGTGTCTCATTGATTGTTTTTTGTATCCTTGGAAACTGAAAGGGCATTAAAATTGCATGGTGTGTGCAGTGCTGATGCACTCTGCTCCTCATAGTGCTGCCTAGGGCTTGGAGATGGCTTCAGCCTCCAGCTGCCAGTGTGAAAAGGGCACTGGCTGGTTGGGGAGAAAAACTAAGCTACAACTGAATGGCAAACTGTTTAGAGGGAATACTATCTATTTAGAGGGAATTGAACCAAGGCTAGGTTGGATGGGGCTTTGAGCAACCTGGTTTAGTGGAAGGTGTCCCTGCACGTGGCAGGGGGTTTGGAACTGCATGACCTTTAAGGTCCCTTCCAAACCATTCCATGATTCTATGAAGTACCTGTGCAAATTGCAGTGATGGGGTCCAGGGGGGTGTCTGGCTCCGAGACACCCCTAACCATGGCTCAGTACCTTCTCTGTTTTGTTTCTCACAGCAGAGAGCTCCTGCCCAAGAGGAGCTGCCTGCCTTGAGATCATCCCACCTCAGCCATCGGGACTGCTGAGGCTAGTGCCAGGCCCTTAACGTGGGGTTCCTGCCTTTGGAGCATGCACAGCTCGCCACCCACCAGCCTGAGGAACTGTGCCTACAAAAGCCCAAGTATCTGGTTAGGGCTTCATCATCTAATGCCAAAAGGGAGTTAACATAATCCCTCTGGGATTACACGCAGGGTAGAAAAGGGGTAATTCTCCAGCCCTCACCCCATTTTGCCCCAGCTTTTCTGCCTTAAAATAAATTTACTAAATAAGAAATACCCGCTCCGGTGGCTGATGTGTGGACATTTGTTTGTCACCTTGTGCAGGAGCTGCACACAGAGTTGTGCACAGTGCATTTGGGCAGGGCTTTAACCCATGTCTGGCTGTAGGCAGTGCAGGGTGTAGGGCAGTGCTGCCTACATGGGAGCTCCCCTGGGCCTCCTGAGGCAGCACTGGCCGCTGGGTTGGACCCTGTTTGTGGAGTCCCACAAGTGCTGCCAGCAGGTGCAAGAGCTCTGGGTTCAGCCGTGCCCTCACCTGTGCTCAGGTAGGTCTCAGGCAGTTCTCCCCAGCACTAGCAGATCTGAGGACAAAAGGGTTTCTCTGGAATTGCCCCCAAACCCAAGGGAAGGAGCACTGAAGGGTTGTCTTTAGTCTGGGGCTGCCCACAGCCCAGGAGGCTGCTCTGAGTGTTGCCATCAGCACACACGCTCCCACAGCATCTCACCAGCACCCGCCGTCCTGTCCTCAGCCAACAAACCTGCTTTTGCATCACATCTAGGTTACTGTCTCTCAGACATCAGATTTTTCATTTCCTAAAATGGTACCAGCACAAAGGCTCTCCCAGGATCTCATTTGCTCCTGCCTTTTCACTCCTGCTAATTAGTACCGTGGCTGCCGAGTCACGCAGCGGGTGTTCATCTCTGTGCATGTGCTCAGAGAAGATGAACATAATATCTGCATCACGGGATCCTGCGGGTTCACTGGCTGGGGAAGGCAGGTCCCTGGTGCTCCAGGAATTCCTCTAGCTACGACAGGATCTGCGGGGCACCAGCAGACCCTGGGTGGTGTCCTCAGCTCCGCACAGCCCTGCGATTCAGGGTGCTCCGGCTGCTCCCCGTCGGAGCTCACACCGCTGCCGGGAAATGTCCACAGGCACCTATGCCTTGAGATGCTCCTGGAGATGCCACTGGTGGGTGACTCACAGGCTGCTGTTGAGGGCCTTGTGCTTGAGCACGGTCAGACTTGTGGAAGAAAGGGAATGGGGCAATTGTCTGTGAGAGTACACGGGGAGGAGAGAAAGACAGTGAAGAGAAACCACAATTTGTTGTGGGCTTCAACTAATGGGCATCGAGTACTCAGAAATCACTCGGTAAAGTGCACCAGATCCCCACAAAGCCTCGCTGGCAATGAGTCACTGGTTAATGTACCGCTAACTTGGATTTATAGGTTTAATATTTTTTCTGTTGCACTGTTTCTGATGCTGTGCAGATTGCTTCATCTGTTTTCTTTCCTGTCCTGAGGTACATTAAAGTAGGATCTTTTGGGGTTATTATTTTTTAATAAATAGATTATATTTCAAAGGACATTGAAAAAGTTCCTTGCCATTTATTCCTCAAGACTGGAAATGGTTTGTCTAATGTCCTAGTCCAATTTGCAAGGTGGCTTACTATCTTGTCCCTATATAAATATGCTTTTTCTGAGGATCTAATGAATATAATAGCCACTGTGGATGTGTTTATTTTAATAGTGGTCATGCAGGAGGAGCTCTTAATGAAAACATGTTCATTTTCTCTTCCAGAGATCAAAACTGTTCTCTGGCAAGCGCTGAACAAGTAGGCACTCAAACTCAGCCATGTCCCATGGAGCCAGGTGAGAGTGCCAGTGTGCTGCCACGGCGATGTGTGACACTGCCCGTGTGGGATAGCCTGGTCAAAACTGGGGCTTACAGTCCAAGGTATCTGTGGGAACACTGTGGGACATTCCTGAACACCGTGCTTCACTCTGTGGAGCCAAGATCCCGCTTGAGCAAAGCCAGGGAAAATGGGTTTAAGGTTTGTGGTATTTCAGTTGCTGGGTATTTAATGGCTGTAATTATTAATTTTTGAGACTGTACATACATCACACACACACACACACACTCTATAGATAAATATATATAGAGACAGACACAAACGTATGTGTGTGCATATGGATATGCTGGGTTTCATGAGTGAGACGCCTTCCTTTTACCATTGTCCCTCCCCAGACCAGGCTCGCCCAGTGCAGGTGGCCCTGGGGCGGTGCAGAGGCTCTCCAGAAGTTCCAGGAGCACTTAGGCTCCTCCGGTAGATTTCAATGGGAACGAAGGAGCGAGAAGCCTGAAACTCTCCAGAAACGAGACTCGGGTTTAAAACAGTAAGGTGTTCCGCACCCTTTCCCTCGGGGAAGCGCTGAGGAAGGTGAGCCTCGGCCTGTGCCCCTTCGCTTAGGGGTCCGCCAGCCCCCAGCTCCCCCGGCCCTGGGCTCAGCACAGCTGCCCTCGGGCCCGCGTTCCCCGCAGCCAGCGGGGATCCCTTCCCTCCCGCTCCCCCAGCCAGCGGGCATCCCATCCCTTCCCTCCCGCTCCCCCA
>VXAY01007089.1:316885-366193 GCA_013399855.1 Oxyruncus cristatus
GCTGAGGGGCCGGCGGCTGCAGGATGGAGGCGATCTGGCTGTACCAGTTCCGCCTGATCGTCATCGGCGACTCCACCGTGGGCAAGTCCTGCCTCATCCGCCGCTTCACCGAGGGGCGCTTCGCCCAGATCTCCGACCCCACCGTGGGCGTGGATTTCTTCTCCAGGCTGGTGGAGATCGAGCCTGGCAAGAGGATCAAGCTGCAGATCTGGGACACGGCCGGGCAGGAGCGATTCCGGTGAGACCCGCGGCGCGGGGCCGGGGGCTGCGGGCCGGGCCCGGCTTGGGCGGGGGGCAGGTGGGGGGAGCAGCCGGGTGAGGCGTTTGGGAATGAGACAAAGAAGAGCCTAATTGGCACCTTTTTTGCCCCCCTATCCCACGTTTCGTGTGTCGCTGGGATCCTTGACTACCCCAAATGGCCGCGTGCAGGATGCGCAGGTGTGCGGGATGTGCAGCTGTGGATGTCGCTGGGCAGGGGGACGAGGCCCGGGGCAGCGCTGGGGCCGCGTTTCACCAGCCGGGAGGTGGCCGGGCATCAGCGGATGCAGCCGGCAGGGAAGGCTCCTGCTCCCCGCAGGTGCGGAGGCAGTGACCAGGATGTTTCACAGCCGAACACTTACGCTGATGTTCGCTAAACGCAGTGGAATATGTGGTTTGATGCTCTGCAGCGACAGCAGAGCTCAGCTCTACGTAGGACAGAGAAAGGTCGGGACAAACCCTTGGCTGTGGCTGTGCAGGGATGACAGGTGTTTTCTGGAGAGCGCCACGCCGAACGCTGCACAGGCGCAGGCAATTTGGGAGGTTAAGCAACAGTAACGAAATCTCGATGAGGAAAAATAAAGGCAGCATGTGGGACCGTGCCAAGTTTCCCACAGAACTGTGGGATAAAAACAGCAGCCGTGGTTGGAGCAGGCTCGGCCCCAGCTAAAGAGGGGCTGGTGCCGTGGGACACATGCTGCTCAGACAATGCTCATTTGGAAGGGCTGTGAGTGTACCCGCAGCTCCTGGCCTCCTGTTGGCTTGTATTTTTCATGCGTCTTTAACCCTTATCCGCTCTTTCATCCTGCTCCCTTCGGGAGCACTTTCTGTGCTCCACATCCTTGTGCAGCTTCACAGAGCTTCTACTTCTGTGCTGTAATGACTCGCCTGAGGAATGTTTTGGTTTCATTCAGTAGATGAAACCTCTCCTACCCCCACCCCTCTCACCACCTTCCCTCGCATGTGTGGCGCTGGCACCTGGCCCAGGACCTGCAGTAGTTGGTCCTTACCCACTGATAGGTTTTTCCTCTGCTACCTTGCAGCCTTGTGGGTGAGGAGCTGGTACTTTATTCTGCCGAGAGAGGAGGTGCTTTAGCTTGCAGTTGCATCAGCTTCCAGCTGTGGATCTTGAGCTGAGGTCTGTAGGAAACACACCTGGGTGCTGTTGCCTGTTTCTGCCTTTGCTGTGAAGAGTGAGAGCTGTGGGATGGCTTCAGTTTCCTTTCTCTGACACATGAGGAAGTTGGGGGCCCGGGGGGCTGCTTACCCTCGGTGCTGGGAGCTGACCCAGCCTGGCACTCGGGTTGTCAGCATGATGAGCAGGCGACCTTCAGCACAAGGGCAGCTGCGCTGCTGCGGTGGGCAGCAGTGAGCAAAGGCAGGAAGAGTGCAAGGGGCAGGAATGGTCAACGGCATAAAAAAACCCACTGTGCAACTTTGAAATGCCCTTGCCAAAGCGCAGGCTGAGATTCCCGGTGTGAAAAGCTGGAGGGAAATGAGCAAACACAGGTGCCTTTATGGTGCACTCTGAAATACGAAAAAAAAGGCAAAAAGTCTGGTTTGTGTTTATTCCTCTCAAATCACCATTGGCCCTGTGGCAAATTCTGTCCCATGAGGCAGAATTTGGAGAGTTCCTCCTGCAAGGTATGTTTCTTGGCCAGAGACAAGATTTAGCTATTACTAGAGTAAGCCAAAGCCCCTTGGATTTGTGGTCGTAGGCAAGAAGCACCATGGAGCAGGTGTTCTCCAGAACCCTGAAACTTTTTTTTGTCATAGCACAGGGAATTTCTTAAGAAGGAAATCCATGAGAATGAGCTCCACTTTTTCACTGAGTTCTCTGATTTGCACGTTTCCAGTCTGCTTTGCATAGTTTAGTGGCTGCCCCATGAGGATGAAACCACGGTAGTTATTTTGAAGACACCTTGGCGTTCTCTGAGAGGCAGCTGTGCTACATTTCTGCTCTTCCTGACCCCCTGCTGTGAGCTCTTTCACTCTCCATAAATTAGAAGCAATTTCCATGCAGTCAAGGCTTAAGTTACAGTTAAGCATGTGCCAGTCTGTTTTGCCAGATCAGCCCCAAAACATGCTGCCTGGGGCAGCACTAAGGCTGTAGAAGAGCAGGGTCCAATTCTTCCTGGATTTAGCAGGGTTTGCCCATCTCTTGTTGCTCAGATACTGTGATTTCTGTGTCTGAAACGTGATGTTGTGTAATGCTAGCAAAACCAAAAGCATGTGCAGCTCTCGCTGCCTGGAACTGTGTCCCACCACCTACATAAGAGCTGTTTCCTTCCAGCCAGCAGCTCTCCCTTGGCTAGAGAGGGAACTACTCCAACAAACAGACCTGGGTATGAGTCCCCACCATGGGTGCAGAAGAGGGAAGAGTTCCCAGACAGAGACAGCACCTTTATGGTAAAACTTGATCAAAATAGGCACAAATCCCTGTACTGCTCTGCACCAGCATGTGAGCATGGCAGGAGGAGGGAAGGTAGAAATCGTGGAAGGGAATTGGGGAGGGATGTGCAGCAAGCAGGCAATATACTTTGCTTCCTGCAGATTGGTAAGGAAAACTGTGGGAAATGTTTTAAGAAAAGGCACTGAGACCTTCACCTAGTTTTACCTCGAAGCAGCGTTCAGCTTAGATCCTGTCATGTCTTTCAGAAGTACCTGAGGCATTGTTGATGCTGGCAGAAGAGCCAGGGCTGATGGCATGGAACACAAGGGAGAAGCAGAAATGCCTGTGACAGTGTGGGGGTGAACTCAAAGCGCCAATATCTGTTTGCAGCTGGCTGGATAGCAAAAGGCAGATCTAATTCCCTCAGTGCCAAATGTGCAGAGTGACTGTTGTCCCTCAGCCAGGCAATTGAAGAGGACAAATTATCCAAACCCAGCCAGCTATGGTTTTTCCCCTGCTTCTGGCCTACTTCAGTTTTGCCTGTGAGTTTTCACCCATTACTGCATGTCTGTTGATAAAACAATTCTTGAAAACTCCAGTTCCTCTTTTCTTGTGGTGTCTTTGGCAGATACACACACTACAGGACCAAATAATTGGTAACAACACTCTTGCATGGCCAAAAAAAGGACTTGTCGCAAGGTAAAAATACAGCAGTGCCTACATTTTTCCAGCAAGGAAAGTTCAGGCCTGAGTGTGGATTCCTCCAGGGACTGAAATCGATCACTGCTTCTGGATTTAGATTGAATCCATGACTTTGCAGAAACACCACCGATTTTCAGCTTCTTGGTTTTCCCACGTGTAGTAGTCATGGAACTGTAGCTCTGCTCAGGCTCGTGGCCTCAGCTTCGCTCCCTCATCTGTGATTCCCTGTGCTCTCTGATCCCCTGTGCTGCCCCTGGCTGTGTTGGGCTGGCCCTGCTCGGAGGAGCTGTGGGAGATGGGCTCCATTTCTCAGCCCTCAGTTCCAGGGTCTTTCTGGTGACTGTTTAATGTTGTCAGCATTTGCCAGGAGCACAACGTATGGTGGTGCAGATTCTCCTCAGAAGCTGTTGTATCATTTTGCTGGTTTTCGGGGGGTCACACTGGCTGCTTCTGTCAGTGCCAGTAACAGTAACAGTGTCCTGTCACTGCAGTGTAGCTTTGACCAGTGGTGTAGTGTGAGAAAATGGAGGGATTGGGTTGATGTCCCTGTGCCAAGGCCCTGGGAGTATGGAGGAGAGCTACAACCCCATGGTCTGCCTCCCAAGTCTCTGACTTCTTGCTTTTATGTATCTGTCAGGCAGTGGGTGTTTGGTTTCAGTTGAATCCTTTAATTTGTCACAGTGCTTCTAAACCAATGGGTTGGATGAGAACTTACATGGCAGTGGATTGGACTCTTCAGCCCAACAGCCAAGGCCATACAGAGAACTGTGAGAGAAAAGAGACCAAAAGTGGTGGGGATTTTGAACTGAGCTGTAATAAATCAGTGGGGCAGTTACCCAAGGGTGAAGTCTTAGAGCCAAGATAAATTGTCTCTGTGAATGACAAGCTCTACAGAGCGCAAGCTAAAAGTGCTAAGGCATTGTCTGAATGGCCTTCTCTGCCCGGTGTTCTGCAGGGTAGACAGGGTGGTGGTAATGCTGCTTTCTTCAAGGACAGATGTTCAGACAGCTGTAACTTAACGCTTTGTTGTGGCTCCTTCCTTTGCAGGTCCATCACCAGAGCCTACTACAGGAACTCGGTGGGAGGACTCCTCCTCTTTGACATTACAAACCGCAGGTCCTTCCAGAACGTCCACGAGTGGCTGGAGGAGACCAAGGTGCACGTCCAGCCCTACCAGATTGTCTTTGTTTTGGTGGGTCACAAGTGTGACCTTGACACCCAGCGGCAAGTGACCCGGCACGAGGCGGAGAAACTGGCTGCTGCTTATGGTATGAAGTACATTGAGACCTCAGCTCGGGATGCCATTAACGTGGAGAAGGCCTTCACTGACCTGACTCGGGATATATACGAGCTGGTTAAAAGGGGGGACATTTCAATCCAGGAGGGATGGGAAGGGGTAAAGAGCGGGTTTGTCCCAAACGTAGTGCACTCTTCAGAAGAAGTGGTGAAGTCAGATAGGCGGTGCTTGTGCTGAGCTCCTCTAGTGAGGCGAGTGGTGATGAACTCTACTAACCAAACGTACTTTACTAAGCGAACTCAGTGTGACAGAGGGGAGAGCAGCACTCCCGTTGGGAACAGCCTCCCACATTGTTTTGGACACCAGAACAGAGCCCGGAAAGAAATGTTCTGTTCCAAATAACCTTTCAGGACCGGGGGCTATAAACCTGAAGCAGAGTGAGTGAGGGTGCATGTAGATGTTGTAAGGAGACAGGAAGCAGAAATGAGGGGCTGCACAAGACAGGAGAGAGTATACGGAGAGCTGAATGGGCTGGCACATGCCAGGGCACTGTACATGTCCTCTTTTAAGTAAATCCATAGCTCCCTGTTGGGTGTTGAAGCCACAGGATGGATACTTTAGTAATATGACAGATAAGCAGAGAGAAGGTAAGAGGACATTTTTGTTTGTGTCAGCTGTTTATTACCACCAGGAAGGTGTAAGGGCAGATACCATTTCCTCATAAGGTCAGTTCCACAGGCAAAGTTTACTGACATGGTGTGCACACATCTGAGTTTCCTTTCTTATGTTCTTGAACCTAGTTCGATAGCAAAGAATATTCTGTGGGATTTCAAAGAGGAAAACAGTAGTTATGTGATTGATTATTAAAATTTAAATTATCCCCCTCCTCAGTAGTGCTTTTCTTGCTGTGCTGAACCAGGAATCTGAGTGGCAACTCCTGCTGCTGTAGTGATTATTCAATGCATTTTTTTACGCATTTACTGCCTAGGTGAGTACCTTGAAAGTACCCCGGGTTCAGGGCTTTCCAGCAGAATTAAGTAATCAAGAGCATAAAGAGAGAACCATGTCCTCAGGTGTTGTATCTTAAAGCCAGGGCGTTGCAGCCTGGGGTGGGACACACCAGTGTTTCTGTCTCACCGTCAGCTCTGTGCTGACCAGGTCACAGGGAGGAGTGGAAAGGAGGGAGGAAAGAAACAAACCCAACAAAATAAAAAACTTGAAAAGCTTAACTCAGGTGCATCAGACATTCTAAAAGGGGAGATTTGCTTTTAAGGAAGTTAAATAGCGTGGAAAGCAACAGCTTCCATCTGCACTTTCTGCTGTTGGAGTGTCATTTTCTTTCTTGGCCTCTCTGGAAGAGAACTGGCACTGGGAAGGCAGAGCACACAGCAGGAGTGTCTGAGCAGGTGGAAAAGAAAGCCACAAACATGCTCAAGAGTAAAATTTGTTTTCCTCCATGTTTTAGTTTGACAAGAGAGGATCCATCTCAGGTTGGCCATCATGGGATGGCAGCCCCGTTACAAAAGCTGGATGAGGGCGGATATTTTCTGGGAATGCCATTCACCACTTGAGAAGCTTTGCTTCTGCCAAGTTTTAACTCAAGCTTTTGAAGTGCAGCAGGGTGACTGTGCTCCTGTAGCAAACTAGGGAAGTTCAGCCTATTGAGCAAACAAACAAAACTGCAGTGACTTTTTTTACTCGCGTTTGCAGGCTTTAGACACCGAACTGCAGTGGTCAAGAGGAGGGGATTAGGTAAAAACCACAGGAAGCATCTAGTGTTTGATTTTAGGCCTCTGAGTAGAGAACAAAATACTTGTTCCAGCTTTTTAATCTACCCCATCTGTTGAAGTGTGGGTCTTGACTGCTGTTGAGTTCGGACGGTTTCTCCCTTTGAACCCGTTCTCACAGTTTGCAGCAGCACATGGGTGGGTCTGTATTGAGAAAAAAACCTGTTGTTTCTGTTCTGAAGCTGAAAAAAAACCCCAACAACCCAAACCCTGAACGTTTTTATTTTCAGTGTTCTAGGAACAATTTAACTTCCTGGGCTCTGCAGGGGAGCAGCACCACTGCACCTTCTTGGAGGGCACAGGGAGCAAATGCAAGAAGAGGAGAGGGCAGGAGTGGCCTGGTGCTTTTCAGTGAGCTTGTCCCTGCTTGAATAGGCTGTGAACATATCAAACATCTCGTGCTAAAGCCCACAGAATGCCAGGCACAGTCACTTGTGGTCGAGTTGAGTTCCCTGAAGATTAAAAAGAAAAAAAAAAAAATCCCATTACAAGTCTGTTTGTAGGTGAGCAGAGCTGGAGAGGACGGATGCAGGGAGCGCTGCAGGAGCTTGGCTGACGCCTGGGCAGAGCGTGGGGTTTGCTCAGATCAGGTCAGTCAGTTGCATTTTCACAGGGGGAAGGACAGACACCTACTGAAGGGTCATTTTCTTCATGGAAAGCCCACCAAGCAGCCACTTCGGCTTTTCAGGAGCCAGCTGGTCATAAGGTGTGTTTTGGGGTGCCTGGCTGAGGGTCACAGCGGCCCCAGGGGCAGAGCTGGTGTGTGACATGAGGGGCAGTCAGGAGCTGGATCAAATGACATTTTAGCAATAGTAAAATTCTATAATTCCCTGTGTGAAAACCTGGCCAGAGGGGAAAGATCACTCTTCATGAGACAGCCAATATTTTATTTAATGGGTTTTGGACGTTCCCCTTTACTGCTCCCAGGGAGAAATTCCAGAAAGCCTAAGCCAGTAAAGTGCATTCAGGCCTTCAGAGTAAATCTTCAATTTAAAAAACAGAAGTGTCGCAATTCTAAGGAGGAACAGTACAGAAGAAAATGTACACAGTCTTAACTACTTAGAGGTAATAAATTGTTATACTAACTGATAGAGAAATCATTATCTACATCTTTTTCTAATTCCTTGCATTTTCTAGACAGCTTATTAAAATATAGGAAATGTAGATTCATCTGTACAAAATTTGGAATGTTTTTTCTAAGATGAAGAACTTACAGGATATGCTAAGAATTCTTTTCTAACAACTGGTTTTAATGCTTTGACTTAGAGGGACTTTGTGAAATCAGAAGGTGATACCTTTCACAGGATAAAGGTCAGGAGCTCTTATACTCTAGGACAAAAAGAGAAAAAAAAAAAAAAGAAAAAAGCTAACTTTCTGTGGTCTCTGCCACATGTTAAAAACAATCTGCATGTTAGACTGAACTTGCTCAGAACCTCCAGAATAAAAACGTACTATCCTCTGTCCTCGCTTTGTTATGCACTGTAACGAAATGTGAAAATAACGCTGTATTTAGCTGTCTGTCTGTGACTGAAAACATGCTTGTATTTAGCAAAATGGTTACTACGTGATAATGTGAAATTCAAAACTTGTAAAGAAACTTTGGTGGGGTTTTTTTTTCCTTCCCCCCCCCTCCCTCCCCGTCATTCTCTCCGAGTGAGCTGCTGCTCCCTGTCCCGCTCTGTACCTCCACACCCAGGCAGTGCCTCGCAGTTGCTGCTCACTGTTCTCTGCAGGCCCCTGCTTCGCTCTGCAGAACCAGCCCTGTGCCTTGCTGAGCAAAGTCAGCCCAGCTGTTCTGAAACAGTTCCCTGACAGCCCCTGCTCCCTGCAGCCCAACTGGCCTTGGCCCCTCCAGGCCCTTGTCAGCAGCAGGCAGGACTGGTGGCACAGCTCCTGCCAACTGACCTGCTGCTCCTACACAGAGCAGCAAAGGCTGAACAGCACAGGCCAGAGCAGACCTGGAGAAGGGTTGGTCATAGGGAACCTTGGGCTCTCGTCTGTGAGGTTTGGGGTTTTTCTTTTACTTCACATCAAACACACAAACCCCAAAACCTGAGTTAGGATGGCCACAGCCATCTCCCATCCCCCTGCAGCCGGACACCTTTGAACACAGGAGCAATTTCAGCTCCAAGGCTGTCACTCAGCCCCCCCTACACACAGCAGTAGGTCCCTGGCAGTGGCACAGCTGATTTTGCTCACTGCTGCTTTTGCTGTGCAAAAATGCTTAACTGGTCATTTTGTTGTGCACAACAAAGGCAGGCAATTCCTGCCTTAGGAGCAGCCCGAGGCAGGGAACACGCTTCAGCCTGTTGGGATCTCATTAATCCAAACTGAAAATTGTAAGCGAAATCGGGACATGTTAGCAGCTACCTTTCCATCATTGCTGATGCTCAAAAAAAAAAAAAAATAAGGGAAAGCAGCAGCCTGACCAGCCCCACATCCTGCCTGCCATAGCAGATGTCTGGTAGAATCCATTAAAGTTCCACTGCTGCAGCCACAGATAGTGAAACAAACAGCACTGCCCTGGGGGAAGGTACAGAGAAGCCCAGCCCAGGTACTTATCCATGAGGGTGCTAAGGGTTTACCTGCTCTCGGCCCTTCCCTGCAGCTCTTTGACAAGAAGAGTGCTGGTAAATCACTTACTTTCAGTCACCAATTCAGATGTGCTGACTCACAGTCCCCCCTTTCATTCGTGCCAGGATTCAGCAGCCACACTTTTCACGTCTGCTGCTTACACGGAATTTTTCACCTCCCCTCTGCCCCCAATTAAGGGAGGGAAACATTATAAAAGATCACACATCAGATTCATGACTCTCACACAAAGAAAGATGCACAAAAACAGCTGTTTGCCACAACTGTTTAGTTTTACTATTTTAATATCATGAAATAAAAGTACAAAAAATTTACAGGTATATTGTTTCTTACATGAAGATCGAACAGTTATCATTTGCATTTATTTTGCAGTGAAACCTGTACTCTCAGTCACAGAATGTGAATAATAGCCACTGACATCACCACTGAGCATTTTGTTTTAGAAAGAAACTGCAGAGGTAAAAGGCAACAATCTCGCAAGGCTTCGAAGGACCAAGAAAATACTCCAACAGAAACACCAGAGGTCACGTTCCAGTCGGGCACCCTTGTCTAACACAGGCTTCCACCTGGGAGGCTGAGAGTGCTCAGACATTTGAACTGGACTTCAGGGCTAAGGGGTTGGAAATGGGGGCTCTCACAGGCTCTCGGTGTTGGGGTGTCCTTGTTCAACGCGTTTGCCAAAATAAGCAACGTGTGCGTGTGTATGAGGACGAAGGGGGGTGAGAGCTCCTGCAGGCTTGACATGGCTTGTCCTGCTCACTCCATTTACCACTGCTGAGGACAAATCACAAACTGCTGTGTGTAAAGTGCTGAGGGCTCAGTAACAGGCAGTTAGCTAACCCATAATTACTACAGACAAGTTTATCCAAAGCGGATATTCAGGAATGCTTTGCAGACTGACGCTGCCCATCACCTCACTGAAACAAAATCCAAGACTCCACTCTGTTTGTTCTGTTTTCCAGAACTTTACAGCTGCACGTCTTCCCAGCCCAAGTCAAAGGTAACTCCATCAGCTGTACACAGAGATGAAAACCCTGCAAAGCCTTAACCCACTAAAATGTCAGGCTCCATTTCACACGTGCCCCTCAGCTTTTCAGACAGGCTTTCAGGTAGAAATTTATTTATGACCGACTGGTCTGATCAAAATACTGTGTCCTTTGCTGGACTGTGTTGTGCCTTTTCAGATAATTCTTTTCATGAAGCATGCATGAGACCAAAATTTGAGTTTACAAATAAATAAAATGGTGCTCACCATTAGTTTTTATATATTTTACCATTTACTGAAATGCTGACAGTAACTCAGTCCCGAATGAAGTTTGGGGGTGTTTAAATAAAAAATATTTGGAAATCGATACCACATTTAAAATTGGCAAAACTATGCTTTGTTTTTGGAAGGGTCCTGCTTGTTTCTTCTCTTTACGTCCCAATTATAAACCCTAGCCATATCTGAGGGTGTGGAATTAAGGAAACAGCTCATGCAATCAGAAAAGAGAAAACACTTCTAACTCACCCCAGAGGCTTCATGGGGACACAAACACAAGCTTTGCTACCTCCAGCACACTGACCCTCAGCTCAGCCCTGCAAACACAACCTTCCATTGCACTGCTAGAACAGGTTAAGTTCACTGGTGCTACAGAATTTTAAGGGCAGCCAGTCTAGGATAAAAAACACATCAGGAAATCGGTTGTTACCTTTATGCTGGCTTTCACATACACCTCCTCCCCCACAAAGGAACAGAAAGGATACTGACTTCTGTAGTGGTGAACTGATCTCTGAGAAAATCCAGGTCTTCCTCTAGAAGATCGAGGTTTCTCGTAGCTGTTGACAAATTCTTCTCTAACAGAGCCTGAGCTTCATCAATATCATATTCAAGCATCACATTGGCCTAAAAAAGAAAGACTGATTAAAGCTCTTACTCTTGCATTGTAAGGACTAAGCAATGCCAAACTTACTTTAGGCTGTTTTTTATAACTTATGACTTTAACAACAGACTGCCCTGACAGGCCAAGACAACAAGATTGAGGACAGGCAATACCAGAATCCAAGGCCTGCACCCCTTCAGGGACTAAGTAATAAATGCCTCTAGTGTGACTTAAAGAAGTTCTCTTCCCATAGCTAAGCAAGAAGAGATTTCTCTCTCTGTGTGGATCACATTCAGCCTGTCAGGGATCAGCATCTCACCTTCACCATATTTGAAATGTGAGACACTTCGTGTTTCTCAGCAGCACCTTTCAGGTGCCACACAACTCTGGAGACAGTTTTGTTGGACTCAAGATTAACCTCAGGCTCTCTGTGTGGAACACTGACCAACAGCTCACTGGCACTGGAACAAGAGCTACTAAAGGTATTTAAAGATAGAACAGGTATAGAAGTCCTGTCTGATACTGTGGTGGTGGTTTTTAATCCACAAATGGTTATTTCAGTAAGAAGCTGCCACAGGAAGAGGTAAAAGAACCATGTCCGGTGAAGATGCACCACTGAAGCTTTGCCCTCAGCAGAGCCATGTGCTGGGACCGACAGGATTCCAGGGAAGGCTATGCAGAGCTGCCAGAGTTGGATAAACCTTTCTTTTCTAAAGTAAGCGGAAGGCAGAGCTGCCCCAGTAACAGTGACAGGCACAGCCCAACACACAGACTGTAAGCACCAGCAAGGAGAAAGGCAGAAGGCCAAGAACACCTACACAGAGTAACTGCTTGTGACATTTCACTATTGCTTTTCAATGTGACCTGTCAGCAGGAGGAACTTTCTCCGACGTTCTGCTATGAAATAAACCCGGGATGCTCCATGAAAGCCAGTGTTTGTGAATTCTGAAGACAGTCTCTGGAAAGGAGGTATCAGAAAAATCTTCTCTTTTTATGATAGAAGTGGGAGAAGTTGGGAGCAACTGTCCAGTTAGTCTGGATGCTTCATGTGTGTAAACAATGTTTCTGTGCTAACCAAGGGGTTTGTTTGGCAGCCAACACTGGGACTTAGGAACATCTGTGATTTCAAAGTCTCAAAATAAGCATCAGCAAGTTACCTCCACATATCAGGAAGCCTCTAAATACAAAATCCCCCAATCTGATATTCCTTAAGAACTTATAAATCTGGGGTGTGAGTGCTGATCCCACCAGGCTGTAGCACAAATTCCACTCTAAATGTTGGCAGGCACCTGTGAGCAATGGAAATCCCATCTTTCCCTAAAAAGGTGCATGAAAAGGGAAAGCAAGATGCTAAATAGGAATAATGCAGAGAAGATGGGAAGCTACTTGCCAAACTAAGTTACTTTGCTGGGCACATTCCCATCCCAGGCAATGCTGGATGGTAATTTGAACCAAAAAGTGACAGAAGTGGTAAGGAAAACACAAATAAGGTTTTTGGAAAGAACCACCCAGCAAAATGACGATTCTCTGAAGTCTTACTGTTCAGGCACCAAATAAAACAGAACCTTCACTAGAACACTGAAGTTGCCTAGTTAGCTGTGCTCTGCTGCCAGGGCACGGCTCTGCCACACACCCCTGAACAGAATGGTGCCCACAGCCACTACAACTATGGGGAGACAGCAACCAAAACTTCCTTTTACAACCCTTTTAAAAGTTATTTAAACAGTTTCAGAGAAAGTTCCATTTTACTTACCCCCAACCACAAACAAACTTTATCTGTAGGAGGAACTGAAGCTTTGCAGTAGAGATTATCTGCCAATAAAAATCTGGTTTCCATTGGTTGTGTGGAATCCTTAAGACAAATGATAAAACTTAAAATTGCTATTTTCACTGGAAACTTATGTCAAAGACATAAAACTTACAGTAAAGAGCACACTTTTCTGCTTTTTGCCATTGATACAGAATTAACTTGGGTGGAACTCTACGTAATTTTAATTCCACATTAAAGTTAGCTCCAAGAATAATGCATTTAAAAAAGATACCTTTAAAAACAACATAGAAACCTTTATAAAGAATGGAGATGAAGTCAAAGCTTAGCTGCAATCTATACACTATTAAAAGTGAAGTCTGCATTACAAACATTAACTTTTTTTGAACTAGCTTTCAAAAATACTACATACCTTTAAAAACAATTCTGTTATTTATAAAGGCATATTAAGTGTGCTCTCCAAAACATTTCTTGCAATGTGTTCTGTTAGGGTGGAAAGGTCGTTAGCTTTTCTCATACTCATTAGATATTCAAAATAGTTTACCTTTTTCTTCTGCATGTGTTTTAAAATTTCTAATGTCTGTTTAATTTCAGGAATCTGACTTTTTAGCCTGTGAATTAACAACAGTCATGATTTATTATTTTACAGAGACACAGAGTTTCCTAAACAAGTGATCAGTTTTATTATACAATCCAACCTCCCTTTTAAAACTTGAAAATCTTATCAGGCTGACAAATGCAGGTTTGAAAGACACAGCATGTAAAGGCAGCTCAGCTCCAGCTTCACCTGCCTCTCATCACACTGAGGTTTGCTGGCTTCCAAAGCACAGAACCCATTCACCTTTCGGACTGGAACAACACACAGTAACACATACACCTTTTTACTAAAATAGCACATTTTTGCAGATTTGTAATCTCCTCAAAAGGAGGGAAACCTCAGCAGAAACAGAGACAGAAACCACTAAGTAAAACAAAACAAGTGTGTTACTTCTGAGGCTCACAGACTCTTCTGACAGGGAGCTGAGAGCCACAGCACTGAGCTCTGTCCCAAGCAAAGCTCTCCAGAGCTGAGGGCATCCCCCTCCTGACAGCACTGCCAGAGGCACCGGATCCCACGGCCTTCCCGGCCACCCCTGGGCTCCAACAGCAGTGAGTGCCAGAGCAGGGCTCCAGGGGAGATCCTGAGGGATCTCTGTCCAGGAAAGGAGCTTCATCTAAAGAAAATATTGCTTAAAGCTTTGATTTAAGCCTTTAAATTAAAATTTGTTTCTCACCTAGCTTCAGATCAAGACTGAAGCTACTGGAGAGAGAGGAGGTTACTTAACCAACAGTTACAGGCTTGGCACAGTAAACACTGGGCAAAAACATTCTCATTTACACCAGGCTGACAAAACCAAGAGACACAACAGTCCTTTCTGGCCTCAAGGGCTAAGGACCTATTCAACAACACTGTTAATTCTTTTACACGTAATTTTCAGGAAGAAGGAAGAAAAAAGCTGGGCTTTTCCAAAGGTACTATAAATATTAGCTCTCCTACCATCAACTTGTTATTTCTTGGGATTTTTAAAAAAACCTAGATTTATTTTTTAAAAAAACAGAACTGTGCTGAACATTTCCCAATTCTGCAAAAAGCATGACTTACCTCCTTTTCTTTTGAGCAAGATTAAGTTCCAAAAACTTATACTTCTGATACTGCTCATCCAACTTCTTAAGAACTACATCTGCTGTCTCATTTCCAGGCTGTTTCATAAAAGAATCTACATCTTCCTTTAAGGGGAGAAAGAAACCCTCAGTGTTAGAAGACTTTAACAGACATGTTATCATCTTACTGCAGCTACATCTAAAGGGGTTTTTGTATGTACAACTTTTTTTCGGGAGTGGAGTACAGAATCATTTAGTTTCCTTTCTTAGCCACCTTTTCATTTGCCCATACCCTCCCTTTTTGGTAGGGAACTAAGGGATAGGTGCAAGGATAATTTCATAACCATATTTGCTGGTACTTGTTAGTGGTGCTTTCAGTCCTGGCTGATGTCAAATGACACCTAATAGGGATGGATATCTGGGAGCACAGCTAAACCTGGGTTTCCTACCTGAAAGGCAGGATAATGCTTCTCCGTGGCTAATCAGATTATGAGCTACTGAAGATAAAACTGAAGAAAGGAAAGAATCATGGCCTGAGCAAGAATGTTGTGACAGAGAAAGACACAAAGGGGGGAAACTGGGGTATCTGCCCAGGCAGGTGCTGAAACAGTGAACAGCTTGGCTTCAGAAGCTCCTTCTATCATCAGCAGGAAGCCACAGAAAACTCTAGAGAACAACTCCAGCCTGTCCTACCATCAGCTGGAAAAGCTGCCAGAGAAGACAGGCTTGAGCCTGCCAAGGATGCTGACCTTGGCATGCAGCTCCTTCAGGCTCCCAGGAAGCAGTTCAGGTGCCTGGGGACAACGTTCCCAGCCTCTGGAAGGTACATCAGGCCAGAGTGTTTCTAGCCTGCTAACATTCACCCATGTACAATGCAAGATGACCCCACTCACCCACTGCAGTAATTCTGCCCTTATTTGTCTACACAGCTCAGTAAAACCCCATGGAAGCCCTACCACAGGCCTCTTCAGCTTCTCCTTTTGAACTCAGTGTCTCCATTCCAGAAGTTTCACATCAGAAAGAGACTATAATACCTTACTAAAGTGATACCAGATATGGACCTGCTTCCCCTCATTATGACTCCTAAGGTTGAAGCTGGAGTTACTCTTGGCTAAAGAAACTCACTGTGAAATTACTGAGCCCGGTAAGAAGTCCCCACCTTCCTTATCATTTAGGAAATCTGCAGCAGAAACACAAACTCCATCACAGACTGCAGGAGGCAGCACGGCCCAGGTGGCAGATCTGACCTCACCAGACCACACTCCAGACTGCCCAAGGAATGCCTCAAGCTACGCCCCCACCAACAGACCAGGAAGCATTCCTGCTCCTGATAAAGCTTGGAGAGACCTTCCAACAAAGAAAACAAGGGCGGTAGAAGTGAGGCCTGAGGATGCTGAGAAATGAAACTCCCTCTTGTGGAAGTGACTGCTGGCGTGAACCACCCAAGGCAGAAAGCAAAGGCAGGTGGGCTCAGTTCCCCCAAGTCCCTGCCTGGCACCCCCCTCTGCCCCAGCTCAGTCTGTGTGCACAGACAGAACCCACAGCCCCATGGAACAAAGATGCTGGGAAGTGAATCCAGGCCCCCTGTAGACTGGTGATCTCCTCCCACTGCATAATGCCCCATCCAAGGGGGGCTCAGATTTACCCCCCAGGTTTTCCAGCTGGGGCTTCCAAGGCCACTGGTCAGGCTTTGGACCCACCTCCCCCCTGCAAGGCTGAGGCTTGGTCACGTCCTGGAGCTTGAACAGGACAGCTCTGAGGCACAGCTGGGTGTCAATGCCATCAGAATCCCTGCTTTGTGGTGTATCCTGCAGCATCTCAACTGCAGAATCACCTTACAGGTTCTGCAAGGACCTGCCAAAACTCATCTCCGTCTTTTTAGGAAGAAAATTCACTGGCAAAACACCGTGTTTTGTACTGTAGATATAACACAGTCCTTGCAAACGTCAAGCCAAGGCACAGGAATGCTCTGTGAAAGCCCTGAAATGCATCAGGACAGCACATTCCCACTCATCCCTACGGTTATCTTCTGAGGGATGACCCAAATAGAGCACTGCAGGCACTCCCTCTGCAGAGCTGTCAGCACCTGTAGGCATGTGCAGGGAACAGACAAGAGACACGTGTTTGCAGATTTGCATCCTCACCCCTGCTGAAGAAGGCAGAACAAAGAAGGCTTTCTGTTTGGAAACATCTGGGCTACAGCTCAAACCCACCAGAGTTGGAAGTTCTATTTGGAGTGTTTCTTAGACTCCAGTAAAACATTGATTGAGGGCTTAACTACACTTGAAACCTGGAGAGGCACAAGAATTCAAAGATCAATGGTTCAGACAAGACATCAGCCATAAACTATTTGAAGAGCCTCTACTGAACCAAGACACTCACAGAAAACACCTGTGAAGATTCAGTCAGGCTGCCCATGCAGCGTGTGGTGGGCGAAATGTCAAACAAATGATCAGAAAGCTTTTATCATCATGACAGGATACAATGTTTTTGAAAGAGAAACCTGTGTTCTGAAGAAAAAGAAAAGGAAACAACATGGAACCAAACACAGCAGCTGCAACAACAGCCACCAGCACAGAGTGAGGGATGGGACAGATGCCCTCAAAGTGTTTGGTTATCTCCTGTTTCCTGCCAGGGTGGCACATCCACTGCAAAGCCAGCACAGAGCACAGATTCTCCTCTGTCATGATCAGTGAGGTCTCACAGGGCAGCTGAAGACATGGCCCTTCCCTTCATGTCTGTGTCGGTCCCACAAGGGCTATAAGGGAGTTTGCTGCAAGCAGGAATGGTTTTACAACCCGATAAGATTTGCCACAGCCCAATGATTGCTGAAAAAACTTAAAGGAAAGGGAGGATCTGGATCCACTGAAAGCAAGTGTCCTGTACCCTGTGTCTGGTCAGGCCCCACGAGCAGGACAAGCACTACACGTGGGAAACCAAAATGCAGGTCAAACACACTTAATTCTATAAAAGCAGTCAGATCTGATCAGTCCAAACAGCTCTGAGGAAGATATAAGAGATCTGAGAAATGCAGATTTTCAAAGTCTGAGAACATCTCAGTAACAAAGCAGCAAAAGGAACAGACCTCAACACTTCCAGGGCAGCCAGGGATGGCCACCCTGATCAATACTTATTGATCAGATGAGATAAAGCAGCAATCAAAATGGTGCACCAAGTGCCTGCTCACAGCAGAACACGAACAACAGACAATTGTGAGATTGTTTCACTGCATAAGCCAACGATTCCTTCTTTTCAGCTAATCAAGAGAATCATCAAATGCTTGGTACATCAGTTTTTAAAGTTGGATAAATAAGTTCTGCCTGTTTTCTGAAAGACACACGTTTGTTGGTTTTCAAGAAGGACACATGGGCCCTTCTGAAGTATGGATCTGCTCAGCAATCACGGGACTCTGGGAGGCAGATGCGGGGAAGGTGCCCGGAGCACGGAACTGCCCGAGGTGGCACAGGGGAGGCCCGGCGTGCCCGATGAGGAAGGACCAGGGCACAGTGACAGGGGGCCCCCTCACCGCCCTGAGCCGGGCCGTGCAAACACACGGTAAAGCCTAACGCGGGGGCCGAGCTTCCTGTAAAGTGCACTAATGCTTAACAACACCAGACCAGGAGCAAAACAGGAAAATGCCCAGGGCTGAGGTCGTTAGGGGGCACCGCCCGCCCGCCAGGCCGCGACCCCGCCGAGGTGCCGCCTCACGGGGCCGGGACTGCCTGGCGGCGCTCAGCCCCCATCACCCGGCCGCCCCGGGGCTGCCCGGTGCCCGTCCCTGCTCACCACGAAGGCCGCCTCGGGGATGCCGAGCGGGCCGCGCCGCCCACCCTGCGCCGCCGCCTCGCCGCCTCCGGCCGCCGCCATCTTGGGGAACCGACGCTGTGCGCGCCCCGCGCCGGCACGCGGCGGACCTAACGTCATCACGTCGGCGCCTTACGCGCCACCACCCATTGGCTGCCGGGTTTGGATGGGCGCGCGGCGTCGCGCGCAAGGTGGGCGGGGCTACGTCTCGCAAAGGGCGGCGCCCATTGGCTGGCTGGGATAGGGGGCGGTACCGGGGAAAGCGCGGGAGAGGGAGGAGGAGGAGGAAATGGGTCTGGGGGAGGGTCCTGCACTTCAGTGGTGGATCGGGGGCTCTCAGCACTGACACGGAGCTGTCACACAACACGAACGAACTATTAACTAGCTCAAGCTCACAACTGAAACCTCTGCAACCTCCAGAAACAAAAATACAACTATTAAAAATACTGGTCTTTAAGGCTGTTGCTTTTTGGTATTGAGACTTCGTACAGGGTAACATGCAGAGCTATGAGAACAACCTTTACACTTCCTCTGCTATCTTGACTTTCAGCATATGAAAATGGTGAGAAAGCCAAAGATTTAACTCGGTGTTGGTTAAGGCACCTCAGGACGGAGCCCGAGGTCACCCCTGTGCAGATCCTATTCATTAGGTGTCCACACTTTCCACTAGACCAGGTTGCTTGGAGCCCCATCCAACCTGGCCTTGAACACTTCGAGGGATGGGGCATCCACAGCTTCTCTGGGCAACCTGTGCCAGTGCTTCACCACCCCCATAGGAAGTTTCTTCCCAATATCTAATCTAACCCTGCCCTCTGTCAGTTTAAAGTCATTCTGCAGTGGTCCCATTATTCCAGGGCCTTGTCCCAAGTCCCTCCAGCTCTCCCTGTAGGCAATGGAAGGGGCGCTAAGTTCTTCCTGGAGCCTTCTCTTTTCCATTGTAAATGAGAGGAGTAACAAGGCAATCAACCACCCTAATTCAGCCATTATCAGCATTACAGAAAGCCTTAAGCCCTTGAACACATGAAAAAATAATCACATACACACATCTTGCATGTGCCAAAGTTTATTTTTTTTCCAAAACTTGTTTCATCAAATAATTGGATATGAGCAGTTTTTAAAAAAACAAACAATTTGCGTATTAACAAATTGTGAAGTTCCACAATTAAAATATCAACACAGCCAGTCTTGTGCTTAGGCTTCTTTTTAAAAAAATTATTCATATAACATAAACCCTCAAAATTTTTTTCCAGTTTGTGGCTAGTATATTCCACACATTCTGTATTCTTATAAAATGAAGGAACTCACATAAAGGAACAGCTGTACAAGAATACATCTGAAAAAAAGCAACCTAAATTATCGCAGCTCCTTTTAAATAAATATCCAATAAAAGGCACAAACCTGTCATAGGGGAAAACATAACATACAAAACAAGACCTATCAAATAAATAAAGTGTGGGTTGGGGTGAGGGAAATCTGTTCCAGCACCTATTTTGTCATTGCTCCAAGATGAAATTCCGGCCAAACATTTGGTAAAGGATTAAACTTAACCACAAGGATACACGTTTGAGATATACTGAAAGATTTGACATTACAATTCCTGTTGTAACTGTACCAGTTACCACAATCTCCTTAAATAAACGAGCACGAGCATCTGCATAAGGTAGTGATGCAGCGATGTGCAGATCAATGACAAGTCAGATACATCTTCAGAGGCATAGCAACAGGTTTTCTCTATTCCTACCTATCAGTAATGTATAAATGATAACATGTACAGTTTCCATTGCTCAAAAATATAATCTTTTAAATGGAAATAGATGACTGATACACAGTGCCCTTTAGATGCTGTCCTTACAATACAAACTACCCAAAACAAAAAGTTTTCCTTTTTATGTACAAATTAAGCACCGATCCACAGTGCATTACTATTCTAATTGTAACCCCCCCCCTCCCTGCCACACATCAAAAAACCCAGCTGGGGATACACCCTGTATTCAATCTTGCAGTCAGAAGTTTTGTTGTTACTTTTGTACAAGTCGTTTTTGCTGTTGGTTTGTTGTTGTTGTTGTTTTCTTTTAACCAAAAGTCCATTTGTTATTTTTACCTACAAATATTCCACCACTGTGCACAGAACTGAGATTTTTCCAGTACACACGTCCAAAATTATTATTTTTTTTAAAATTAGTAACTTCTTGGAGGCAAAGTCAAACTACGTCTAGAGAACAATAGAAAACCCCAGTTATTTAAAAGGAGATACATGTTCGAGTCCAACAGGCCTCACACAATCCACCTTTCCAAACGCCTCCAGAAGCTATCCTATGTTGCAGCCCACGATGGACAGCCTGCCTGTAGCAGCACCAGCTCCCACCAGTGAGGCTCAAATGACCCATGACAGCAAAATAATGCAAAGCCCACAGGGTACTTGGAGTCTTCCTCCTTGTTCAGGCAGACATGGAGAGACATCTTGGTTACCTGCTTTCTGAAGTGTTCACAACATGATTCTGACCAAACAAGCTGGAAGGAAAGTCACATTTCTATACATCTCTCTTCATTGTTTTACTCATCATAACTTGTATTTGCAGCTCCTTGGGCTGTTACAGTCACCCTTCAAGAACAACCTTGGTCTTCAAAGTGTTGGGTTTTTTTTTTTCTGAGCCACAAAAGCCTTGACAGCATTTCAAGTCCTTGGTTTTCACTTCTTATGTATGAATTATGTTACTGAAACACATATTCTGCCATTTTATGCATTCCATTACATGCACAAGGAAGAGGTTGGCAAAACCCAGTCCTGTGCACTCACGTGCAGAGAGAAGCAACCTTTGCTTCACAAGGATCAAACTGAATGCTGTGTTTCAAAGTATCAAACACTGTGATGGAGACTAAAAGGAAGGTAGGTTATAAAGTTTTTAGAATGTACTTTGTGGCTGTTTCTCCTTTTTTAATACTAAATAAATTGGTATCAGACAGCTTTGCTACAAGAAAGCAGACCAAAGAACCATTAAAAAGATCCAGAGCAAATCAGAAGTAGTGCAAACTATTACCTAGTACTAAATCCATTTCTGAGCCAAGTATATTCCAGATATTCAGAATGCTCTGCAATAAAGTTATAACAAATATATACTGCTTGCCAGGCATTTATTTGCATATTTTATTAAAATAATGCATTATTACTTATACAACTCAGTATGAGAAGGAGACCTAACAGCTTACAGTGCATGGAACTGCCTGCTTGTGGTGCTCTCACCTCTGTCACTAATGCCCAGATGTTTATAACTACATGTACTGGTCTAATTTGAATACGATACTTTTCATTACTGAATAGATCAATGGAATTCACTATTTCTTAAATAAAGTCCCCTCAACACAATGACTTATTCTAAATGGCATCTATTCCCTTGTCATGTGGAGGGCAACTATAGGCACTGAAGAACTCATTGGCTTAAAACTGTACAATTGTTCAACCTAGTAAAGGTGGTTTAAAGCTTGAAGCCCTTTGTAATTCAAACTTGAACATTAAATTGCCATATACTGGTCCAAATTCTTTTTAAAAATCAATACTCATCAAGGAACTCTGAGTTTTAAATTTCTGCAAGGTTACATTTCCCAGGAAATCAGCAGTTACAGATTCCAAGGGTTGGGGAGTAGAGTTTTATTTTGCTTCTTTTATGTTATTTTATTTGGCAAAAATATTTCCATAGGTTAAAGAGATACTACTTTTGCACACTTTGGACAGAATTAAGCATTGGGAAAAAGAGAAGGCACGTTCCCACTTTGAGGAATGCACTGTAACTTAGAAGTACTCTATTGAAGAGTCTGACAAGATTCTCAGGCCTATCTGCATTTATGGTGAGAGTCAAGACATTTCTGCAATTACAGACTTCCCAAAAGATAAAAGATTTACTACTCTGGAGGTCTATTTATTGTAAGAATAGAAAACTATGTGTTTTTTGAAAACTCAGCTTTAATATTAATCATTAGAAGAAGTAATTTTATGGAAGAGCTTTTCATTGTGTTCTGCCATGAAACTTCTGTAGGAAGGTTGTTCCCAGTTCCATCTACTTATTATAACTATTGGGGTTTTTTAATGCTATCACTTTTTATCAGACAGTTAAAAATACAAGAATAAGGCATTTTCATAGCCAATTTCAGTTCTGGAGGAAGATTCTTAAATACAAAAAGATGTGCCAGAAGTCTGTACACATCTGACCCATTGTGAACAGCAACACCTCAAATTAGTTGATTTAAAAGATTTTCCTCTCAAAAAGAGTCTGGATTTCGTAACATAGCATTTGAACCTTGAAATTACTACAGAAGAAAAAGGTTACTGCAGCATCAAAGAAACAATCATCTAAAAGTTTGCACATATTTACACATTTAAAAATAATTACTTTTATATGGTTTACAACTAGGTTCTTATTTCAAAAAAGCAGCACAAGCTATTCTCTACAGCTGGATAATTTCCATATAGTTGCCAGTTCACAAGAGTCGGCACGACTGCAAGGTTTGAGTCTTTTGACCTAATGGACTGGATCTCTTGCCTCGATTGCAGCTGGCAACAGGATTTTGAAATTGCTCCTGTGTGCTGAGGCTGGGGACACCTACAGCCACTGGCTCCCAAAGCTACTCTTCCTTGAAGGATGAGAGATGCCACCTGCAGAGAAGGTACCTGAGGGAAGTGCAGCTCCTGTCACCTCTTGCAGGCTACAAGTGCTGTTCTGTCACACACTTGTTTCCCCTCCTCCGTCACAGACTCGCAGCCCATATCAGAGCCCGGCTCTTTTAACTCCCCCTGTAACACTGATATACCACTGGAGCAATTTATTATTTTTACTATATATATATATATATATATATTTTATAAGTATGTGTCTTGTTGATTCACGGCATTTCAAACTCACATTATAAAGTTTGCAAATTACTATAAGCTATTCTACTGTGAAAAAGCTGTCTGATTTCACACAATATTGGCCTTATGATAATGCAAGCATTGCTCTGTCAGAGTATTTATTAGAGCACGTAAAAATTTTATTGCTCAACTTGATTTGTGTTGTGTCTTGGTTACAACAGCCACAGAATTTATGGAGAAAATAAATAGCTTTGACATCCTCAGTCAATTCCCAAGGTCATCCACTGATGATTAAGGTTGTAGAGCAATCATGTAACCTTCTCTTTAGCTTCGGAGATGATAATCCAGCTTGCACCTTCTGAGTCAACCTCAAAAATACAGTTTTCTGCTGAGCAGTTAAAAAAAAAAAAAAAAAAAATCAGGGAACCAACATGACTTCACACTGCAGTGACTGTTATAAACAAGAATCTCTAAAGCATTGCAATTCAAAATAATATTGTATTATACAGGGAAAAAACAGTTGCCCTGTTCAGTAATACATCATGGAAAGATTGAAATTCAGTCTTTTCATTTTTTTTTACCAGTATTTGGTTGTTCTCACATCTTGTTGCTTTGGTGGCTCTACATAAACTGTATCTGTGAAGCAGAGATAACATATTAATGCCACTTAAATAACACAGGGTTTCTCAATGTTTTAGAATTATGAATTTGACTGCCTCATTACTTACAAGTTACTTACAAGTTAAGTCTGTAGGCTTTGGCACTTTAAAAACACCCCCCCAAAAACATTAAGACCAACATATTTGGATGACAGGAATACACAGTTTCTCCAGCTTGAATGAGCTCTGTTCATGCCTTTTTCACTCGCCCATGCCCTGATCCTTCAGGAAGCTTTCAACACTGCTCTAGTCAGTACGACTAACCCAAGTATCGAGCTAATGTCATAGGAAGCCTGAAACCCACATATCTTCAACACTCCCAGTTTCTTAATATTGACACAGTGAGAGACAAACCACTAAATCTCTCATTTTTAATTTCTTCCTTGCTTCCTGTAATCTTATGATCTCACATCTGAATTTGTCTCCCGACCATCAACAGCTGCCGAGGAACCCCTTGCTTTCACAGAATTACACCAATAGCTCTTCATGAAGCATTTGGTTGCTTTTACCAAGCCTGAAGCTTCAAAGTCATCACAGCATTAAAGAACACCGTTCACCTGAGTTTCAGAAACAGGTGCAAAAGGATTTGTTGGCCTTAGACCAGGCTGTGTATACATCATTGACTGGGGTGCCATCAAAGGAGCAGCTCCAACCTGAGGAGGTACCTGTTAGAAAAACAAAACCCCCACAAGACAAGTATATAAAATTCAAACTAATTCCATAAGATATGTCTTTTTGCATTTAAGTATAGTAGAAAATAAGAGTAAAGAAAACACAGAGTAAAGCCAAAGCTTTTAAAAAACCTGCTAGATAAAATTTAGAGTAATCTCTTTCAATGCAGGGTGTGAAAAAGCTATCAGATTTCAAACAGTATTGTCAATATACTGAAGTTGAAGAATGATTTGAATATAATAATGCATGCCATGAAACCCACTGGAGGAGAAAACTTAGTTTTCAGGAATACAAAACAATCACATTTCTTACCATTCCATATACAGGCACTTGAGGTGTGGTCAATGGGTATGTGATAGGAGCAGGTACCTTCAATCAAGAAAATGTTGATATATTTTAGAGAAACTCATGCAACACTAGCAATATATATAAAACTTTGAAAAAGACATTTTTCAGTACTTAAAATAACCAACATATTTACAAGAAATCGACTTACATATCCAGGATAGTGTACTCCATTCTGGCACAGCAAAAGGATAAGATAGAAAATTATTTAATAGGTATTCAAACTGAAAATTCTAACCAAGGGATGGATTCAAGTCCAGTACCATAATAGTCTGTAACTATACTCAACTCACGTATTAAAAAAACCAAAGTGGGAGGAAAAAACGTGCAAGAACAGTAACATCAGTAGATATGCTTAGAAAGCTACTACTAGTATGACTTAGAGAAAGATTAGAAGTTTTACTATACCTAGCCAGATCTGAGTATATTGCTTGCACAAGCACGTGTGTGAGAAGCTTTTAGAGGGCACAGCATGCAATATTCCTTCTTCCTCCCACTATGTGGGAGAAGGGCATAGTAAAAAAACCAAGGAAGGCTGTGACCATTCGGTTTAAAAAGCAAATAGCAACAGATGTTTAGTCACGTGAATGTTGCTCCATACCAACATCTGATGTCTGCAACATATCACAATATGGAAAGAAGAAAAATGAAGAGCATCTTAAGCCTTATATCAGGGTATGTTCACAGGCACAGTGATGCATGCACTTCATATTGGCACACTTCATTAAACAGCGCTAATTATGCTGGAGATTGAGTGCTAAACAAAACACTTGGCTATGGAATACTAAGCAGGTGATACATGAATTGGAGGGTTAGCACCCTGAATGCCACAGGCCAAGCCAGGAGAGGGAGAGCTTTTCAGTACAAGGGCACAGACTGTAAAGGTGCTCATAGCTGAGCTAGATCTGTGCATCATCAATTGGTGGAGTTCCACATAAATGCATGAGCAGACACCTGGCACAAAACACTCCAATGCTTAGACCAGAAAGTAATAAACATGAACACATGAAATAAAACCATAAACCCCAAATCCACTCTGCATCAGCACTCTAACCACTTGTTCTAGAGCATCAAGAGGGGTTAAAGAGGTTGGTGTGGTCTCAAAACACCTCACATGAAAATGCCATACAACTGAGACACCCTCTCATCTAAATTTTTTAGTCTCATTTTTGAGTCCAAAACTGGATGTAATACTCTACTCAACTTTGCTAATTCTGAATGAGCACAGCCATGTAAGACAGGGAAAACAGGCATTAGAAGTTAGCTATTCTTATTGCAAAATGCAGCCAGACAGCAGCCCTAAAATCATAGCAAGTGTGGTAATTACCCTAGTTGTACATGTAACTGAGATTTGTATGAATACAAGACACTTGAAAAATCTCTTTTAAAAGCACAAGAAAAGTCAGCTGCCTTACAAGGATCCCTCCAAGAAATGAAAATTCTTCGTTTGAATAACAGTAAAACATCCACTTAGCATTTTCTACTGTGTTAAAAATATGAAGCTGCTCTTGAGCACTATCAGAAGTCCAAAGTGCTGCTTGACCTGAAGATTAAGGTGCCTTACAGGGGTTGCAGCAGTGTTTCACATGATAAACTGAAAAAGGAGCAAAAACTGGAAGGAACAGCCGATTTGCCCTTAAAACACATTCTTAGGATGTGTATGTGTGCACATGTGCCTGGGAAGGGGAGCAGGAGCATCTCAAACATGCACATCAGGAATTTTCTGGATTGGGATAATTTGTTTCAATCCAAAAAGAACTTAAAAACTGAGATAGGTAATCAGCCTTTCATTTGAGACATAAGTCTTGAATGGACAAGTTTTACTGAGAGGGGAAATAAAGCACACTAAAATCTCTACGTCATTCAGTATGATTCTATGCTTCTACCAGCATTCTCCCCCTGCTCCCAGTCTTGTCCCAAATGCCTTGGCTGTTCTTTTTAAGTTATTTCGAGCAGAGAAGCAACATTTGCTAGAATGAAGTGTGATTTCATAGTACAGAAATTACCATTTGTGGAATGGTGGGTAGGGGAGTCGGGTTCCACGTGGTTGATGTGCTTGTTTTTGCTTGCCAGTTAGTTCCACCAGTAAGTTTTTTCTCTGTAGGCTGGGACCATTGCATGTCTGACCTAAAATGAAATTGTGATATTAGTTTTAATGGGGGGAACAACAGCAAGAGTAACAACAACATAAGGGGAAACCAAAACACGCTTAATACGTGTACACAGCTGAAATCTATAGGTGGCAGAAACATCAGGATTTCAGTAACTATTTATCTATCTCTGCTCCAGTAAGTATGAGGTCTGGGGGTTCTGTTTGTGTTAAAAGTAAGCTATCATTACTGCACTGTACAGCACGATGGTTAATTGGAGTTTGATGCAACTGCAAGATCTTTCACGATGCTTCATAAAAATGCTTCAGTAAAATTACAGCAATTGCAAAACTCAAGTGAACAACTTCAAAAGTTAAGGTTGACTGTGTTACAGTGACTGACCACAAACACACTGATTCAGTGCAGTTCTTGATAATTTCAGATTATCTCAACAGCTGAGGCTCTTGCAGTGTCAGTGCTGGTAAACTGTGCCAGAGTCTACTAAACAGTCATGTGAGAACACTCTAAGAACATATACGCACTTACTTTTTGGATGGAGTTCCTCCAAAGCCAAGATCTGCGGGGGAGAAGAAACAGACAAAATCCTTAAGCGTTTTTAATTTTGGAGGGGAAAAGCTTGCTTTGCTTTCAGTAACAAATAGCAAAGTTAATTTTAAAAGATTCACACTTACTTCCTACTAGATTAGCAAGTGAAGAATCGAGGTCATTTGCCAAAATTTTTCCGCTTTGCTGGCTGGCTACCATGGCTTTTTGACTTTGTGGTGGTACTGTGGGTTGCAATACATCATCTAGAAAGGTAAAAGCTAAACCAAGAACAGAAAAGCAACTGTTAACAAAAAAAGACATCCATAATCCAGGGAGATATTTTCTTTACAGAACACTAAGTCAATTGAGTATTTTTATGTGGTGCTGCAACATGCTGGAAGTCTCTAAGACTTTGGACAGAAGCAGAGTTTAACCTCTTTGTTTTTTATTAATATTGTAGCTACTAATCTAGTAAAATCTTTAATTGTACTCCAACAGACATTAATGTTATTTTCAAATTAAGATGAATCTCCTCTAAAACTGCAAAAGAAATGAGGTTGTTAGTGTCAACATAGTGGTACTTTCATGATACTGCCAGTATCCTGAATGTACATAAAAGAATTCCTTTGCCATACAGAAGAGCAAGACTGTAACTCAGATATTCTTCAAGCAACACCCCCCCTCCTAATTTTGCATTTCTGCAAGTACAGTGGGAATTCATTATCATGTAGCAAGAGAAAGCACTGAAGTCCTAAGCACTGAAAACAAATGAACACGAGCTTACCTGTTAAGGGAGTTCCAGTGGGCCACGTTCAAAGTTCGCTCCCCCAGGAAGAGAGGAAACCATTATTACACAACAGATGAAATTAGTCAGAGCTAATTTTAAAGTAAATAGCTACAACTGAACTGACTGCCTCTTATCAGGCTCATAATCCCCTTGTAAATATATTGTTATTAAATTTTGAACTGCAATAGCAATTATGCTAAATTGTTATGCAACTGTTGCCTGTAGGGTATAAATTAGTCATAAGACAGTTTTTACCACTTGCAGTCCTGTACTCTGGTGCTGAAGATTTTCCTCCAAAAACAGCATCAAAGTCCACATTAATTATTGAGGAGGTGGTATTTGGAGGAGCTGAATGAAGAGGGAAACCTGAAAAAAAGAGTTGGGTAATGAAATACACCCCTGAAGTAATACCACTAAATACAGAGAACACCAGAAAGTTTTAAAAAAAAAAAAAAAAAGAAAAATCAAATTACCATCAACAGTCAGAGGATGATACACAGAAGCATATGTAGGTTTATGACCACTAAAGTCATCTTTGTAAAAAGAGAGAAGAAAATAAGATCAGTTTTAAAGAGAAAAAGGAAGAGGAGACCCAAGAACTAATTCTGCCACTAAAAATAAAAAAAATTAGTTTTTTAAAAGATATTTTTTTATTTTACAGATTTGAAAAGCCAAGTAACTCCTGCATTCCCCATTACAATAGAGAAAGGAAGTTGCAGTTTGAAAGAAATCTGCAAAGATTCCAGCACCACTGCAAGTCTTAGGACATCTATGTTGGGCAAGCTGAACAAAATAATAATTTGTTTCAACTATAGAAATAAAACTTTAAGGAAACATGTAATTTACTACACCTGTAACTAATGCACCATTTTCACTTCTTAATCAAAAGTGAAAATTGGCCCAAACCACAAAAAGATTACATGGCCCACTTTATCAGCATTATTATTATCTGCAGTTGCAAATAAATTACATGGGGTTTGTTTGGGTTTTTACCACTAAACAGTTCCACCGTTTGTTTGGAGGAAAAAGAAGAATTGATGAAAGGGGTGGCAGATTTTACAGCTTCTTCAACTGGCTTCATGTCAAAGATGTCCAGATGAGGTGGAGAACCAACACAACCATTTGAAGACGAGAAAGGACCTTTCAGATGCAGAAGTGAAGGAAAGAATACAGAGTACAAATAATGGAAAAAGAAACACAGACTGAAATGACTGAATATGAGAATCTCTAGACAAAGTAAAATTGTAAATATTCCACCTTGTCATCAGCTCATTTAGATACAAAATCTTAGTTTCAGATAAAAATCCTAATAGCTCTCTCTATTTAGGGAAAATAATTCTAGTATTATCATTGGGTGGGAAGGGGAGAATGACAGAACATGTGTCAATCAAAGAAGTCAAATACTACATTTTTGGCTTCAATAATCAATCTTTTAAAGAGCACATAAGGGTATCAATTCGACCTATTCAAATAGCAACATGTACCATGGTGTTAACATTGCCTTCTTTAGGCATTTGAGCCATTTCTTTGACATCTGATCATTCTTTGGAAGGATGGGTGAGGGTGCAGAGAATGTTGTGCCCACGAAACTAGGATACACAGCTTTATTATGAGAACTTTGAAGTTAGCAGTACCTTTTAAATGAAAAGTTTATTAAATATTGCTTAATGAAATGGAAATACTAGTCCAGCATCTTTTTAGTTACATTTTTTGAGTTTATATTTCCTGGTATGTTTAAACTTTGACTTTAAGTTACACTTTTTCTACCCTTTATTGACGGGCTCCTTCATTCCATCTACTGGACATCAGCACTACTGCTACATGTTAAAGAAAGTTTGCCAGAGCTTTCAGATGATTTATTTTATATTTTGTCAAGAACAGAAATGTTTGGATGTGAAGTAATTATGGTTTAAGGTGCAGATTCAATTAAGTATTGAACTTGTATTTTCTTCTTGTATTCTAAGAATTCCCCATTATTTAGACAGTAAAATCAAGGTATGAGCTCACCTCCCCAAGCACTGCTTGCTGATGTTGATATAGCTGGAGTACTCTGCACAGTTGGAACAAATGCAGGCTGAAGATCAAAAAGATCACTAGAAAGGTTGGGCATGCTGAATAAGAAATGAGAGAGAGAGAAATATGAAGATACATAACAGGTATTGTATTCTTGTGTTACATGAACACTCACACCAATCTCTCGTTTTCTCTTATTCACTAATAGCCATAAAATAACAGGGGTACAAAAACCTCGTAATTTACCATTTCCTGACTGATACCAAAATTCCTGTGGTTATACAAAGAATGCATCAGCAAAAGGTACTCGAGAAGTAACTAGGACCGGTGCTTTACAGAGTTTGTGGAGCTGCAGGGCACTGCAGTGATTTCTGCTTCCTTCAGAAAGTAAAGTATTTCTCACCTATTTGTTGTGGGTGCTGGTGCAGCAAAGAGGTCAACAGCTACAGTGGTATTCACACTTTTTCCTGATAAAGTGCTCGGGGACGCTGATGTGGAAGTGGAATTTGATACTACAGAAATCTCTCTTAATCGCTGCTCCTGAAAGATGAGATAGACAGTTGGAATTTTAGTCTTACTAACTGATTAACTATTCAGTCCTAAACACCTTTTCCAAGAAGTTTTAATTACAGTCTTAACAAATAAAAGTTATTCTTCTGTGAAGTTATTCTTCTGAAAACAAAAAGTAACTGAAATCAGGTAAGACTTCAAGGTGATACTTTAAAGAATTATTTTTTAAGCTATCCACAACTGCCCAGAAGTAAACCACTTCTAGTCAAGCTACAGTCTAGACTCCCTCCCTAGCCACTCAGAGAAACAGGCCAGTGCACCTTTGTTCAGGAAGATGCATCTCCCTACTTCATGGATCTTCATAGCTCAATTGGGATGTTCAGAAATCAGTGACAATGTACACCTCAGTAAAATCCAGGTGGTATTGCTCTTAAGCTGGCAACAGAATAATCTTCTTTACATTAATTTCAGGTTTACATCCCTCATTACTCTAGATATGCCCACTGCATTGATATAGCACAGGTCAAAGCACAGGTGTATGTTATCCACAGCCGATGCTCCTCACTGAGTGACCTTGCAAGTTACCCCACCTCTTTTAAGCTAATCTTGTATCCAGTTAAAAAAAAATCTTGGAAAACAAAACTTGTTAAAAAAAAAATCGTACCTTCAGAGCCTGCAGTCTAACTTGTTCCTCCTCCAACGCCTGCTGCTTTTCTTTCTCATCCATCCTGCTGAATGACATTCCCGTATTGGCAAGTGAGGAAACAGCACTGGATAGGGCACTAGCTCTGAAAAAGGTAATAATTAAAAGAAAATGTTATTAAAAAAACTACCATCAGGTATACATCACTTACACTTCAATGATCAAATGCTTTCTCCAGTTGAGTGCCATTCTCCCCCCCCGTCACCTCTTCCTTTACTCTCTGGTACAAAAAAGCCCAACAACAGGGTTTGCTGACAAAGCAGCACGAGTATACAAAATCAATCCCTCGAGTTTCAGTGGATAGGAACTGGAAACTGTGGAACATGCCAGTTGTCTTTTTTCTTCAAAGTCATCTAGACTAGACTGGAATGTTATTCAAATGGCAGAGGCACAGGAAGCTTGTTTGTACATTATATAACAGCAATCAAAGGATGAGAGTTATTCCCTATTTAGTGCACACTTGAACAGAATCCTGTGGCAGACAATCCTCAAATTTTTGAGCAAAAAAATCTGAGGAGAACTCAACTGAGGAAATGTAGCTCACACTGATACATTTATCAATATTTACCAAGTTTCTGTGTGAGAATGTCTGTGCCAAAACAGATCTCTTACCCTCCAGTCAGAAGTACCGTTCATACAATACTGATACCGTAGCTGACAGAAAGAATAACATAATTTCTGTCAGCACAGAACATCTAAGCTAATTTGGCTGTTCTGAGGAGGGACTGAAGAGCTCTTATGAGCAGGTTAAGATAAATTCATGGTCTGAAAGGTAGACAATTGACAATAAATACCATTTGATAGGGTGGTAAAGATAAACACCATCTGATCAGGTGAGAAGAGCATCAAAATTCAAATACCTTAGAAATCTTACAAGTCAAAGGACTTCAAACAAGTAAAAGCTAAGAAGAATAATATACAAGGTCTCAGCTCAGTGGTTTATTACAGCATAATCAGACAGACACATGCAGACATACCTAGATTTCAAACATGGCTAAGCTATCAGACTGTTACTAGATGCTTGATTTATATTTCTAGGAAGAGACATTCAGAAGGGAATAAAATTCAAGAATACCAAGTGACTGAATCCTGAAAATTCTTAGAATAACAATGCCAAATATAAAGTATTGGCACTGTTGTAATTCATTGGGTGCTCACCTGCTGGCAGCAGAGACTTCTTTTGTTTTTTTTCCCTCCACTGAAGCCAAATGCTGTTCCAGTGCCTCAAGCAAGCTACTAGGTGCCTAAAATTAAAAGTATTTATAAAACATTGCTTCTAATCAACACATCATTGTTTAGCACAGAGAAGAGTTTTCTCACACATGAAAAACAAACAAAAACTCACACATCAATAATTGTGCCTTTGGGTTTTGCTGCCACCCTGCACACCCAGATCCTGTCTGCTCAGTAGTGGTTCTTTAAAAGGAGTGGGACGACAGAGACATGAAGGAAGGATTCCCCCAGAGTGGGTTTCCTTCTGCACATGCAAATTGCATCCTTTGTTTTGGCAATAGCATTTGCTGTGTTAAGATTAACTGAATAATCACAGCTGATTAAGCAGTACTCCCCTAAACTCACAGAAGTCCCAAAACAAAGACTTGGCATTTCTGATCTCCTTTCTCATGTAACAACAAAAAGCCAGTCATTCTTCATTAGAGTATTTACAGTCAAAGGCTTGTAGTAGAAACACTTGACTACAGCAGGATGTTGGGTTTGATAAAATAGGGACTCAAATTCAATCTGATCCCAACAACACTACTGGAGACTGAGTAGCTGTTCAACATGTAACTGTACAATAAACCAACTCAATTACTCCAAGTGAAATAAATCCTACTGCAGATTCAGATGAAAGGAATGGACCTCTCAAGTTTTAATCTACTTGCCAGCTCAGTCCTCCTCACCTGGCAGGGTTTCAGAGACATTAAAGCCTCTCTTACCACTTGCCAACTTTCAGTAGGTAAAACAGATATGACAGGCATTGTTTGGAGGAAAAACAAGCTTGCCCTTGTGTAGCCCTTATGTACCAAAAGTTAGACCAAGGCATTTCCTGGAAAGAGGAAAAATAGTGTTTACACAAGGCTTTGGCAAACTCCCCTTTGAAATACTGAGCACAATTCTAGATTCCCACATTCACGGAAGGCCAATTCAAGCTAGATGAATCAAGAGATGGAGGGGGGAAAAAAGCACTTAAAATAATCCTATAAAACTTCTCGCCTTAAAATTAAGGTCTGAGCTTGTATTTAAGTAGAGCTAGGTAAGCTAATACAGTGTAGCTACTTCAACAACAGGTCATGAATAAATTTGCTGTTCATACTTTTACCTTTCAGGAGGCACAATAGTTTGCAAAAGGCTCTGCATGACACAACTACATTGATAATCTGAATAACAGGAGCCTAAGCCTAATTCCAGAAAGCTTTTCCTTGTCTTTTTTTTTTTTCCTCCCAAGGCCACTCTAAAACTTACTTTATGGAAAAGCATCTTCTATACTTACTATTTCTAAAACCCTCTAAACAACCCCCTCAACCACAAGAACTAAACCCAACAAACCTCCTCTGAACTTTCTTATTGCTGTACACATCCAACAAAACATCAAATTTTGAGTGAACAGAGTAGTTTTATGTCAGAAAAGATGCCTGGGCTAATACAGACATTATGACTTGAGCAAGACTGTATTTCATGATTCAGCCTCCCTTCCCCCACACAAAGACATCTGACAGACTAACATCCATACAGAGGAAAATGATCCAGTTACATTCATGAAATACAGTAACAGCTATAAACAGAAAGCAAGCAACATCACTGTGAAACAGGCCATCTACAAAGGAAAATATTTTCTTTACAGGAACAGGCAAAAGGGCAGTATTAAGAAATTCTAGCAAATCCTTTTAATGTGGCACTAAATGTATGTACAACTACTCAACTCATGTTAAATGCCATGAAATTTTCTATGTAAGTGGAACTCTTAACGGTGGCACTGAAATTGCCGAAATACACAGGATGCTGATGTCTACCACCAGTTTAAAGTCGCCTTTCTCATGTAAGTACACTTACAACAAAACAGCTGAGCTATTAGAAATAAAATGCTGTGAGAACAGTAGAGACTAAGGATTTTCTCATTGAAACTTTTGGAATAAAAGGAACAACATGAAGTTAAAATTTTTATTTACTCTCAGTAAATAAAAAAACCCCACCTGCTTTCAAGAGCCTTATAATGACCCAATTAAGTGGACAAGGGCACACAAACCCAGTGAGGTATAAATAACTTCAGACTTGAGTATAATGTGATTAGCATAATACAGACCAGCTGAATACTGCACTACTAATCAACAGACAAAGTAAGATGCTAACATCAAATATCAACAGAAAACATCAAACTACTGTTTTCACTCATTACCT
The DNA here is from genome assembly GCA_013399855.1 of Oxyruncus cristatus. NCBI lineage: Eukaryota > Metazoa > Chordata > Aves > Passeriformes > Cotingidae > Oxyruncus > Oxyruncus cristatus. The sequence goes on from VXAY01007089.1 coordinate 351,493, forward strand.
GCTCTTACTCTGATGGTTACAGTCATATTTCTTCACAAAGGCCTAGAAGTTCTTAGAGGGATTAATATAAATTGCTAGGAGCAAACGTTACAGATTTGTACTTTGAAGCATGTATGGTTTCAGATGGAAATCATATGTAGGCATTAATGAATATCACTAACAATGGAAGCTTGTAGTTTAGATTTGATTTCCATATTAAAAAGACACTGAAGTTTAGGCAAATCTTCACACTACATACATTTTTACATGATTAACACACAAAAGTTAATTTCATGAAGGTAGTGCAGGATAAGAAGTGACTGTTCAAAGTTTACACATTAAGTTTTTACTGTTTCTCAGTGACTCCACTTAACCAGCTTGAGTACTCTGGAGCTCTAAGACACTCCAGTTTATTGCCACAGTGTCCTGGCAGGTGGCTGTTTATTCCCCTCATCAGCTTACTCTGCACTACAGAAATAACAAACACCTCTGTGCTGTTGGGTTGGCCCCTGTGAGCTGAGGGAACTCACAAAGAATACCTTCGTTCATTTATGTGGACTATCAGTGTTTCCTTTCTCCAGGTCACACCATTTTTTTCACCTCCCTTCTTGTCCCTCAGTTCATCCTCCCTGGAAGACGTTTCCCTGCACTCCCACCTTTCAGAGAAAGTTTTCCAGCACAAAACCTGCACCATGCATGTCCCTCATACTACTGAGTACTGTTGAAGCTGGAATTGAGTACTGATATAGAAACATCCAATTTACTCAGACCTCAGGGGACAGAAAAAATTCTTGCCTGCACTAACTCACTGTAATCTTTGAGTGTGTTGGAAGACATTAAGTTACAGTGAAATGGAAGGTTTTCCTCTAGGCATGGCAAGATGCTTGTGGCTTACCTTGCCAGGGATCCTCTGTGGAAAAAAAAACAGAAGTTCTTGAAAAATATTTTCTGTGAGTTTTATTGCGTTAAACAATCAAAAATAAGCTTATTAAGAGCTTCAAAGCTTAAGCACTGAGTACATTTAATGCATGGTAAAAGTTACCGTACACATTTCCCATATATAAATACATACATAGAAGGAAATACAGTCTCAAGAAGAATCATTACTATGACCACACCAACCTCTAAAAACACAAAGAACAAAATAGTTGGGTTAATCAATATACTATGTACACTGACCTGAGTAAGATCTGGAATGTCACCCTGATCAATTCCAACTTGCTGGGTTTACAAAAAAATGAAGAAAAAAAAGCACATTAATACATGCTGTGGCAATGAAAATAAAACCCAGCACTATCTGCATGTTACACAGAAACTAACATTTAAAAAGGGATATTCATAACTTTCTGAACTGGTACAAGTTCCACTAGGAACACATCTTAGAAACCACACGTGCATTAAACTGCATCGCAGGGCAAACTCAACTTTTCACCCTGCCTGACTTTGATGCAGAAAAGCCTACTGGGGTCATTAGAAACACCCACATTGCTCACTGCAACTAGATTTTTTAGCAGTTACATTAAAGGAGAGCACTGTAAATAGACTGTAACATTAGGTTTATACATTTTGGACCATTCATAACATTTGTATTAACACACCAGAAAATTAACTATGTTCTCTGTCTAATAAAAAAAAGGATACCCAAGAATCTCATCCCCCATCAATGAGTGTATCCAATCTTTAAAATACCTAATCTCTAGAATACTTCACTGCACAGAAATCTTTGGGAAGTTGTCTTTATGAATATTGATACTGTGCCAGTACAGACAGCTAAATTAGATCCTTCCCATAGATGTAGATTTATTTACCTCTGCTACTTTGAGGAATTCTGACAATTTGGTCATTCGGGCTAGAAATTTTTTGTAAATATCCAAGCCTTCTTTGCACTGGTTCTTCTTCATATCAAAATATCTTTCTGAGGACACAAATAAAACTCTTGTAAGATAATATCCTCCCCAGCAAAAAGCTGACACAGTATTATAAAAGTTAATTCGAGACAAGCTTCAGGGAGAGAACAGACAGGAGTAACTATTTGGATTTTAAAGTTTACCTGAACACCTGACACCTTTTGTAGTAAGTCAGTCAACACAAAACCACTGATTTTTCTGTTTCAGAGTATTAGACTATAATACAAAGCTTTATTAAGCATGGATTTGAATCACTGCAAATTGTTAAATTAGGTACTATGGTGAATATTTTCAAAAAGTCAGCTCATTAGCTGGCAACGAGGCAAATGATTTTAGCATTTGAAAATATTCCTGGTACGTATTTATATTTTTAATGCTGTATCAATACATTTTGATGTCTCTAGATGGGCTTAAAATCCAAAAGGCATTAGAATGGCCACTGAAGTGATTACATATACTGAACTGACCTACCAGAAGGAGCATCAAATACATCCTTCACTTTTTATGGTTTTGTTCTGTATACTTAAAAATATTTCACTCAGTAAAAACCAACAGCTTAGCAGAACAAACTGATCAGAAATTTGATTAAATAGTAATTAAAAGGCTTAGTTAAAAGCTTATCACTCTTTTACAAGAAATCCTACATGTCATCTAACTGGCTCAGGTAGATTCAGGTCCCAGTTAAAGGTGAACAGTCAAGCTATAAAGAAGGTACAGGGAACCAGAAGTCAGTCATACTGTGACTCTTTTAAATACTCAAAATTCCAATTTTATATATTTTTTTTTACAGTTCCACAGTAAAGGTTATCCACTGCACATTTATGGTATTGTAGTTTCAGTCTCACCAGTCACTATCTCACCTCAGTTTCTGTTTCAACATCTATTCATCCAGGCAGAAGAGTATGCTTAAGCCTATGCTACCTGCCACTAAAACTAAGACAGGTTTAATTTAACAGGAGTAGAGCAGAAACTGCAGTCAGAAATTACCTACATTCTTTAATTTTCTCAATACCTTTACAAGTTCAAAAGCTAAAAAAATTCTCACATACCTAAAAGATTAATAATCCCTTCATTGTATGCTGCAAAAAGTCTAATGGAATCTTTAAAGAGGAGCATAAAGGCAGCATTTATAACACCATTTGTTAGTTCATTTGGATTTGCCTGTGTAGAAAGCAATGAGAAAGTAAATTAGTATTTAACAAAATAACGAAACTCTCACTTCAAAATGAGAGTTTTACTTAACGCTGAGTTTAAAGTACTTGCATCAAAATCAAGGAGTGCATCAAGCTGGTTCTGTATGATTGGAAGGGTTTTCAGAAGCTTTTCAGGATTCATAGTTCTCATCACTCCATCTATCCTACAGAGGAAAAGACACACATTTGCAAGTCACAAAGAGACCTCAGCACATTATGCTGTTTCAACAATACAGCATTGCTTCAAAGGGTTAAAAGAACACCTTTCTATGACAAGCTCAAGAACAACTGGCTTCCAGCCCCTGCAATAGGAAAGATCCGACAAAAGAAGCAGTACCAGTCTTACCCTCTTTTCATTTTGGTGAAGTCAACTGCTACAAGTCTATACGAAAGTGCTTTTTCATTCAAGTATCTGCTGTATCGCCTAATGAATGTAGACATATCATAGCCTAGAAGTAAAGCATTTATAAGTTAGACATTTTAAAGGGGTACAGTTCATTTTAAGTTCTTTTCAAGAACAATCCTCCTACTAGCCTACATTTTACATCACCTTGCTTAAAAAGCCCTTCAAAGGCACTTTCTAGAGTCTTGAGATCCACTACTTTTCACCTTGAGGTGTGATGTTACAGTTTCTTCCCAACTTGCTAAGATTAGGAAAGCATTTGTTGCAATTATGAGAATAAACACCTAAACACATTAAAATATTAGACAAGAACCAAGCATAAAATATCAGGAAAGAACCCAGCAGTTCTTGTCAAGATATTCTTGAAATTAACTAAAAGTGTATTCCTAATAAAATGCTGAAGAGCTTGGTAACATAACTTATTATAAAAATGGGGGGTTTTGCCATTAGCAAGTACTTAAGAGATTTGAAGGAGTTCTCAGTATTTATACAACACATCCATTAAAATGCAATGGCAGAAGTTATTATTGTGCTGATATTTCATCAGGTTTATTCTAACGAGCCTTAAGAGTTCACCTTTTAAAGTTCACAGCTTTGTGTGCAATGCTAAATACATTACAGACAAATTTCCAGCACTCACCTAGGCAACTCATGCATGGTGCCTCATGAAATATAAATCATAATACCCTTCAATTTAAATGTCATTTGTCTCCCAGAGTGCACCTACACACGCACTATCACAGAGAAAAGAAGCAGTGGAGTTATTTGATTCAGTGAAAGATCCTTACCCTGCATGGCACTTTTGTCCAGGTAGTTATTTAAGTTGAACAAAGTATTTCGGGATGCAAGATACTGGATAAAGCGCTGTTGGTGAAGAAAATGTTGGGAACGTAATTGTTGTGAGAGTCAAAGCATTTGAGCAAGAAAACTACACTTACCTTGTAACCTCTATCAACAATAAATTTTTCCCTTTTAACCAAATTCTAAGAGGAAAACCTGAAAACACGCACTAACAAAGCCTCCGAAGTCCAAAACTATTTGGCAAAAGTATAGTTTTAATTTAATAAAGACATCACTGCCTGTGAATAAAAAACTAATAATCCTAGAGGAAGCTGCTTCATTAACTTTGTAGTTTAGAACAGACAAGCTGGAAATCTCAAAACAAAAATACCACTTGCATTACCCAAGCTCTCAAAATTTGCACAACTCTACTGCTGCTGTAGAAGAGGAAGACAGGCTTAACTACACAGTTTAAAAGTAGTGAATAAGAAAAATGGTTCTGAACTGTGATGAGCAGCATCAATGGGGTGATAACCATATACTGTATATATACAATGCAGTGATCTGACTAAACAACATTTAAGTTTTGACAAATAATAGCTGGTTTCATAAATAATACAAGAGTAAGAGACAAACACATCCAGGTAGCAAGGTAGTTTTAAAAGCTTCTCTGCCACTGTCACACAGATATCTCCTGTGATTCTCATTTCTTGACTTTCTTGCTTCTTTGTATGTGTTTTAGTCCACAAAAGAGAATTATGATAAATATGGCTTAAGGGACTTGCTTTGATCTGAAATGCTCTGCTGCCACAGAATGCAGGGCCTGTTCCTTCCCTCTCCATGGTGGAAATCCACCCTCCTGCCAGGCTGGGACTGTTGTGCTCTGTAAACCAGTACGTGTTCAGTCAGGCTCGGGAAAGCACCTGCTCTTGGGAACAGTAATAGAGGGCTTAGCACAGTAACGAGAAAATCCTTCTCACAGCTACTATTTAAACTGAAATCAATTTAACCTTCCAGTGATTCCCCAACTTGTCACGTACCACCTCATCAGCAGCTCCATATATGTTCTCAGCCCATAGCTACAGGCTTCACACAAGTCTACAACATGCAGCTTTGCCTACCAACAGTTCAGGCTCTGTTTTTTTTCCTTATTCTGTTTTCCAGTTGACTTATCTGTACATCTTATTACTGCATTCGGATACAGAAGCAAAACAGTAGCAACATGATCAGGAACAGAACAGTGATATTCAAAGGGTGTCTATCCATATATATTTCAAAATTAGCTACCATTCTGAATCTCATTTTCAAAGGGACAAGGCTAACTCTAAACTACTCAGATGTCAGGGGTCTTGTGCTGCAAAATGCACAGGGCAAGAGGAGTTTCACCCAAAACTTCATCTCAAGAAACAGGCAGTATGTTGAACAAGAAACTGCAAGACAGTGATTGCTCTAGGAACATTTTGACCCTCTCTTATATTTACTTTTATTTAAAATAGAAGTCCAACATCTGATAATTTTTTATTTGCTTCAGAAAAAGCCTCTTTTATTGTATTGGGAGAGTGAGCAGTACACTCATGTTCCAGCTGAAATTACAGAACCAGTGTTCCAGCCATGTTATCTCAGCAGAAATAAAGGAACCCTCTCAAAATCCAAATGCATGTTCAAAGCTGAGGAGCAGATTTGGTACAGATATAAAAATTCAACTCTTCTGCCACTACAAAACACTATGTGGGCAAACAGATACTGGCTGGTGGCCCACAACTCTAAGTTTTTATTTTTTTATCTTTTTCTATGCTTCAGTTTGTGGTTTGTTTGGTTTTCTTCCTTGCAAGCTTCATTGTGCAGATATGAACCATATTGGAAAAAGAGAGAATAAACAACCTGCTTTACAGCATTCAATTTAGCTTTATACTTGTAATAAATAGAAAATTCCAAGCAGTGAATTTTACTTTTCCTTAATCTCAGTCTATTATCTGTTGAAAATACAGCTTAAACAAGTAAATAACCTGAGGAGCTGTAAATGAAGAGCACACTAAGTTTTACAAGTCATTTCAATCAAATTCACAGAGTGTTGCAGAGAGGAGGCAAAGACCAAGCTTTCAGAGCAGTTTAATGGCTGGAAGGTACTTGAGGAGTCATCACTTCAATATTACTGGCAGTCAACAATCCTGCCTTAGGTCAGTGACTGCACACAGATTTAGAACTGTCACCTGACCAACGTTTAACTTTTAATGTAAGGACTGTACAAAGAGGCTACATTTCTAATGCCGTGTTACTGACTGGGATGCATTTCATAAATTGTGATGAAATAATTTAAGTGAATCAAATGCAGTAGAAATATGTGTCAGAGGGATGTAAATAGCAACAACATCTGAAGGTTTAGCCCATCAGATGATGACTTGCAGGATCAAATATTCCAGTCACCATATTCCTCTCCCCTTTAGTACATATTCTTCCTTATCTGTAAGGTTGGCTGCACATTTAGGAAGGGCTAACAGGACCCTTCTCCTGTGCTCTTCCTGATAAGCATTACCCTACTGAAGTAAAGCTCATCAGAAGTCTTTCAAGTCTTTATTCTACAAAGGTCACTCATTATTTCCTCACAGTCCAAACCAGGTACCTGCAGGTAAATTGCAAACATTGATATATTTTGGTATTGAAATAAGGAAGGAATTTTTTTTTTTTTTTGACAAGTACTTTACAGCCACCAACTGAGAAAAAAAAAGATCTTGGAAAACTGAGACAATTTTTTAAAAGCCATCAAGGAGACCTTAACAGAACTAATCATGTCTTACCTCGTTTCCATACATCATGAGGTGGTGTGTTGTAATTAGAGCTTTGAACACTACAACCCAGCTACTGTTTGCAGTTCTCTCAAAGAGTGTGTCTGCCAACTGTGGAATATTCACATTCATTTCATTTGTGCACTGTATTAGATCTAAATTAAAGGGGAAAAAAGCATAACAATGAGTTACATACTCAAAGAGGATCAACACATTATTTTGTGTTTTTACATTGAGAATTCTTACTGGAAGCATTAAGTTCAGTTCTTTGTTTAAGAAATAATTGAGCTCTTTTATATTCCTTCCTCAAATTCACTACATTTTACTGAAGGACTCCAAGTATGAACTGCAAAGGCATTTCAATGATTTTATGGAGTCCCAATATTTCATCAACAAATAACTTGTTCTATTAGAAACACAAGAGAGCCCACATTAGTGTTTGAAAGCCAGTTAAGTAGACTTTCTGGGTGCTTGATGCCTGAGGCCACTCAATGTAACCAAAAGAAAAAAAAAGAAAATTCAAGAAGCAAGGAAAAGCTGAGACATCCACACCTCCTGGGATCAACAGGCAGTAAGTACTTTGCCACTCCAACCTAAGCCTGAGTACTGACCCATGACAGCAAATGAGATGCTACAAACCTGTAAAATAGCCTCCTTTCTTTAAGAATTAAGGGCAAGAACTTGCATCTACACACCTTTCCGCTTAGCTAAAGAAACCTAATCACCAACCTACTGACTGTTTCGTGGTGAATCATGGCAGGTGTCAAGCTTTTGTATAAAAAAGCTCTTTGTGTCCAAGACTGATAATAAACTTGACAGTAGAACATGAACTTGGGAGGTCAGAGACAGAGCTTCAAGCCTCTGCCTCAGTATTGGTACAAAACCAGACCAGGCTCGAGCAGACACATGGGAAAGCACCTGCCTGAGAAGGCTGGAGAAGGTACTTGCTGAGAAGAGAGCAAAGAACTGAATCCAGAACTGCTCTAAACCCCTCAAGACATGCACATCAGACATTTATTCTCTCTCTGTACTAAATTTGGCTCAGGTGTGATCAAAGTACACCCTAAGGACTGGGCAAGGCCAGTAAAACAAATATCTGGTTTGAAAAGCTTCCTTTGTGGCCTCTCCTTTAAGCCAAGCCTGTGAGCAGACCGTTGGTAGCAGAGCCCAGTGCTGTTTGCGTGGCTTGTCTGGATAAGGACCTGAGGAAGGGCAGGTGCCTGGGAAGCTGCGAAACAACTGAATTCTGAGGTGTTGGCAACACTGAAACAGCCACTGAAACTGCTCTGTCTTATAAGCAGCATGTAGAGGACAGACTACATTATCATAAGCAACTTACAAGTGAACTTAGAGCTCACACATCGATAGATATATATCTCATAGAAATATTACACTTAGAATTTAGATCTGTTCTAACGTACAGAATATATTATAGATGTATCTTAATTAAAGACCAGTTTATTAGGAACAAAAAGTCCTTTGATTAAGGATCGCTGTTTAAAATAATTTAATAACCAGAGTAATTTTAACAGAAAGAATTTTAGATGTTTAGATACTATCTTGTTCAGGTAGAAAGCTATAAAATGGAAATTAGAGTAAGTTACTAATTTCACTCTGATGTGAAAGGCTTCCAAATATATACAAAACACGCACACTGGGATGAAAACTTTCACCCTTATTAGTAACACACAAAAATGCTGAAATAACTGCACAAAAATAAGAGCCCTGAAGTTTTAAGCAAGCTATACATCAAAATCTCATTGCTGACTAGTGTTAAAATAGTTCAATATTTACAAACGTGAAGTTTCTCAAAAAACAAGCCATTTGGTAGACACTGCTCATGGTTTTATCATCATCAGATGCTCTGTCATATTAAAAAGTACTTTAACCTAGAAGTCCAAATAGTCCGTAGGCAATTACTGCCCCACAGAATGAAGCAAGTTCCAATTCCATAATTTATACTTAGAAAAATCTTAAATTTTAATTCCACAGGCTCATCACTGACTGAGAACTTTGTTATGACATTTCTAAGTAGTTGTCTCAAAACACATTAAGGTAGGTTTGTCTTCCTAAACACAATCAGTTTATAAGCAAGCATTATTGACAGACATGGAAATACCAAGCAAGCATCAGTACCTGAAGTGTCTGTAACCAGCACAGAAATGTTACAGGACTGTTACAAGTCCTACTCTCAGTTTATAAAAATCAACCAAACAAACAAAACAACTAACAAGAACCCCCCAAACTCTCTAAAGAGCAATACCTATAACAGTACTGGGTAACAGTTAAAGAAGTTCCATTGATCTACTGAGGTCAAAGACCACACAGATAACCCCACGGAAAATAGTATTTCTGCACAAAGTCCTTTTCCTTCACACAACCACTACGTCAGATGTTTCCCTGAAGATTTTTCAATAATAAGTGTGTACATTAAATAATAGATGAAACTGGGAGGGAAGATCCAGGTTAAGACCCAAACCCTTTCTACTCTCCAGTCAGTTTAGCCAAGCTACTTTCATTCCTATTTTGCCAGCACTTTTCACACAGATTTCAATCCTGTCACCTTCCCTGAGGTCTCCCAGCAGATGTTCCACCAGACTCTAAGGTGATGCTGAACCCCTGGGAGATCCCCTGCACATTTGTATGTCTAAGGCTGCTACTGAGTGTTCTTACAATGCTGTTCAGGCACAATGGGATAGGAAGCCTACTGTTAGCACCTGTACCTAATGCTGTAGCTGATGACTTCTCCTTAAACCCCACACCCATAAAAAAAGCTTTGGCTTATCTTGCCAGCACAAGTTTACTTCCACAAGAAGCCGTGCCACTTAACACAACCCTGATCTTTCATTCCAAAATTTCCTTCCACACACAAACACATAAGCCACAGCTGCCAACACCGAAGAACACATGCTCAGACAAACAAAACACCTCTAAAATACTAAACTAAGAAAAAAAAAATCTCTTATAGGTTAAAATTGGACTTTCTTAAGAGTGTGTTGTAAAAGCACACAGTTTAAAAAGCACAAGTTTAAAAAGACTCTTTAATAAGCCTACCCACGGTACTTTTTAAAATTAGTATTTTACAACTAGTAGTAAAAAAAGCTGGCATCACATTTCAATTCTACCAATTGAGATACATAAAAAGAAAAGCCAGTGCCATTTCTCTAATATGATTCCTCTAAGCCTGCAATAGGAATATCTACATAGAAACAACTGTATGGATCTGTTACAGCTGATGGCACAGGAGGAAAAGGCTATTAAACCCATACATCTGGGAGTGTAAGGAAACACATGCACCTGAGAGACTGACAGCTGGGCAACTGTTATATGGATGTTGGCAGCAAAAGCTGGAATGAAATGCATAGGGTGAGTGATGCTCATTTTCTTATCTCACTACTTTATATAAACACTTCACAACTCAAAGCATTTTGCCAATTACCCAGAGGAATCATTTCAACTGCAAGTGAAGCTGTGGTGCTATTTCTAGAATGGAATTTAGAAACATGCTAACATCACACAGAGAAAAAAAAAAAAAAATCAGAAAAAAAAAAATCAAACAGCTTTAAACCAGAAGAGCACCATAGGGGTTTTCAAGCAGGCCGGAAGAGCTGTGGAAATCTTACTGCCTAGAAGAGTACTGAGGATTTCTCTTCCACAGCTCATCTGAAATACTGGCACATCATCAATGAAACTATACGGCTCTTCGGAGAGCAGCATGCAAAAATCCAGATATAAAAAAGAAACCCAACCCAAAACACACATATATTTTTGGAAAATTCTCAGCCAGGCATTAACAAAAACTGACATACTATTCAACTTCCAAGAAAGTCATAACTTTCTTGAGTCAGGAATCTCTCTCAAGAGAACTGTAAATACATAGGTTAAAGGCAACCGTAATGGTTTAATATTCACGTATTTCTTCCATTTTGTCACAGGACAGAAACTGCTCTAAGACAGATGTAAGAAGTAAGACCATTTTCCTCAGTCACACAGTCTTGAAAAAAATACATTTTCTTTTTGAAAGTTGCACCATAGACGACACATTACAAAAAGATAAAACATCAGAGCCACTTCAGCAAACTTTCTCAATGTAGCCAAGGAGTGCAACAATTCTTGTTGGAAGACTTAAAAGATAGCATCTGACTGATACAAATATTTTTATGCCCAAGTGCTCTTATAATGCACAGTTGAGAGCAACCTTTAAGTTTCAGTTATGTAACAATAGCTAAATCTGAACTTCCAGTTACTTTACCGCAAGAAAGCAATTCAGCTATTCTGTCCCACTTCCCCACTAAACAAGGATACAGGACAGACCGCCCAAAAAATAAAAAAACCCTAAACATAAAACCTATTGATAGATTCCAACAATATTAACTCTTCTTTTTGGTTCAAGTTAAATTATTGTATTGTATTGAAAAGCTTCAGTGATCACTAAAGAACTTCAAATTAAACACAGTTACCTGTCTGTGTAAAGACTTCAAGAAAATGTCTTTGTTCTGTATTAGAACTTACACATCACTGCAAGAACCACACTGCCTCAGCATTTTCCTGACAATCAAGAGCTCAGGCGGCCAAAAGGAAGAATGGGCAGGTACAAAATCAACCCCAAACTGTGACAGTCATAATGTGATATTATTGACAAAACTTACAGTTTGTGATGGTTTGGTGGAGACCTGAACTTTCTCCTAAAATAACAGGCTTAAGAGGCTAATTCTGTTAAATAATACAATTGTATACCTGATTTACCACTTCTAACAAGATTTCCAAAGCTTGTGTATGTATAGGAGTTTTAAGTTTTAATGAGTAACATTAACTATTTTCCCCTTCCCTGTTCTTAAGTGGGCTGTATACAAGTTAAGCAGGAGTTGCTTTTTCCATTATTACTGTGTTCATTTAGAAGTTTAAGATGCAATTGATTTAGGGGGTTGTATTTTTCCAAATTTCAGTCTACACACAAGTCTGCTCTGCCAGTTACCAACTTGGCTACAGCTTTAATTTATCCTTTTTTTTATTATGGACTCTTCAGTAGTTAGGCAAGAAGAGGTTTGTCTCCAAAAGCAGAACAGCCCCACTCCACTGCAAACCAGCCTCAGGAGGCTGAGGGCAGTGAGAGAACCCACACTGGGAAAGATGAGATAAGACCTTCAGGTGCTTAACTAAGAGGAAAGATCAGCCTCTATATGATATTTTATATTATCCGAAAATATTACAAAATACTACAGAAATAGATCTGCTGACTTATTTAGGACACCGTGACCTACTTTAAAAGGTAAATCCCCAAGTATTCCCATTGACATCGCTTAGGTTTTGGGGATGGGTTTTTTGTGGGCATTTTTTCACTCTTCAAGAAAAATATGACTACACTACTCATCAATTAGTAGTCAGACAAACCTCAAGACTCTTAAATACTAGTTCACACACTGCATAGATAGCATTTTCCTGTAAAATCCTATGTTGTCATATCACAGTTTTTCTTGCTGAGAAAACTTGGCAATAAGGGGATTTTCAGAACTAATCTGAACAGAGTGCACAAACTGATACCCCTCCAAAATCCCTGATACAACTACAGCAACTCTCAAAAAAATGTTCTTGTTAAAGCTTTTTCTTGAGCAGCAATTACAAATGATACCAGATGGTGTATCATTTTGAATGACACGCACATGTAGTGACCAGGGTGCAAGTACCAGTGTTTTACATTAAATCCAAGCTACATTTTTGTTCATAATTTACTTAAATTGGGAAGTACTTGCATTGTATCGTGGAAAAGATATCTTGTGTGATTCTTCCAGAGATTATAGTATTTAATATTTACCTGCTCACATTTAATAAAAGGAAGTCTTGTGTACAAGTGTAAAATTAAGCGCTACTCAAAGGTTTGCAGATGTTTGAAAAGCAGTGCCTGGGTATGCTCAGTGAAGATTGGAGCATGTTCACTGGGATTATTTTTAACCCCTTATAGACACATTTGAGGTACCATATTTCACATCTTGTTTTCCCTACCCCACCAAAGCATTCCTGTATTTCAGACACTAGTCACAACAAGAATATTTTTGTTCGTCTCAGACTAAAGTCTGAGAAAGTGAATTATACCAGAACACGGATCCCATCACAGAAGGGGACCTTCAGGAGACTGAGTGACAGCTCTAAACAGGTTTAGACCAAAAGATGTTCAGAGGAACTTGTTAGTCCAAAAGCAATCTCAGTTTATGCTATTCTGAAGAATTTTTCCATGTTTCCATTTTCTTATTTTTTGGGGGTGGCTTTTGGTAGATGACATTATTTTAAGGATATTTTCAAACAACACAGTACCTCTTTTAAGATTCAGAAGCTTTCAAACTATTGAGCAAACTGTCACCACTTTCTGGCTTCCTGTTATGTTGCCATTTCTGGACTCATGGGTTACCTCATTAACTTGTTCTACCACAGGCACAACACAAGATAAAATAAGGTAATGCAAAAAGGTGTCTTTAAAAAAGAAATTGTCAGTTACCTAGTTTTAAAGCTTTTAATTTCAACACAGTAGCTGCAATATTCACTACCGTAGCTGGATCCCACCCATTCAGATCAGTAACAAATGAAATACATATTTGGTTATTTTTTACTGTTTGATCCACATCGAAAGGTCTCACACAAGTCTGTATGAACAGAGGAGTGTCACAGCGTTTCACAGCCAAACTACCCTCAAACCATATAAAACCCACAGTGCTTCTTCAGAGAGTCTGAACAGCAGACTCCCTTTAGTACCTTCAACTTGCACAAGGGGTGCAAAACTACCTGCCAGCCTCCGAAGAAACGGGTAAAAGGCTTTACGTCTTCATTCCTCTCCATAATGGAAACACACACTTATTTCACTTTTACTTGCTGGGGAACGGGTGTGCTGCGCAACCAGCAAGGTTTGAAGCATTCAGTGTCCTTCTGAGCAAACAGTAACTCCAATCGCTATCCTGTTATTAGAACCTGAAGCGAAGCAACACCACTGATACTTTTGTAGACTTCAAGGGTAACTTTCTGCACCTTCTGGTACACAGAAAGGAGTTTCAACATATTAAATGTATCGGCGGCAACTTACTCTCATAGAGGAAAATTCCACTGGTCCACCTACACCCTTCCCTTTCCCTCGCTCCTCATCTTTTTCCCTCGTTTCACGAGCCGCAAGACAAAACGCTGTGATATTTCGGGAAACGACAAGTATTTAACCGGCTGAAGTGCAGCGGATGCACAGAAGGACGGAACAGCGCTTAAAAAAATTGCATTCTGGCTCACGGCAGTAAACCCATCTTTTCCCCAGGTGCCGGATTAACAAACACCTCTGTAGCCAGAGCACAGGAGCTAAGAAGCTCTCACTGGGAAGACCTCGTGAGGTTGGAATATTTTTGCTTCCCGGGCGCCACAGGGCGTTACAAACCTCACTCCCTCCACGTGGAAAAGAAGTTCTGGAGCTCACAGCACTCAGGTCCACCCAGATTTACACGACACCCCCCAGGTGCGAGCGGCCGGCTCTCCCCTCCCGTCCGCCCGCAGCCCCAGGGCAGCAAAGCCACCCCGGAGCTCCAACCCCGCCCCCGCCGCCGGGTCCTACTCACAGTCCAGGTGCTTCTTCTTGGGGCCCATCACCTCGTGGGTCGTCGCCTTGCACACAGCCTTGGCCACGGCCGA
>VXAY01007089.1:366720-446230 GCA_013399855.1 Oxyruncus cristatus
CCCCCCAGGTAGCGCCCGGGTGCTCCGTGACCCGCCGCCCCCAGAATCACGGAGTCAAGTAGCTTGGAAAAGGCCTCTGAGATCGTCGAGTCCGACCTATGATAGAACACCACCGCGTCAACCAGACCATGGCGCTGAGTGCCACGTCCAGTCTTTCCTTACACTCCTCCAGGGACAGTGACTCCACCATCTCCCTAGGTAGCCCATTCCAATGCCCAATCGCCCTTCCTGTGAAGGAATTCTTCCTAATGCCCAGTCTAAACCTCCACTGGCACAGCTTGAGACTACGTCCTCTTGTCCTATCGCTGGTCGCCAACCCCCACTTGGCAACCACCTCCTGTCGGAGTTGCCTGACAGCTCTTTGTTCTGTGTGTGTGGGTGTGACATTAAAAATAAAACCTGCCTGGTTGTCATGGCGTGTCCAGCAGTGAGAGAAGCACCACTGGGGTTGGGCTGCCAAGGGGTGACAGAGGGAATGATCGAACAGGGCTTGAGGTCAGATTTTCATAACAGAGTTAAGAACGCCCGGGTTGGAAGGGACCTTAAAGACCCCCTAGTTCCATGCCCCTGCCATGGGCACGGACACCCTCCGGTAGACCAGGTTCTACTAGATTTCGGTGGGATGAGTGCTCCTGTGGAGCCCGGTGCAGCAGCATGGGTCTGCAGGAAGGCAGAGGTGTGGAAGGACCTCATGTAGGGAAACTCCCTCGCAGGTTGCAGAGAAAGAATAAAAGCTCCTCAGAAAACGTTTGTCTTGCAGACTTTGATTGCCAAAGCAACATTTGGAAAAACAAGAGCCCAACCTCCTGTGCTGAGCCTGTTTCATGGGACTAGAGAATCATTTAGGTTGGAAAAGACCCCTAAGCTCATGGAGTCCAACCATCAACCTGGCACTGCCAAGCCCAGCTACATCTCCAAGCGCCACATCTACATGTCTTTTAAATCCCTCCAGGGATTTAAGGGATTTTAAGGCTCCTTGGTCCTGGGCTTGACAACCCTTTTGGTGTAGGATTTTTTTCCTAATATACAATCTAAACCTCCCCTGGCACAACTTGGGGCCCTTTCTTGTTGTCCTATCACTTGTTAGTCGGGAGAAGAGACTGCCCCCCAGCCTGCTACCAAACTGTAGCCGAACCAGTGGTGGGTTCTCAACACCTTTGCAGCTACTGATATCCAGCACAGCCCTATAGAGGCTGCCAGGAGGAAAACTAACTCCATCCCAGCCAAACCTTACACAGTGAGGAAAAAATTGCAGCATCACTACTACTCAATCAGAACAGTCTTCCCAGGCCATTCCACGGAAGAGTATTTTTTTAACTTCTGCATTTATAGTACATTAATGTAAGTGTGAACACTCACACGAATGAAAGATGGAACACAGCAATAGTTATTTTAGGTTACAACTTTGAAGTAAAACCACAAAAAGTAAGAGTAATAAGAAGGCTGTCGAATACGAGTGTTATAAACAAGAATCTAGCAGCTTCTGACAGTCAAGTCATATTTTAGGGTACTGATTAAAGCTCTATTGCTTACATTATCCCTAAAGTGAGATGCTCCACAAATATGTGGGCTAGGCACACACCCAAACGTCTGCTATTGCAATACATGAATAAAAGCAGTAAAGGAAGAAACATTCCCTAGGTGTAGTGTGGGCACCTTTTCTCCTTCCACAGTATATAGGGGTTTTGTTTGGGCAGGACCAGGACATTTAGCCAATCTGGTGCTAAACAGCCAAGTGGCTTCTGCTAAATTTATATCCCACTGCTTCCATGCCCCAATGTCCAACACTGTCAGCATAGTCTTTAACAGTCAGTTATATCTCTCAGTCTTTCAGGATGCTTATGGGTGATAGGGGATGTGATATACCCAACTCAGTGATGTGTTTCTTAGCCCAGGAGTTTGTGGGATTATTTCGGAAATGAGTTCCATTTTCAGATTCAATTCTTTCTGGGGCACCATGTCACCACAAAATATGCCTGTCATGGCCTAGGATGGTGTTTCAGCATTTACATGGCTTACAGGGTGTGTTTCTATGAGGGCTGTTACAGGAAGATTAAGTCCATTCCAGTCTGACCCGACACAGGTATAAGGAGAACAACAAAGGCAAGCAGGGTCCCATTCAATACCATTGAAAAGCACAATGACACTGAACAATTAGTGGTCCTATGAACTGGGGTGGGTAATGTTGTGAATGAAGGATTTCTATAGCCCTAAGGTCATAAATGCATTAAAACATGGTCACTGCTATTAAAATATTGAACATTTCCTGTGCTGAAAAAAGTTACAAACTCTTTAGTCTGGCTGTCAGCAGGCAGTTTCCAGCTGCCTTATTTTTGTTTTAAGGCTTGTAGTTTCGGGGGAAAAAAGATATTGAATCTTCAAAGCCTGAGGAAACATCAAAACAGCAAGAAAAGAAGAGATGGAAAGATTAAATACACATTACATATGTCTACATATCTTAGGGCCTGTCTAAACAAGGAAGCTGTTTTGCAATAAAGGAGAGTATGAGCTGAAGCACAGTGGCTATTCTGTTCTACTTCCTTCCCCAGTAGGGACTCCCTTATTTTATTTTGTATTAGGAAGCCTAAATTTCACATAAAATGAGTTGAGTTTTTCCCATTACCATGTCCCTGTCTTTACTAGATGTGCTAGTCAGGCCCAAATATGTTCAAATTGTCCCCCTTCAGTCAGTGCATTGACTTGCTCTGGGTTCAAGCACATCATGGATGGCTGCAGGTAGAATCACAGAATCATTTATGTTGGAAAGGCCTTTAAGATCATTAAGTCCAACCACTAACCCAGCACTGCCAAGTTCACCACTAAACCGTGTCCCTAAGTGCCACTCTACATGTCTTTTAAGTACCTTAAGGGATAGTGACTTCACCACTGCCCTGGGCAGCATGTTCCAATGCTTGACAGCCCTTCTGGTGAAGAAATTTTTCCTAATATCCAGTCTAAATCTCGCCTGGCACAACTTGAGGCTATCCCCTCTTGTCCTGTCCCTTGTTACTTCGTAAGAGAGACTGCCCTTCAGTCTAATGGAACAAGTCTTTCTCTTGGCCACTCTCCTGCACTTATGCTTTAGTTCCTTTTTGTAAAGATGAAAGCTGGAAATTATATGTGCAGTTTACCTCTCATTCATTTTGCTGCCCTCTGTTTACTGTAGGGCAGGTAATGAGGGAATCGTAGTCCAGGCATGGATGCACATAAATAGTGCTGGGGGGTGGGTGGTGGTAGTGGAGGGAAAGGATGTTTCTGTGCTTCTGCCATGACTGAATGACACAGATGGTTTTCCAGGGAAATGAGTATTTTAGTAATGAGTAGTGAATATGCTTCGGGCTGACTGCACCTACAGCCCTGGGAATGCAAACAGTTTAGCAGCAGGTTTGTCAATAAATACCATCTGCTCAAGAGCACTGAATCCAAAATATTGCAGAACCTACCTTACTGGTGGCTGTTGTTTTGCTGACAGAGTTGAGATAAAAATCATTACTAAATTATTTTTTTATTTGTAAATTCTGTGATTGTGATCTAAAATTATAAAACTAAATTTAATCAGACTTGTTCAATCCCAATTTAAACTCAGGAGAGTTAAACTGTTGTCATTAGCATTTTTCATGGTGGCCAGTAAGACATCTGAATGGAAGGGTGAGCTGTTAGCAAAGCTGCATCTCTCACAGTTCAGGCCACTGAGGTATCTGAGGAACACCTTGATTCCACAGTAGCCTGCAAGGAAAGGAAACACGACTCCCAAGCAGCTGTGGCAGTGGAAGAGCCGGAGTTCATGGAGGCTGCAATGGGGGCTTGATGCAGACCTTCTTACCCAGCACTCCAATCACCAACAATGAGTGAAACCCTGCCCCAGGCTTTCTCCCTCAGGGGCACTGAGAGTCCTTTCTGTTTGGCTCCCTGTTTTCCATCAGTTTTGCCAAAGCAGAGTGACTTATTGCTGTCAGATGTGGTTGAGGTTGGCTACTGGATGTGGAGGTTTCTGGGAGAGAAACAAGTCATCAGCATCGTCTAAAAAGCCAGAGTGAGTTTCAGTGTTGGTTAACTAATTCTTATCTGAACAGGGACATGAGAGAAAAAAGCTCCACATATTGCTGAACAGCTTGGATTCCAATTGTCCAACAGCTTGGACACCATATTCTGACAGTCTCCTTTAAAAGATCTTTATTCTCTCTGAGGTATAAGAAGTAGGTAAGTTGAGCTTCAGAACTGGATCTCTCTGCAGCTGAATTCATCCAAACCTTGCTTAGCTGGAAAATATGAGAATATCAGATCATGAACCCCTTCTTCCAGGACCTCAACTTAATAGGTGCTGTGTTGTGATCAGATTTGCTTCAGGGCTGGTTTTGGAGCCTACAAGATGCAAAAATTGGACACAATCCCTGTGGTCTTTGAGCCCCTTTTCTAAGAGCCCTGCAGACATGAAATTTGTGCTCAACAGTGTAGGACTGCTAAAAGCCACATGCTGGTTTTCTCCTCTTCTCTCACACGAGGGTAGGTCACGCTTCCTCTGCCCATTCCTTCCATCCAGCCCCCACCGAGGAGCAGCGGCCTGGGCAGGGCTTGGCGCAGGGAGCTCTCCCTCCAGCTCTCAGCCATCTCCAGCTTCTGCCTCTCAAACCTCAGTGCTGGTGAAGTTTGAACTTTTGAATTGCTGACTTCGCATAGAGAAGGGAGAAAAGAAAGAGGAAAATAAAGAAGAGGAAGGAAAAACTAATCTGGAGTTATGCCACAATTACAAATGCTGGGAGGCAGGAAGGCAGGAGTCCTGTGGCTCCCACTGCAGCAGTTAGCTGCCGTTCCTGCCCCTAGGCTCATTGTGTTCCCTGCAGGTGTATGGCTGTCAATAAAAACATATTTGAGAAGATTTCTGCATTATTTCAAAAGTACTTCCCTGTAAAAGTGTTTCTGTTTGGTGAAGAAGCTGTTCTGGTTCTTACTGAGCATTCAGCCAAGGGTCATGGAAGTCCCCTTTCTCTACTTGACATTACAATTCAGTATTGTTTTTTAAAGAGAAAGCAAAATAAATACTACAATATGATGCAATTGGTGTAATATAATTACTTCAACCTGTCCTGGTTTGGTCTGTTACTTTCTAAGTAGGTTTATGAGAAGGGTTTTTAAAAGCAGAAGCTTAGTGAGGGGTCTCATACAAATTCAGGATCCAAAGTTTAGTCTTGGAAGGTTAGTCTTGGTTTATGGGGGGAGGGCTCTGTTCTGGCTTTGGGACTGTCCCAGGACAAGCCTTGTTTATTTTACAGAATCCTGTATGTGTGTGTGTGTGTATCTACATATGAGCAGTTTTGATATGGACAGTCACTGCTGGTGTTAGCAGACAGCTAATGAAATGTAATTAATTGTCACCTGAGGAAATGGCATTGCTAGCCCCACTCCAAACATTTCAGAGGATTTGGGTTAACAGCTGATCAATGTATTCATCCACTGTTTCCATCACCTTGGAATTCATTTCAGGGGCCTTTCTGTGAGGCTAAGATGTCAGAATGCTAAGACAAGGTGCGGCGCAGGTGCTGCAGCCACATGCCTAAGGCTGTAACCAGTGATGTTTTGGGAACACGAGAGGTTGCTGCTTGGAGGCCCCTGGGTCAGGAGCAGGAGAGGCATTCCCTGCTCTGATGTCGATCATTTTAACCTCAGACTCAGTAAACCCTCGAGAAGCAAGAAAGCTGAAATCATCAGCCTAATAAAATGATACAAATTGTGGACCAAACCGGATCTGCAATCTTTCCATCCCTGCCAAGGAAAAGGAGCATACCTGGCTTGGGGAAGAAGGATTTGGGGGGGCTGGGGGATGCTGATGGGGCTGCACCATGGCAACAGAGGAAGGAGACAGCAGCACAGCCTCCAAAAAAATATAACACTTCCAATAGAAAACAATCTTGTATTAAAATCAATCTAAAGCACTCCTGGAAATTGCGTCCCAATGGGCATTAGTTTCATACCAAATAAATAAATGGGAACAAAAAATGACGATAAACATGAGACATGTGGCTAAGCAGAAATAAATAGGGACAAAGGTGCAGATGTTTATAAAGGAAAACCTTCCATCTCAGAACATAAAATTCCTTGAGTGTGTCAGTGAAATGGAAGATAAGGGCAAAGCAGCACATACATTTTATCTAGAAAAAAAAGGCATGGACAAAGGAGTTAAGGCACTTGTGAGATGCCCTCAAGGCATCTCGCTGTATTACTAAGTGTTCACAAACCTCTGAAAAGCTGATCCTGACAGGCAGAAATAGAATTAGATGCAAACAGTAGAGTTTCAAGTGTTTTGAAACCAAAATGCTTATTCACATTACCTGTCCCTGCTGATGGAACGAGCACCAAGTCAATGCCAGTAGTTTCAAAATAATCCAGGTGATGGATTTTTTTTTTTTTCTTAATGCAGGACTGATTTCTTTTATACAAATTAAAAGAAACCAAATCAAGATAATCGAATTTAGCACTTAGCGCAAGCACTAAGAATTTAACCAAAACTAGTGTATTTATGGAGATAGCTGAGAACCTCTAGAGACAGATGAGGGGCTGGTCAGAGTAGGGAAGGAGCCTGAGCTGGTGCTGCAGCAAGTACTGTTGGATGGGATGGTGTAAGATGTCTCCCACCACACACAACCTGCCCTTCCCACTTGTCCTTTCGTCTGTTTTTATGGGGAAATGCTGGATGTAACAAGCAGTCCCACGTGCCACAGAACTAATAAATAAACTAGTAAATAGTTTTCTGTGGGTTTATGCCTGGGGACTGACTGCGTTCTCCAAGGCTGCAGCACAACTCTGCTGCTTAAAAGACACCAGAGAAGCCACACGTTGAAAATGTTCCAACCACAGGAAAATCTTTAATGGGAGTTCATGCTTTATTAAACACCAGCAAATCCACATGAGAGAGAAATCTTGACTAAAGAGTGGATTTTCTGGTGTCTAATAAGCCACCGACTCCCATTAAAGTTCTTTCCCAGGGTTTAATTCATTCTCTTGCCTCTCTTTTTTCTCAGCCTGATTACCTGCTCTCACAAAATTTGCAAGACCTTAGTATTTTCCAGACATTCACTCCTTTGAGAGTAAGATGGGCAGTGGGCTCAAGGATTATGGGGAGGGGTTGGATGGAGTGTGATCTTACAGGAAAACGTGTTGAAAATAAGATCCCATCAGCCTGGCAGGGACGGGAGAAGCTGCTGTGCTGACCATGCAGATGACAGAGCTGAACATGGTATTTTTAGAAAGTCAGCCAAGCAGACAGTGCCATGTCCCTTTCTGCACTCTTTCCTTCTTTTTGCACAAGCCGTCATCATCCCAGAGGTGACAACGGGTGTACAAAATATCGTCTGTAAAATAGCTGGTTCTCCAACTACACCATCACATCTATTCAACAACATCCCTTTTCCCATGTGTCTCACCATCCCTATGCCCTTAAATGTCACAGCAAAACTGCAATCCTGTTTTTGCAAGAGTTCCCCGTCCGTGTATAAAATTAATCAGCAAAAATGGAAAGGGAATACTGGCAACCCCTAAGAAATCCCCGCCTCTGACAGCTTTTTTCTCTGCTGAATGCAAGTGTGGGATTTAATATGCAA
This sequence comes from Oxyruncus cristatus, assembly GCA_013399855.1. NCBI lineage: Eukaryota > Metazoa > Chordata > Aves > Passeriformes > Cotingidae > Oxyruncus > Oxyruncus cristatus. Next base: position 374,316 of record VXAY01007089.1, read on the forward strand.
GTACACACACTTTGTAAGTGATGGATGAGGCTTCCATTCCTCTCACAGCAGTTGGGTTGGTGTTACAGGGTGATGCAGTCGGAGGCACTGGAGGGAACTGGGCTCTGCAATGTCATGAAAAAGGGATCTTTGTCTGCAGGTGTCCCTGTGCCCAGCAGAAGATGTGCCAGAGAAGATGATGGTGGTTCCTGTGTCCCCTCTTGCATCCTTGGGAAAGCCACAGTGTCCCTGCGTGGAGGGGAGCAGCAAAACCCCACTCAAGAGCAGCCAGCATGAGCATGGCTATGGCAGGGCTACCTGTGAATTGGGCTTGTGAAGGAAAAAGCATCACTTTCTCCTCCAGGAGAAGCTGAGAAGGCCATGGGGCTGTGGGAGGGCGGCAGAGGCTGCCAGGCCTCATTGCAGGCACCATCAGCTGAGCTCCCCTTCACAGCAGTGCTGCCTGCACCAGACCAGGGTGTGTGCAGAGCTGGCCTCCAACAGGCAGCAGGTTGTGGGTTTGGAGTGGGGGGCAAGCGACTTAACCCCAGATCAAGATTAGCTGTGAGGGGCACTGTGTTCCCCTCCACAGATGGGTGTCACCGTGTCTGGCGCCCGGGAACACCACCCTGGATGGGGTGTGTGGGGACCCGTCCCGCCACTGCAGAAGCCCCTGTGTCACAGGGTGAAAACAACTGCATTAACATGGACAGCTGTCTGCCTGCCTCACAGGGGTAAAAATAACGAGAACGAGCTTCTTGCATGCAAAACTGATAGTGCTGGGAAGCAGAGTCATGGAGCAGATGGCCGTGGTGTGGCTTGGGGCCCTTGCACCTTAAACTCTCTGGGTGTTGCCAGGTTCCCACCCTGTGGCTGGAGCATCCGAGTTCAGAGCAGCCCTGTGCCTGGGCACAGCCAGATATTGCTGGTTATCTCCCTGGGACAAGGAGCCAAAGGCACTGGAGGGGAGATATTTATACCAAGGCATTTCCAGCTCATTCAATGCTCACACCTCTGTCTTGCTGCGTCCCAGAATGCTGCGACAGCAGCACTGGCACTACTGGTGGTGAGGAGCTGCAGAGTCGGCGTCACCAGCCCTATCCCAGTGCAGCAGCAGTGGCTGGTATGTTGGTACCCACTTCTGGCAAACCAAAACCGATGGGCAAGACTGCAGTATATCTGCCACCAGGCAGCCCTGCACAGGAGGAGATGACAGGGAAAACAGGCATTTTCCTCTCCCTTTCCCAGCCTGTTGGCTCAGTCAGCACAGCGAGCTGCTGGGGTGGGCACACACCCCTAGGGTTTGGTGTGCACAGGCACAGCAGGGCACTGGCACTTTGGTGTGCACTGGGCAGCCAGGCAGACACAGAAATGGGAACTCTGGTCTTCCTGCAGGAATGGTGCAGCTCCAGGCTGGCCCCCACATGCCTCTGTGTCCCAGTGTGAGAGACAGATATTTTCTGCTTCTTCAGAATATACACATATGTGAGTCCTCAAGCTATGTGTATACGCCTTATATAGATAAAAATCTTTTATAGGGGTAGAGATGTGTTTGGTTTTCAGTTCCAGTACATACTATTTCTCTGGAAGCTCCTCAGGGCTGGGAGTTTCTCAGGTGGGTTGTGAAGTGACAAACGAGCACGTGTGGAAGGTGTCTGACAGCATGAGGCATGGGGAGGAGGAGGTGAGCCCTGCATGCCAGCTGTCCTTGAGCCTCTCCCATGTGTCTAATTCAGTGTTACAGAAGAGCAACCCACACTAGAAATCCTGTCTTACTTTGGTAAATCCAAGAGTCAGATTGCTTGGTGTTGACAGCAGACTGGATCTCTTGGACCTTGGCAGTGGGCACTGCAGGGCTAGGAACAGGCAAATGCTGGCAGTGACTTCTACAGTCAATTTAGCATCAGCCAAAACAGCATGTGGACTGATTTCATTACCAACAAGCTGATGAAAAAATGCTCTTTTGTGAAAAGAAATCCAGGTGAATTGCTTCAACTTGAGGGCCTAAGTCCTGGATTTCCCCTCCATTTTGCACAAGGCTCCATGAGTTACTACTGCTGGACTTGTTTCCCCTTGCTGTGGGCACTCATGGGTGAGCAGAGAGCAAGAGGAATATAGCTGAACTTCATCCACTTTAGTACCATCCTCAACAAAATGTGGCCTGTGGGAACAGCATTTTGTTTATTTTTCTAAAAAACAGTGTCTTCAGCACTGAGGCGTAACATCTATTTGGAGACTTCCACGAAAATTATGCCAAACAACAGCTTGAGATCGACCACTTCCCTCTGAAAGGTTTCACAAGATGAGATGGAATCAGTCTTTAAGGCAGCAGCAGCAGCTGTTCCTCTTCTCTGCCTTGACAGCAGCAGAGGTTGATTTTGGGGTTACCTGCGGCCCCAGGTCTTGGCACTGGCTCTCTCTCCCCTATAGCTTTGCCTTGCGACGCTTGCTGGGGCTGGTGTTGCAGATGGGGTGACACCCTTCACTTGTAACAGAGAAGCAGCAATATATTTATTGAGATAAACCACTGATTTAACCAAGTTTGATAGTAAATGCAACAGTGGTTTAATAAGATTCAATGGCAAGGTATGCTTGATTATTAGCTGCAAGAGGACAGATTGGCCAGAAGTGTCAGGGACACCCTCCCAGTGAGACATGAGGTTTAGGTAGGACTTCCATGTGTTCTAGACTCCTTTCTCAGAGGAGTTTGCATGCTTTGGGATGCAAACTTAGTCCCAGGCTTGGTCAGCGGTTTATGTCTAAAGGAAAGGACTGTATGCACACGACCAACTCTTCACATCACTTAGCTAAGATTTCAAAGTTTCAGCACACTTATTCCCAATTCACTTACCGAGTATCTGATGTGATAAGGATCCTCTCAGCCTTGAGAAATAACCTTGAGAGGTGTCCCTACTCAAGGGCAGCTCTTTTCCTGCAGCCCACTGTGATGCAGGAGAGCTCAACAGGCCCTGGGCTGCCCACTATTTATGGAGTAAGATGATTGACTTATGCTCATATTTACATACCAGCCGTATTTTGGTTGGCACATGCTCAACTAACGCTCAGCTGTTGAGCAAGACTTATGACCTTTAGCTATTGCTTGTTATCTGTCCTCCCTGAGTCCAAAACCATCACAACCACAACCAGTGGCTATTGCTTAAACAGAAGGGGGGGGAGCACACAACCACGTCTGGTTATTCAATAAAACCAGTCACAGCACTAAGTAGATCCCACAGCAACTGAAAGCCTTTTTGGGAGCCATTCCCTAGCACCAAGAGCCTTCTTTCACCAAAGGAGTTTCCCTTTTGTCTCCCCTTCCCTGTTGGGGGTGAACGTCAGGTAAGGGTTGTCTCTAGACCTTTTGAAGGACAGCTATTTGCATGCTTTCCAAGCCAAGATAAAAGGTAATGTTCTGGGATGTGGAAGTTGTATTCCCCTGAGCTCCCACCCGCTCAGCCAGAGGTATCTTTGGACACCTCGTGCCCATCCTAAAACTGCCGCCAAACTCCCACCAAAATGAGATCGAATTTTTTTGGAGGCTCCTGGGCTGTAATTTCACAGCGGAAGCAGCAGGCAGGCATTCGGCACGGCAGGGCAGGGTTTGTTTTTTGCCCAGCGCTGTCTTGCCCTGTGCCTTGTAGCTTTCCTTGCTGGGTTTGTTCCCACCTGCCCTGACCTTGGCCCTTTGTACCGGGAGGGCTGGTGTGGAGGGGAAGCAAGCACCTCCCTGGGGAAGCGGCCAGATTGCAGTTTGACAAACAGGTTGCTCAACCCTGGGTTGGAGTTACTGATTCCACCTCATGCTGACTCGCTGCTCAGCAGCACCAGGAAACCTTTGCGTCAACGTTTTCCAGGCAGAGGACTCCACTTGGCTGCAGTGCAAGTGTCAGAGCTATCAGAGAAATCTGATTTTTAAGTATTTTCTAACCATTCAGAATTCAAAGGATATTGTGAAAGCACATCCTAACAGCTGCTAAGATACAATACTTGTAGGCAAGGCTTCCAGTGGAATGTGACTTTTAGTTCCTCTTCCTGAGGCTGCAGGTTTCCCTCCCCCAGGTAGGAGGCAGGGAATTTCACTTGGGTGCAGGCAGCTGGGTGTATTTTCCTCATGATCCACACAGCAAAAGAAGCTTGCTCATGGCTCACGGCTTCCAAGCAAAAGCAACAGCTTACAGATTTGTCAAACAAAGCCAATGCCCTCATACTGGACCTGGTGGGCACACACTGAGCCTTTCCTCAGCAGAAGGACCTCAGGGGTTTCCTTGTGCCACAGAGCTCCTTGAACCTGCCACTTTCACAGGAAGCAGGATCATAGGCACCCATAGCAAAAAAAATCCTGACAAGATGCAATTCAGAGCCCTTTTCTCTTTCTGATGGTAGACTTCAGATGCAGTGTGGGCACTGGTGAGAGAAGCACAGGTAGATGAGCAAGTCTGCAGTTGAAATAAAGCTATTTGGTGAGCTTTGCGTATCATTTAACAGTCAGAGCTGTTTAGAGAAAAGCAAAGCCTGAAGAGGCCTGTGGTTGTTAAAAATGTGCACTTTTTTTTTTTTCTATATATAAGCATGAAAAAAGAATTACTGACATTTCTGGAGTTATTCCAAATTTTAATTTGGTGCAAAAGTCAGATTCTGGGTCTGCTGATTGAGGAAATCCATCCTTATTTTGTCTCCCTGTCATTTTGTCTTTACATGTCATGCAAGTTTACTCTTGAGCTGTCTCTGCTGCACTGCTCAGCTCTGCCTGGGAAGAGCCAGGGCCCCCCCTCACCGTCCTCCTCTGCGTGAGCACATTCCTTGTGCTGACCAGGCAGAACAGGACGGATTTCCTTCGGTGCCGTTTCCTGATGATTTCTGACTAACTGTGGAGGAAGTTTAACCAAAGAAATGATGAATCTTCTGTTTTTTTAATTTTAAAAACACTTTTAAAAAGACATCTTTTATTTTTGAACTGTAAACAGCCTGCCTGCTGTTCCGCCACCCGCCTTGTCTTCATGGATAAGGTATGCACCAAAGGCCAGATACATTTTCTGCTGGGAAGCCCTTACCATTTTGGGGAGCTCCATTTGCCATTGTCAGTATATTGGGCTTGCTCAGTGCTTTGAATGAACATACCCTGAGATGTGACTGACAAAGGGCCAAGGCCAAGGGCATGTCTCTCAGCCTCTGGATTTTTGGGGCCCCAAGGTGCCTGGGCACAGCTCTGTGGATGTCAGGCTGCTTGATAGGAGAAACAGCAGCAGAAGGAGGCAGGAGACAGTTGATCTGTCCCTCCAGCCATCCTGGGACTGCCTGTATCAGGTCACAGCCGTGTTGGAATAGCATTGTCCATGGTCAGGTGTCTCCTAAGGCCATTCAGTTTTGAAGGGGAACAGCCCAGTGTCTCTGAAACTCCTGCTGTCCACAAGGATCCCAGCTGAATGCCCCAGCGGTGGTGGCACCCAAGCCCCACCAGGGCTTCTTGTGGAAACTTTGTGTCCCTTTGCCTGGTAAGCCTGGCTGCTTCCCAAAAGGTACATTAATAGTAAACAGAGAGACCAAATTGCTACGGAGACCTCGGGGATTTTGTGAATCTCTGTATTGCTCAATCCTCCAGCTCTCTCTGTAGAGGAATTTTCTCTCTCAGGCTGTACAAAAGGTTGCATTTCAAGCTTGTCCTGAACTTTGATCTGGAAACCTAAAGGCAAAAGCTGTATTTGCCTTCTAGCACCTCCTCAAGCACTTGCAGACTCCCGCCAGTGTTACCTCCATTTGATGTCTTGCCTTTTCCATTGTTGGAAATGCTCTGTGCCTTCCCAGAGAAAACCAAGGTGCTGGCAGAGCAATATTCTCCTGGAGTATGTGACAGAATAAATACTTTATGGGAGGGATCTGTGGTTTTTCCCTTGTGGGGAAAAATACAGAGCAGGTCTCCACGCCCTCTGTGTGCTGCTCATGTGGGGAAAGACACTAAGAAATGACAGCAGCAGTAGCAAAACCAAGCATCTGAAGACAACGGCATAGTCAGAGGCACTTCCAAGGAACTGAGCTCCTGGACAAAAAAACTGAGCATTTTTTAATGAAGAACAAACTGAAGTGCAAGAACCACCACAAACACATGCAAGGAAAGCACCCCCAAACTGCACTAAGCTTGAAAGACCTCAGTGAGAGCCCACCAGAGAGCAAGGGCTTTTCAGGCTCTTACACAGTGATGGATTTGCCAATGCTGAGATCCCCAAGCTGTCAGAGCAGCGTGTTGGGACTGTGTAACAATGAGCTTATGCTAAAATCGGATGTGAAAGGAAAATCAAATATCAAAGTAGAGCAAAACAGGACAGTGAATGAAAGGTTGGGTCACTCCCTGCTTGGTCCTGCATTACAACAGGGCCTGGGATCAGCTCCCCAGGTGGGGAGGGGCTGAGCCTCTGCCAGCTGCATCCTTTCTTTGCGCTGGATGTGGTACCCTGGCACCCAGTGTGCTCCCATAAATATGTATAACAACGGAGCCAAGTCCCTCTACGCTCTCTGCCCTAAACAACTGGAAGAGGAGCTTTAGATGCTGTTTGATGGGGAAATGCAGATCTTTAGACCTGTCAAAACACAGCATGCAGCCTGCATTACTTGCTGGCAAAAGCTCGGGACTAAGACCCCATAAACTCTATGTTGTCTCTGCTGCTGCCACTGGCCTGGGGGAAGTCACTGTCCTGCAAAGCCCACATGAAAAATCAGAAATAAAATATGGGTCCTTTGCCAAAGCTCTTGGAGATCTCCTGGAGGTAAATGAGGTATCACCACTGTGGCCAAAGGCCTGTATCCTCATGTTGATAAAGTCCCCAGTGTAGGATTACACAGGAATGCCCATTTTTAAGGTGATGCTCTATTGAGCATCTCTGGTGAAAAAACACTAAAGCAATTGCACTCTTAGCCAAAAGAGCTGAAGAAGCAAAAATAACTGGGGAAATAGGATGGATATTAGGAAAAGGTTCTTCACCCAGAGGATGGCTGGGCACTGGAATTGCCTCCCCAGGGAAGTGGTCATGCTGCCCAGCCTGCCAGAGTCCAGGAAGTGTTTGAACAATGCTCTCAGACACACGGTGGGATTCTTGGGGTTGTCCTGTGCAGGGCCAAGAGTTGGGCTCTGATGATCCTTGTGGGTCTCTTCTGACTCAGGGTATATTTTATGCTTCTATGATGGGGAATTACTGCCTTTATGGGGGGGCTGTGTTTCACACCCCATGAAGTTAATCTGGTTTGGATACCTGGCTGGTCGCTTTGAGGCTTTTTGCTTCAGGGAGTATTTGATGTGGTTTGAAACTGCAGATGTGATTAGAGGGGCCAACTTCTACTGAGGGCCAACTTCTACTGGCCTGCACAGCCAGACTTTTTTCTGACAGTTTTTTAGCCTTATTATTGTTGTTCAATCAGCAAAGTACTTTGCACAGAGGTGTGAGAAGTCTGAGAGCTTCCTGGCTCACTCCGTGGAGGCAGGGGTGATGGTGGCTTTGGCATGGTTGGTTCCCTCTGAGGCTCTGGGAGCTGGTGCAGCAGAGGGAGGCCACTTTTCCGGGGAGTGCTCCCTGATGAAAGGGCCATTCCCATCTCTGCTGGGCACAGGACATGGAAGCAGCTGTGAGCCAGCAGTCAGACTTTATCTGACCTTTTATCTGTCTGACCTGCCCTCCCTACAAGACTGAACACAAAATGTCACGCAGTTCCCTTCTATCAAGCCCACAGGCAAAAGTTTATCTAAATTACACGTGTCTGTGTGTGTCGAGTCGTGCAGCTAATTTTCCATCAGTGGCTCTCTAAGCACTACATGTCCCTTGATCCACCACAATGGGTATCCAGCTGGGATTACAAAGCATGCAGATCTAAAAGTGACATTAGCCTGAAGGAATAAATAAACTGTTTCCAAACTACCTGTCTTGTTAGCAGCGAGACTTGCTCAGCTCTGCTCCCATGGACGGCCTCATTTCATCTTCCAAATCCCAAGATGCGCATATTGAAAGGATCCCACATCCCCAGCTTGCTGCATGTGGAAATTATATTAACAGCAACTACACCCCTCAGCACAGAGCAATTAAAGGATCAGGTTAAATAACAACTAGTCTTTGTATCCAAGCCCAGAGCATATGCTAAACAAATTTGTGCTTGTGGTCTACATCACTAATCAGTAAGTGGCTGTGGCAGTGGCAGGGATATGGTCAGGAGTTGGGGCTGGGGGGCTGCAACTTACCCTGGCCCCAGGGGGATGCAGACATAAGTCCAAGTCACAACTTCATAGTTCCTCATTATTCTGCAAATAATCTCCCTGCAAACATTTCTTTGCAAATTTGTTTGAATTGGCATCCAAATAATTTATATGAACGAGTCACTGCCTAATAAGAGATTTAAAAAATGGAAAAAGCATTAAATGAAAAATGTGAGTTTCCCCCTTTGCTTATCAAAATAATTAAAGATTACAGCTACCTTTTATATTAATTTATTAGAAAAAAGATACAGTTTAATGTGCAAATATATACACCAAACATTACAATGAAACATGAGGAAGGTGAGCCCCTTCCCTCTAGCAATGACTAACTCTTTCATAACAGAGATGACTGTTTAATGCTTCCCCACAGATTTACAAATACAAAAAAATGTATAATGCTTCATTTGCACAAGACAAAAGTTTACTTTTATTTGGAAAAAAAAATATTCTGGCTTTGACATGGCAAAAGTCTGCTATTTTGGTGGCTTTTATTTTTTTTTTAAACCTGAGCAAGTTTTGCAGAACAAGGGGACAAAGGGAAGGCATTGCCCTGTGCTTCATTCTCATCACAGCATCTGATGGTCCTTGAATTACTAAACCACTGAATCACTTCAAGTGAATGCAACTCCAAAATCTACATCTATGATGTAGTTAGTGACATGGAAGAAAGCGGGCACTACCACTGGCAAAAGTGATCTGGCTGAAAACACCTGGCTCCAGTTAAATGGCTGTTGACATTTCTCAGGTTCATGTCAGTCAGTAAGGACATTAATGATGCCTCCTGTAATAAAAGAATTATAAATGTAAAATGCAGTGTAGTCCAAAACCCAAATGAGCTGTGGATCCTGCTATGCCTTGCTCAAATGTGTGGTCATGGAAGGAGTGCAGAGTGAGGCCATATTAAACCCAGCAGTGGGGGAAACCAGATGAGGGCCTCAACAATAACCACAGGATTCAAAGCCTTGAGCTTGGCTATTTTCCACATCATCCTGCAACCAAGCTTCATCTGGCAACTCCACAGGGCGATATTTCCAATTAAACAAAAACTATTCTGCTCATTTAGAGCTTCTCTCCATTTTAAACGAGAAGCCCCAGCAGTGCTGGAGAAGGCACTACAAGTCCTGAGCTGGGCAATGCCAGTTCCCCCAGAAGACAAGAGTTTCCTAAGGGACCACTGGCCACCCCATGCTCCCTTAGGTGCAGAGCCTCTCTCTGCATCAGCTCTCATGACACTTTCAAAAAAAACACATACAAACAACAGATCCGTGGCAAAAAGAAAACACCACCAGGAGTGTGCCTGGCTGGCCCCAGAGCCACTGCTGACTGAGGGCTCTGGCCTGGGCTATGCTTTCAGACATGACACTGTCAACAGCTGACTCAGTTTTCAGGTTTTCCTTCCTCTTTGGCCAAGGGATCAGGATTTAAGAACAGACTTAACTGAACAGTGGCTCCTTTTTGCTCTGTAACACCCCTCCTCTCCCACCAGTTGGCTCTGTGGGTACTGTCCCACAGGTTTATCATTGAGTATTAGAGCAAGAGCTGCTGTGGCTCCATTCACACCCAAATCCTTAGGGATGGGGTGGCCTCAGCAGCTTTGGCCTTTGTCATCTTCCTACCATCTTCCTCCTCTTTACCCTCTTTGAAGTATTGTGGAATTTGACCAAAACAATAGGAAAAAAAAAAAAAAAAAGCCTTGGGGGAAGACTGCTCTGCTTTTGGATTTTTTTTGTTGTATTTTTTTAATTTCTCCTGTTTCATGTGTTGTGGTACAAGAATGCATGTCACAGAGCAGAGGGTAAAAACAGACCTTACATGAAAAATCTGAATAAACCCTCAAACTTGGCTTTTAGTTAAAAAGTGAAAGTTAGAAGCCAGTGAGCAGCATTTGATCAAGATAAGAGGGCGTTGGGGGCAAGCAGGGGACACGGGAAGTTGAAAGGGGCCATTCTGATCTAAGGACTGTCCTCGCCAAGCTATATGCTTATGTCCTTTTAGGGGAATAAAAATACCAAGAGACCTTTTTTTTTCTTTCTGTTAGCCAGGTTTGTTGAAATTTAAATATTTTTACAATAAACTAGAATAACAAGCAAGTCAGTTGTCTCTAATAACTCAGTGTTTTTCCTCTTCAGAAGATTTTCTGACAGCATGAAAAGAAACACTCCAGTCAAACGCAGCCTTATCTGTATGCAGTGCTGATCTGCATCAGAGGCTGCCCTGACATCACTCTGCAATCCAGGATCTGCAGTAGCAGCACACAACTTTACCTGCCTTTTGTGGAGATTTTCTGTCCCTAACGTAATATACTTCTTAGCTGGTCTTTTAACCCTTTCAGTACGTCAGCATACACCAAGAGCTTTCAGTGACACGTTGTTTGCACACCTTAACAGAAAGGCAATTCTTTTGAGCAGAAAGTCAAAGGTCTCAGGATCTGTGGCCCTCCCATGCTTCCCTCTCTCTGACACCTCTGTGGAGGTGCAGATCTCCACCGCCTCTCCCCAGACCCACTGCCCCTGTTGCAATACCACTCCCAGGGCATGGCTGCTCACAGCTCTGCTAATCAGCTTGAGGACAAACCCCTGGGTTCTAACAAACTTTCACAAATTTCACGCCAGACAGACCAGATGTATACAGAAAAGTTGGAATTAGTTTCAAAATTTTTATGAACATCCACTTTCACTTTAGAGCTTTGGTGAGGGGGCGAGGAGGAGCAGACTATGGGGGAACAGCAGGTCAGCTATCTGTAGGATTAACCCCTGTTTTCCAAGCAGCTCTGGTGTGGGACAGTTGGTGCCTGCAGGCCTGGGTGCCCAGTTTGCCCCAGAGTCAATAAAGGCGCTGGTGAACCTTTTTCTTGCAGGGTAAGTTAATGAGAGCCTGGTCACCACAGATCCCCAGGGTTTGGGCTAAAGAAGCAGTAAGATTTGCAAGCCCTTCAGCTCTCTTGAGGTAGGAGGAAAACTCTGTTTCTGTTGGCTATGTTGCCTCTCCCACAGGACGTGAGACTGGGCCACATCTCTCAGCCTCCCAGAGTGCCCGAATGGTTGGAGTAGAGTGAGCGCAGGGAAGGAAGTTGAGTAGGAGCCTTGAAATGCCAGTGGTTTCTGCAATGACATTTCTATGACCTCTGTTTGGTAAATCAGCATTTTTGGGATGTCAGGTTACAATAATGCAATGTGGTAACAACAGGCACACAAAGGGAGGGCAGTGACTTGGCACTGTCAGAGAAGAAATCTTTCGTAAGGGTCTAGTCTGTCTGTCCATGTCGACAGGGTCAGACCTCTTATGGCTACTGGGACTTACCTACAGCAGCAAAGCCTGCGAGACTAAATCCAGTGTGGGTCACCCAGCATCACTGCCTACTTCCATGAGTCAAGTGGCTGTGTGCCACTTTAAAATAAAGACTGCAGCCAAGCGTTTAAAGTTAAATATCTTATAAACTATACACATATGTGATCCTGAGATAGTGCCTGTAACAAGTCCCAAGGTAGATAAGCTTCCTGAAGCCAGAGGTCCTGTCGCAGCGTGAGCGCATTGTTGTTCTGTTTTGGCAGGCTCCCGGCCTCTCTCTGAGCGCGCTGCACTTCCTAACGCTCTTTTTTTTTGGGGTGGGTCTAGTGAAACAATCAGATTGACGACTGCTACCAGCAACTCCAATGGCATTTCTTCTGCCGTTCAGATGAAAGCATTCTTGATCCCTTGCCAGTTCTCTCAAGACTTGCAGAAACAGGCTCACAGCTTCTCTTTCTATTTTTTGGCCGGCCAAGGGTTGTGTGGCTGCAGCCTCCTGCTAGAAGAGCAGCTGTGCTGTGCCGTGCTGAAGACACTTCTCAAGATAGGGGGGAAAACATCAGTAGCAATCAGACAGAGAGGCGACAAGTATGAGCCACAAAGGAGAGAAGAAGCTTAATACAATGACCGTCATCCAGAGGGTCAAAGACCATGCGTTCCGGTCGCATGGGTACGTAGTCCTGTTTTGAGTTCTGACAGCTTCAGCTCAAAGTCAGACCTTTTAAACCCAGGGGAAAAAATATTTTTCAAAATTCTCTTTGCTTAAGCACTACATATTCAAAAGGTTCTTTTTATTGTTTCAGTATTTTAGCCCTTAGTTGATTAGTCACCAATACCTGTCAGATGCCCGCTGCCATAAAAGCACTCCAAGCACCTGCAGTATTTGTAGGAGTATCAAAAGAATAGCTTTAGCAACTAGGAATTATGCAACTGAGAGAGAAGGCAGGACGAACTAGATTAATGCAACTTGTAGTGGATTTGTTAACATTAAGCGTATGACTCATTGCAGAATCATGCCAGAAAATGGTACCATGTAGCTTAGTGGTAAGGGCAATAGAAGGGGTAATGCATTACTTTAATCATCAGTGAACCACTCACTCACTCAACATACTATTTCCAGCTGAAATCAAAGGTTTCCAGTAAAAATGCCTCTACAGATTGTAAGTATCTTACAACTCTCTTTGCCTTTGAACTCCACTGTCGTAGCTGCTTCATTAACATTGTGGTTCCAGTGCAAAAAAAAAAAAAAAAAGGTCTTCCAGATCCCAAATCTTCTTCCTTTAGACTTTTGATTGTCTTTCATCTGTCCATTCCTGCTTAGTGTTCTGTAAAGCTTGAGTCTTCTGTTCATCTACCTGGACATAGTCCACCCTCTGTTCCTCAGATAGAAAAGGTTTCTGCAGGAGAGAGAAGAAAAAAACCAATATATTAACTTCCGGGTTTAAAAGGGATGCTAGTGAAACTTGTCTTGATTTTCTGTTTTCCCTTTCCCTCATTCCTTGATTGCTTCACTTCACCTTGAAGCTCACAGTGACATCAGCTGACAAAAGCATTGCTTTACAGCCTGCTTTAGCTATAATTATCCATCTGTTACCCTGTCACTCAGCCCGGCACAGTGAGCGAGGGAAACGTGCTGTGCTGGCTATTTCCATGCAGATAATCATTCTCTCCTCATCTGAGTGATCCTGCTGCAGGGATAAACTAACTGCATTTTAGCTACAGGCAGGGCTTAAATAAGAGAGCTTGAGAGTCCCGAGTCTTTTACACCTAGGAGTATTGGCTGATGGGGAAAATGACACAGGACATAAAAAGACCCAAACCGACAACAGTTCATTTCTTTGCAGTGGTACCTACCCACCACCCGGGCAGGTTAAAAGCTCTTTGGAACAAAGAATGTTTTTTTTCTCAGAAAAGTAAATTGAAATGGTTTTGGTGATGCAAGGATGAAGATGCATATTTTGCCATGTTACAAGAGACGGTACAGTTTTACCCCATGAATTTATCACCGGCCGTACATTTGTTACTGCAAAGAGATTTGGGGGAAAACCAGCAGCAAAGGCTTTGTGGACACTTGATGAAAATGAAAGAGCATGAAGAGATCCTGCAGGCATCAACCAGCTTGCCCACAAGCCCTCATGGCTGCACATCCCAGTGCTGTCTTACACACTGTGCCGAGCTCATGTTAACAGCATCCCTGTGAGTCACACTGAGGACACCTTGTCATCACCATAATCGCGCTCTTATTATATTAATATTGAGCCTGCCTCAAATGCAGTCAGCTGGAAACATGACTGCCTTCATCATGACACTCAGGGCACCTGGCAGAATGTGACCCTGGGTCTTGATTTCCTCCCAGCAGACAAATAGACAAGAGGCTGGGGGATTTTTCAGATGACTCGTACCTTCTGCACAGGGGATGGGGAAGCAGAATTAAAATCCAGTGCTAAGTAATCAAGGTTAGATTTCCTTGTCCATGGAAAAGCACCACTGTATGGAGATGTTGCCTGTCTGTGTTCCTGTCAGGAAAGAAGAGAAACTTTTAATGCTCTTAAAACACGATCCTACAAGGAAGCAGGACCACAACTGTGAGATTTGCCAGGTAAAATGTGAGTGAGAACAGTCAGGACCCACCTAATTTTCTATGCCAAGGGTGCATTTGGTTATCAACCACAGCATAACATTGATGATTGTGGGATGACAAAAAGAAACTCAGAGCTTTCTTCTCCTGGTAATTGTGGCAAAACAAACCAACCAGACTGATTTACATTCAATATTATCAGGAAGTACTTGTGCCCAGCTTCTCAACTCAAGCCCCTGGAAGGCTCAAAGTTGCAGGGGTGCCCTCTTAAACATCATCATTCAATGAATTTGAAGAAATTGTGAAAATTCTGTTCCAATCTAGCAACTGAAAATTCATCTCATGAAAATCACAGATGACCACAAATGTATGGAAGGGTTTATTTGACCAGAGAAATTGAATGGGGAGTGGTTACAACTGTAACTGCCCTCCTGAGCACATTCTGATCTGGCAGAAATGTGGGTTAAAATTTTAGACTATTCAGGCTGTGATCAGTTTTGCAATATATCTTTACAGACATTACTCTAGAGCTTTGGCTATGGAGCCAGATCTGTAGACACTGGCACAGATAAAGGGATTGGAGATCCATTTTCACCTAAAATTAAAAGGAAACCAAGATTCTGGTATTTTGCAAGATATGGCTAAAGAGTAAATGAAGAAAAGGAAACCACAAAGCCAGATGTTCTTTCATGGGATGGGAAGTGGGGTTAGTGCCACCAGCCAAAGCAGAAGCAATAAGAGACTTTAATGGGAGTTCTGTTTCTGCACAATATTTGGTGTGTTCCTTTAGGAAGTGCACTAACGGCTTTCTGTCATTTCCTGGGAGATTCTGCATGGCACACTTCTAAAAGGTGAAAAGATTTAATTTCCCTTTGCCTTAATGAGTTCTCATGTAAATATGGCTGATCCCTGTGATCTCTTGGAACTGCTCGGCAACATTCGTGGGGGAACAGCTGAGTTCTGCAGAGCAGGAAAAGGGCTTCCCTTATCTCTCCGTAAATTGGTCCCAGTGTCTATGGTTTAAAACCGTTTCATCATTTACAAAAAAAAAAAAACCCAGAAGGCAAAGGACAAACCTCCTCAACGTTTTTTCTTAGAAAACAAACTTCTGCATTCTCCATCAATGTGACAGAGCAGAATAAAGCAAAGGATGGCTGTGTGAAAATGAAGATTACCATATGAATGTAACTTTCTTCCTCTTCTCCGGAAACTGAATTGGCAAATATTCTTGCTGAATTAATACCGTCTCTTTCTGGTGAGATAAAGCTCATTCGATTGCTATGAAGAAAAACACAGGAGAGGTTAAGGAAGCATCTTACAGATGCTCTGAAATGAAGCCAAAGCCTGACACAGTCCATATGGTGAATAAACTCAAACTAACGCTGCAGCCTTTACGGAGAGAATGTCCAAAACCACTCCTTAGTTCTAGAAATAGTGTGCTATATTGCTATGAGTGGGTTTGTTGGTTTGTTTTTTTTTTCCCTGGGATTTATGAAAATTTGCTTTCTGGTATGACAGAAAGCATAAAACATTGAAGCAGTTGTCGAGCAAGGGGCACAGAGACAGCTATGATTCATTTGGGTAATAATGAGGGCAGTTACTTAGCTGTGCGGGTATCCACATCTTGGAGATTGATGTTGAATTAATCAGCTACTGGGGGTCCATGCAGAGGAACTTGTCTGGCTTTGCACACAGTGTCAACACAAGCCATCCCTGCTGTGGAGATGGCTGTGACTCAGCCCCTGCGCAAGAAATCCCTTCCACTGCCATGACTGTCAGAGGTGCACAGTGAGTAAGTGACCGCAGGCGAGCACAGTGGGGTCAGTCAGCAGGAAATTAGGTGGCCACTTTGAGCAGCACGGACAGCATAATTCCTTTTGCTTTATTAGTTCTGGGCATGCTTCATTTTTAGCTTTGTTAGTGTAGAACATGCACACTCCCCCTGAGCTCGTTATCCTCCAGGACTCTGCACTGTGTCAGCACTGATTAACCCCAGTGCTCTGGCAGGGATGCTTGGGAGGCAGGCTGTTGGCTTTCCCTGGGAGGCAGTGCCAAAGGGCTTAACCAGCTTTGGACTCAATGGCCTGAGAGAGGGGTTTGAAACTGAGAAACTGCCCATCTTGTGTCTCTTGTGCCCTTCACATGACAGCCTGAAGTGAGTGGAAATGCCCTGCCTGGCACCCACGTTAGCAGAACCCCACATTTCCTGGAATGCCTGGGGCGTGCAGAGGAGGTTGGTGGGAATTCCTGTCTCTTGCATGCACACTCCTGCACAGCTGCTTTCCCCTTCGTGCCAAGATCCCCCCAGCCAGCAGGCTGCAGTCCTCCCCTGTTCATGAATTCCCTGAAAATGAGTCTTCTGCTGCCCTTGGAGCCCAACAGCATCATCTGTTCATACTACCTGGGCCTTGAGATCAAAAGCATTTGTTTTACTAACAACTAATTTCCAGTGACAGAAGGCCACACCAGCAGTTCAAGTCTGAATTGCTGTGTGGCAGTGCAGAATTTTCAGGCTACAAGTCAGGCAGATCTTTATCTCATCTGGCTCTCCCTTGCTATATTAATTTTCAGGAACAAAAATGGCTCTTTCACTTTGAAAAGAAAAGAGTTTAGGCATGCAAAGCTTTTAGCCAGCAGAGCAGCCAAAACCAGAGTGCAGACCAGCTCCAGGCTGCTTAAAAGGAACCTTCAAAACAGACTGAGCATCGCTGCATGAGGCTGAGTGCACTGGAGCTGCCCATCGTGGAAAGGAGCCTTGCTTTTTAGAGACAGCAAAAGCCTGGGGGATGCTGGAAGGAACCCTGGGGAATTTTTGTTTGTGGACTTTGCCAGGAAACTGTTTCTTGTGGGATGTGATAAGTTATTTTTAACTCTAATCCACAATGCTAATGCTGAAAATATTGGAATGGCAGGTTTCTTGTTGACTTACTAAGGCACAGTCCACATCCTGGTCACGGCAGCGTGCTCCCGGATTGTGGAGAGGTTCCTCAAGTCCAGAGGAGGTGGCCGTGCTGTAAGGAGATACAAAACCAATTACATTTCCAATAGCAGAGCTAATGAAAAGTACAGAATGTTTAGAAAAATGCAGTTTTATATTAACAGAAAGAAACTAACAGAGTATTTCACAGAACATAACCAAGACAGAAATCAGTAACAAATGACTGCTTCGGTCATGGCTGGAAAGCAAAGTCCCTCAATCACCTCAGTAACACGTCAATAACAGAGTAAATACAATGGGCATAAGGAGAGCAAATGCTCCACAAGATCTGTGAGTTTGCCCCAAATCTGCTCTGCATACGCTGCCATTGGGAGGCTGGTTCAGCCTATGGGTCATAACAGGTTTTGGGCTCTGTTCTAAACAAAAAGGCCCCACGCAGTGGGATACAAGATCATTCCTGTCACCAGTCAACGTACACACGTCCCCCATTCTCAAAACCCTTTCAGAAAGGACATGAACTTGCTTCACTTCATGGCAATGGTCTAAATTTCTGCCCCCACTTTACAGTAACATTTTCTGTACCAATTTTTGAGTAACCCTGTGGCTCTGTAGCCCTAAGAGCTTTACTGAAGGCTAGGTTTAGGGAATTTATCCACTGCAAACCTGAAGTTTGTCCCCAGTATATTCTCTAGAAGTGCAATGCAGATTTTGGAGATGCCATGAAAACCAGGAATGGAAAATTACCATCAGCAAAAGCATCAGCAGGAAATTCCTAATTCAACCAAACAGCCGTGCCTACCCAACAGAGGTTTAACCAACAGCCCACACATCAAGTTTGAGTATTTGAGTGTTTGGATGTCCCATTCCTGGAAGGTCAGGGAACTGGTGAGACAGCAGTACATGTGCTTCAGAGCAGCAGATTTAGTCTGCCATCTCTTCAAGGCTATGTCCCTTTGGCTCTTTGCAGCTGGAGTGGATCTGAAGCTCGACTATGCAGCCACCTGGGATTTGACTGTGAAAGTAGCCATGGATGCTCTTCTTCTGCTCACAAACCACCCTGCAGGCACATCCCTGGTTACAGTACTGTGAGTCACTTACACAGCATTCAACCCATCTCCTGGAGAGGGGTTGGACACTACGAAAGGACACCACCCGTGTCCCCACCATCAGGACCCCCTGGCTGCCGTTCACACTTGGCTCTGGGCTTACGTTTCCTACGAGGCTTGAGGTCTCGGTTCACCGGAGGGGGCTCCACGTCCGAGGGCAGCTCAGGTAACGGGCTGGTGAGTTTTTCAGTGCTGACGACGGGGAAGGTAAAGGTGGCCGAGCCAGGGCTCATGGGGATGTAGCCGTCGGGGGAACAGTCGGAGCCGGGCGCGGAGGGGGAGGTGCTGGGGCGCATGGGCACGTAGCTGTCCTCCGTGCTGTCCGAGGCGGTGGAGTAGAGCGGGGAGAACCGGCAGGGCTTTGGAAGTGAAGGAGGAAAAGAAAGAGAAACGGGTCAATAAATGCACAGCCAACCCCCTGCAAACCAAGAGGTGCTGTGAGTTGGGAACAGATCTGAGCCGAGTCCAGTCCAGGAGAGCTCTGTCAAGACCTTTCAGAGAGGCGCAAGATGGACAGGCAGGAGTCAAACGCATGAGTTCAGATGCACACCCCAGCTTTGGAGGAGACCGCTTCTGAGCTTTGCGAGCCACTGCTGGAAACCAGAACCAAATTTATCTGTGACTTTTGTAGGTTAAATCCTCCGACTTCAGTGAGGTTGCACTTGCCCCTCCCAGCAGCAATTCTGACCTATGAGGGAGGCTCCTTAAAACAAAGAAAAACCATCTGAAAGCAGAACATCTGATGAACTAGACTTTTGCAGATGTGGAAACTGAGAGAGCAGACACAGACTTAAGAGTTGCTTTTGATTGCTGAGAGGCTACTGAACCTTTTTCATAAGGGACCCAGCTTCATCTGCCTTACAAACAGGGAGCTTAGTTTTGTGGCCTGCCTCTCCCTCCTTCCTTAAAAGCTTCCTGAGGCCACAAAGCAGCAGCACAGAAGTTGCCCAAAGCCAAGTGCTTCTTCCATTTTTTTAATTCTTCTGCTGAGCACTGGAGGGGAATGATTGAATTATCAGAATGTGAAATGATTCACTCTCTGAAGTTTGCCATGTGCCAGTGTTTTAAATCTGTGCAAGCAGAGTACTTACCAAATTCAAGCTAAGCCTCTTATCTCGACTTCTTAAGGAACTGCCTTCCATGTCTGCTGCAAGGAAAAAAGAAGTGATTAAAAATGTGATAAGTCAGTGCAACCTTACAGAGATAATTCTGGAGTAAAACTCCTAAATGAGGAAATCCAATGACACTTAAGACCAGATCCAACTCAGTAGCATTTCAAGAGTGATTACATCCATTTTAAGTATGATGAAACCAAGGAACATGCTCATGTATAATCCAGCTGTAACTCAGGCTTCCTGTAACACAAGCAGTTGGGGAGAATGGCTGGTGTGGGAGCAAGCAAGCAAAACTTTAAAGCCAGCTCCTGCTCTAGTTGCTCTCTGTCAAACTGGGGAAATGACATGAAAAGGGACTGTAGGGAATATTATTTCATTATTGCTTGGAAAGTTATTTAGGAGCCTGGTATGTAAGGAGTCATGGAAGTACAGGTTACAGTACAGAGAGTGGTGCATGGGGAAACTTAAGGTAGGAGAAAAATTCTTTGCTTTGTCATCCAGAAGTGCTGATGTGGTGGAAGTGGCTCAAGCTGATGGGGAACAAATGGCCAGAGAAACAGTTTAATTCAGAGTTTAACCTTTCAAATAGTTTCAGCTTCACTTAGGGCAAGAAAAAGTGGCAGCACTTCTTAATTCATTGCTGCCCCCGTCAGGCAGAGATAACCCTGCAGCACAACATGACATTTGGCCACTTAATCCTCTTAAAACATTTTGGTGTACATTGGGTTGGAGGAACATGAATGGCTCAAGTGCGCTGGCGATGCTGGAGCAACACATGTGCAGAAGCAAGGGCAGCACCTTTCAGGGAGCAACAAAATGTAGCTGATAATCAAGAATAGCAATTCCACTGATGGGTGTTTCTCTAGAAACCTTCCAAGAATTGTTTGTACACTGATAAACAGGCTGGACAGAGATCTCCTTGCTTTAGCTTCTGAGCTTTAAGAGTAAGATCTAACAGCCCCAAACATTGTCTGGTCACTCAAACTGCAGGAGTCTAAAGGATGCTTGTCCTTAAAAAACCTACATTTTTTTCCTCATCAAAACTGAAAGTTTTCCTATCTCTGCAGTATACTTGATGATTTCCAGCCAAGTATCCCAGCTGTCTTTCTCTGTTCTGTGGTTCTACATAATAAAGTTTTCTCACACTGCTTATGCTGGTTTCCACCACCATGGTGTTCCGGGTTTTTGACCATTATTTTTGTTTGTGATTATGGTGTTTCAGGAACAAGTGGAAAAGCCAGCTCAGCTCAGAGCAGAGTCTGCTTTGCAGCTGAGCTTTACCATGCAGGAGCAGGTTTTCAGACTACTCTGCCCGAAGTGCAAGGACAGAGCGGGATTTGTTCAAGGACACGCAGAGTCCCTGGTTCAACCGGGATTACATCCCATCCCCAGCGTCTCCCTGACTTCCTGGTCTTTACTCTAAGCCGCAAAAAGACACGCTGCTCTTGTGGAATGGGCTGGACTCAGCGAAGCAGCGCAGCTCCAAAGGAATTTCCCATGTGCAAGCCCACACTTTGACCTGCATAAACAGAGATTTTGGCGTTGCCTGATTCAGTGGCTGACTTTTCATTTTGGTGGTTTTTACTGCTTTTGCTTTTGGAGAGGGAGGGAGGCATGGAAAACTGGCAAGTCATGAGGCACTCTGAAGGGATGACAGCAAAATTGCTGCCCACGTGTACACACACCTAGGGGCTTCTACAGAGCAGCTGTATGTGAGGTACAGGCCTGAATCCTGCTTGCTAATTCATCTGAATTGTGTTGCTTTGGGTGCTGTATGATTCCATAGAGGGAAGGACAGAAAGGCACAGCTGGAAGTCGGCACCTGCTCCGTGCTCCATCCCTCACATTGGTCCTGTTTTGCCAGCTCTCGGCGGTGCACTCACCTTTCCAGTTCCTCATGTTGTCTAAGCTGGACAGGGAGATCCTCCTGGGCACCAGAGCGACCTGTGCCCTGCAGATCCCTGCGTGCCCGTTCTGGAGGGACCCGCCGCCCACCTCCTCCCCTCTCCTGTCCGAGAAGTGGGTTGGCTTGGGGGGCCGTGGTGGAGGCGTGTTGGACAGCACGTCCAGCTGGGTTACACCGTAGGGCAGCGCGTTTTGGCTCTTGTCAATCTGAAAGGTTGGTGTCAGTGGTGTCCCCAGCAGGGGAGAAGAGGAGGAAAAGTCACTGGATGGCCCACTAATGTCTGTGTTCCTGGACACGGTGCTGGGATTTGCCAATGGGGCCCCGTCTTGGTGCACAGTGCCAGAACTGGTCGGTTGTACAAGGTACAAGGAGGGCTGGGATTGCAAGGAGTCAACAAAAACATCATCCGATGACGTTTGCTCCAGAGACCTGTCTGAATTTGACCAGCTGTCACACCTGCAAGAGACAGATGTCAGGAACTGAGCTTTCCTTTTCTCCTGGTTGAAAGAACACAACAAACAAAAAACCCAACCCCACAGTTCAGGACAAAATCTGTCCCTTCCCTGTGACTGTGGAGGGTCCGCCCTGAGCTGGACGGGGGGCTGGGACACTCTGTGGAGCACACTGGGCAGCAGCAGGTGTGTGAGGTCCCCAGCCACCCACCGTGGAAAGGGACAGGACCAACATATGACACTCGACCGCTAATCTGCACTACGAAAAGCACCCTCCAAACTGGATTAGGCTGGTGTACCCCTGCTGTGCTCGGGAGCCCACCCTGGGTGGCAGGGCTCCAGGACCACTGTGCCCCAGTCTCATCACTGGCAGAGAGTGGCTCCCGCCTGACGCATCCAGCAGATCCCAGACTTACCTGTTGTGGCTGAGCTTGCCCGACTCGCAGTTGGAGAGGAAGAGGTAGTCGGGGAGGAAGACTGACTCTGACTCGCTGGGGGTCTCCTCCGCGGCAGACGCGTCGGCAGCAGCGTGGTCGACGGAGAAGGAGGGGTCGGCGATGCGGGAGGTGTGGGTGGAGGCGGCCGGCGACGGTTGCGGGGATGAGGTGGTGTGGGACAGGCTCTCCACAGAACCTGCAACGGGAACGGATGGCTCTGGCTGAGGGACAGCTCTGACTCGCCCTGCCCCACTGCCTCTTCCGGCTGTCGCCACCTTGCTTTTGCACCAGGGGTGTTTTATCCCAGAGGAGTGGTGAGTCAAGGCAAAAACTGGTTCTGCGGACAGGGGAGCCTGATTTTGCAGCTCCCCCTGCCCAGGCTGTCAAATTGAAGGGCTGCAGGAGGTACAGACCCTCTTCCTCTGGGGTTCCCCACTCCTGCAGGGCTGTGACATCCCTCCTGCAGCCAGCAACCAAGACAGCCTCTGCTGAAGAAAGAACTGAGGCACAGCTGCCTGCTTTATCAAGTATTTTTTGAGTATTTAATGCAAATAATTAATTATTCATCTCCAACACTTTAAATTAATGGTGACAAGGAAAGGGACTGATTTCTTCCCCCTTTCTAGATCTCTGTGGACAAAATTGAGCTTTGCAGCTCATGGAGTAGCCAGACAAGTTCTGAACTTGCCTGAAAACTCCTTATGCCTCTCTGGGCTGGACATCAAAGCCACAAAAGCTGTGGTGTAGCTGTTTCTGCCCAGCTGGAGGCTTCTTGGCTCTGCTGAGAAAAGTAACACTATTTTTCTGGAGGCCACAAGACACAGGGGAGCCTGTTCTCAGTGACACCTTCCCTGGGCATAACACTCCAGTCACCCTGGCACAGAGCAGGGTGACAGTAGGAGAGGAACAGCTCTGGGCTGCAGCCAGCAGGGCTGGCCCAGAGCTCAGACCACCAAGACCACCCTTCACTGGCAGCACATGGCCAAGTCACTCAGGCCCATCTGGCCTGGGAACTGCCAGGCAGCACAGATAAGTCTGGTTCTGTTCCTCTCCCAACCTCCATCCCTGCTAGAGAGCTGGGGACACTGAGTTGGGGGGATGAAGGGGTGATGGCTGAGCCACAGAGAGCTAAGGCTAAACACAGCCTCTGGCCCAGCTTTTGGGGCATTTCAATGCAAAAAATCAAGTCCTCAGTGCAAGCTGAACCTCCAACCATGGGCAGCTGTGGAGTGGGAAGGGTGTCTTTGCAGAGAAGCTCCCTAAAGCATCTGCTCCTGGCAGGAAGCTCGAATGGCAGCACCAAGAGTACAAGTCCTCAGTTAGAGAATATGATTTTTCTAATGAAGTTTCAGGTTTCTGCATGGCAGGTCCCTCACCAGGGCTGTGCAGGGACCAGGCTCACTGGGTGTCCCAACACCCAGTGCTCACTGGGTGTCCCAACTGTCCCCAACACCAGCAGGTCTCGGCAGTGGGTGCCCATCTCTCTGGTTGAGGTGCAGATACTGCCTGAATCAAAGCCACAAAACCCTTCTTCAAAATGAAAAACCCCCACAGCAAAAACAAAGAAAACAAGAAAACAGCCACTGCTGATAAAACCACACCAAGCATAAACATGTCTCCCAAGTGTTGCAGGATGGCAGATTTCTCTAACACTGATATCCAGAATTTGCTGGAAAAGATGGGAAGCAGCTGCATGCAGCCTGCAGGCCAGATCCTGCACTGTGTGATGCGGTCCTGAGATGCTCCAGCAGGTCCAGCCTAACCCTCAGCTCAACAGAGCCACAAGCCTTGGCACAGTACCAGGTTGTTGTAGTCACTTCTCAACCCTGGGAGGTGCTGGGTATATGCACAAGCAGGTCAGAGGGATGGAGAGGGCTGCCAAGACTTGGGTGGTTAGACAGCAACACTGCTGAACACAAACTAAACTCTCATGGTGCAATTCTTGGGGCTGTCATGTACAGGGCCAGGAGTTTGGCTCAGTGATCCTTGTGAGTCCCTTCCAACTGAGGATATTCTGTGATTCTAATGACCTGGAGTCTCATGCCAACCACAGCAACGTTCACACCCATCTTTCTGATCACAGTCAGAAGAAGAATAAAACAGCTGATCTCCTCCCCTGCACTATTCCACACCTCACCCCTTTGAACTGGGGAGAGAGCTGCCTCTTCCTGCCCCCCAGTATGTACTCACTGCTGCCTCCTTCCATTAGCTTTGGAGGTCTGGGGCAGTGGTGGGCCTCAGGTCAGCAAAGCATATAAGCACGTGCTTAAATTCAAGCTTAAGCAAAGGATTTGCTTTAATTTTGAGCAGGTGCTTATAGCAGCAGGGTTTTAGCAGTGAGCATCTGGAAGGAATGGCTTTTACAAGGTTTCACATTTGCAAGGCAGAGCTGAGAGCTGCAGCCTTTCCATCTGAAAAATAACTTTTGTTCGTCGTGCTGGCTCAGACAGTAACTCTGCTTTCAAATCTTGGACTTGGAGAGCTGTCTTGCGAGTTGACGATGATCAAATATGCACTGGGCTGACTCCCTTGGGATCTCAGAAAAGCATGTTCACATCACCATCTGACTACATTAAAAAAAGCCCAAATCAACAACTAAAACTGCCACAGTGCATAAGAAAGAAATTAATGACATTCTGGGTTATTAACACAGAGAACGAACAGGCCTGAACTCCATCTGGTACTCACAGGGTTTAGCCATGGATTATCCCATCAGGAAAGGCTGTGAGCTGCAGACCACATGGCAACGGTTGTGAGCAGCAGGGAGGGATGGGGACAGTACAGACCTGCCCTTTTCTAACCTTCAGGAGCTCAGGGACCTGCAGTCAGCTCCTAACAGACTGTCCCTGCCCCTGCCAGCTCTGCTGGTAACCCAATCCTGTGCATTAGAGCTGTACCGCAACAGCAGCTGGGCAGAATAAATTATGCATGGCTACTTTTAACGGTGAGAAGGCAGAGAATAGGTTTGGTGCCTGCCCTACCCTTTGCCAGAGAGACAAGAGGAGGCTTCAGCCGCCAAAATAACTGCTTTGGTGGGTACTAACCTGAAAAATTTCTGCCCTGCCATCATGGGGAAAGTCACCATACCCAAAAGGGTGACTTTTCCCAGCAATGCAGGGCCATTGCTTGGAGAAAGAGGGTTTCCCCCTGCTACAGACCCCAGCCCATCGCCCAGGAATTGTTATGGTGCAACAGCAGTGCAGGGACATGGTGAAATAGGGGGCTTCTGCTTACAGCAACCCCTCTACAAGACTGCACAGCCATACCAAGGAGGTGAACGCACCCCTCCTGGCCAGAGGCCAGAGCCTGATGTCAAACAGTAGCCTTGAGTCTGTGCAGCTGAAGAGGGATTTTCTCCTGTGGAGAGGTGAGTGTGGAAGGAGCAGACCCTGGCTCCCCTTGCTCCCAGCATGCTGCCCTGGCTGGGAGAGAAGCTCCCCAGTGTGGCTGCAGCAAGGCCCTGGGGAATCAAACCATCCCTTGCCCATGTGCGATGTCTGTACACACTGGCAAAAAAAATAAATATAATGGAGACATATTTAAAGAGGCAAAGAAACCATCATGGGAGCAGGCAGAACGGAAGAAGCTCCCAGCAGTGGGTGAGGACAAGTGTGAACAACAGAGCAACAAGAGGTGAGGGAGAGGTAGAAGAGCAGAAATTCTGTAATTCAACAGCCAGCAGCCAAGAGGGACCCAAGGGTAACCTGTCCCTTAAAGCAATCCTGCCAACATCGTAGTCCATGTGCTGTGCAGGGAGGGCACCAGTGAGGGAGTCTCTCCAGGGACATCCTGCTCCACTGTGGCCCTGAGTGCTGTGGAAGAGAGCAGAGCAACAGGGAAGAGATGGAGATCAGCAGGGATCTTCAGGAAAGGGATGCATCCAGAATGAGCAATGTGTTTATATAGGATGTGGAACAACATCTGGAACCTGTGGATGGAGTGAAGGTGATACCCAAGATGAAAGGCCCCTCCTGGGCTGAGGAGCTGCCTGCCAAGGCACAGCCTGGGAGAGCATTATCTTTAACAGTAAGGCTTCCTAATGGAACAGGTTAAATAACCTTCCCAGCAGTTTCTCCAGTGAAAAGCTGCTATATTGGATTGTATCAATTAATCATGGTTTCAGCTTGCACATGGGGTAAACTGTGTCCCTGATATCCCACAGCCACCTTATTTCATCCCCTTCCCTGCCCCAACCACTTGGGCCAAGCATCCTCTTGATCCCTTGCATGGCCATGGGTCCCATGGGGTTGGGGAATGATAGCTCTATTGGGAGACTTCCCCAAAGGCGAAAGCAAGATTTTACACAGAAATGGAAGGAAAACAGGGAGCAAGGCTGCTTCCTCTCTTCCCCAGCTGACTCCTCCGAAGGTGCCAGCTCCCCTGTCATTTCCAGCACAGCCAGTGCCACGGTTTCTTGTGGCAGCTGAGTGTTGCAGTGTGCTGAGTGCTGCTGGCAAGTCCTTCCCAACAGCCGCCCTCCCAGGTGCTTCCTGATATCCGCCTGGAGCTTGCATTTCAGCTCTGTCTCTCAGCCGTCCTTCTCCTGTTGACAACAAAGTTGCTCTCACAGGAGCCACAGCTCTGGTAACTTCGCTCTGCATCTGGCTGCTAACACCCCATACTGGAGGCCTCTGGTGATGGGGAACCAGCTGTTCATCCAGCTTCCTTGCTACTGGAAGGGACTAATGGGAACGACAGGACAGTGGCTGGAGCTGAGTCACTGCCTGAACCTGCGGCTGCACTTTGGGCACTAAACAAAGAAAGTGGCAGATTGGGTTTTGGTCTCGAAGTCAACGCAACTTTTCAGAGATGCAGAGATTAAGAATGATTGATTTCACAATATATAATATTGTCTTTTAGCTTCATTTTAATATGTAGAACAGCTCATTAAAGTTTTCTGCAATGGTTGTGTCTTTCTGCTGGTGATTAGCATCAGGGACTATTATTTTTTTTTAACAGAGTAGCATTCAAGTTAAAAAAACATATGACACTTAATAGGGTTTTTCTCTTCTAATGTTAATTTTTAAGGGTAATTTGTTTAAATCTACAGGCTCTTGGGGGATTTAGGAGCTTCCAAAAAGCAATTAGCAGCTCTTTGAAATATGATGTGCAACTTGTGGAGCCGTGTAGATTTAAATCAGAGGATCTGAATGTGCCCAGCAGCCTGACCTGAATACACCCTAGACTTGAGCTCACTGGCATGAGCTGCAGGATAAATAGAAGCTCTTATGAGCTATTTGGCATTAGAGATACAGTAAGTGCACGTCTGGAGGCTTAGCTCACGCCATCCCTGATGAGGGCTGTAAGTTCAGGTGCCAGACGTTGCACTGAACCAAGGCAAACGCTCTGCACTGCTGAACTTCGTGTGGGGCAATGTCTGCCCTGGAAAGCTGAGGTGTCAGCTTTCCCAGCTGCTGCTGCAAGAGCTGCCATTTCTCATCCATCAGTGTCCACACCGGCAATCTTTGCTGGGAGAGAAACACGAGTGTAATACTATGAGTACTGCCCATATGCAAGTCTTACAGACAACGCTGCACTGCAACAGCAAAACAGAACAGGCACTTCCCAGGATAAATGCCTCTATCCAGGGACATCCAGTGTCCTAGCTCCTCTGCTACAGATCACATCCCCCTATCCACATCCTCGCACAGTACCAGGAGAAGGCTGCCTACACATTTGAGAGAAAAAAATTATTTTTCTCTTTTCTGTTTTACGTGGAAAGGTTTACCTTAATTTCAGAGTAATTGGTAAAACTGTATCTAAAATAATCCTGCACCAGAAGTAACAATGAAAGAGCAACATCTCAGTGTCAACAGAGGCAGAACAATAAGAAGGTGGTTACTGAATATCCCTAATCACATCCAAGCTCCAAAAGGCTGTTGATGCCAATCCCTCAAAGCTACCAGCTCTAGTTTGGAATTTGTATTCATGGGCAGCTTGTACTGACACAAAAATCTGTCAGCACATTTTCCTGGTGGTTTCTAAAGCGAATGGGAAAAGAACAGATATCACATTTGTCACAGGACCACTGCAGTGTTCTTCACTCTCACATTTCCCTCAGAAGACACTACCCAAGAGAAGGTTAAGGAACACCAGGAACCATGATAGATTAAAATAAAACCTCTCCCATAGCCTTTTGTTTCCTTTCAAGTTACGAGGTAATGGTGCGGCCATGCAGCAGTTGCAGACACCACCAGCACTGAGTGCAGCAGCACAGAGACCGTGGCAAAATAACCTGCCTGGCCACACTACAATACCCCCAAACATATTACTGCCCTTGGGATCAAGTCCCCCCATTGCCATCCTTTTCTACTGTTGCACTGCCTCTCATCCCACTGAAGGACTTCATTCTGACTCACTTCCTCTAAAACTCTCAGATTGCTGCTGTACCTGCCCCTTGGAAATGTCAAGGGAAAGACAAATTGCTGTTATCTGAGCCCAGCTGTCTCATTTAAAAGGTAAGTTAATGACGATACAGGTCCTGACTTTAATTACTGGCCACATCCATCTTAGAGTGGTTAATTCTTGGAAGCTTTCCAAGAAATTCACCCTGCTGAGTATATACAGGTGTAGAGCCTGGCAAAACAGCTGCCTTTATGCTTCACTGGTAGGACCATCTCATAAGTCTAGACACACAGTTCTAATGCTCTCCTATCCTCTGCCTTTTCTTTATTTTGTCTTATTAACAGACTAAGACAGCTTACTATTTCTGTCACTGATTTATGTACATGCATATACACCCAGGTCTGTGCACATTCCACATTCAGCAATGCCTGGGAAAATGGGAGTTTCGCAGGACACTTTCCTGGAACAGGTGTCTTACATTAAACCAAACTAAATAAATACAGGACATGTAATGAAATAAACGGCCCCAGAAGATAACACTCAGTCAGCTTTTCACATAAACAGTACCTTTTCTTATTAAGGACCTGCTGTTTGTTCTAGCAGGAATGGCTTCATCCAAGTGAGACCAAGCAGCCAGTTAAGTGTTTCCACCCAGCAGCAGTGAGGTCTCGGAGAACTTTCAGGTCAGGGTTTAGCAGCATCTCACTCCTGGGTGGAGCTGCAGGAATCACAGTCCTATTACACCTGCCCAGCCCAACCAGCCAGCAAGGTCCACGCCTCCCGTCACCCCTGGGCATTCTCCCAGCCCCCCGATGAGCATGATCCTACCTGTGCCATCTTCTAGATGTCCAAAGTTACAGATCTGGCTGATATTGTGCACCCAGATCTGCATCTCCTCCTCAGTCTTGGCTACCAGGTAGAAGGTGCGGTAGGTGGTCCTCACAATGAAGACAAAGTTGTTCTGAAACTCCTTCTTGATGAAGTTGGGCCCCGAGTGCTTCAGCACTTCGCACTCATTGAGGTCGATGATGCGGATGGGCTTTTTGGAGTGGTTGTTCCTGTAGTATTCCAGCACGTCTGGGTTCCCGCTCATGCGGCCTCTGCGCAGCACAAACCAGCGCTTCCGCCACGCCTGCAAGGGGCACAAACAGGGCTCCTTTAGTGCCAGACATGTAACACATCGACCATCCCGCACGTGGACTCGGTAAGGTTGGAGAAGACCTCCAAGCTCCTTGCGTTCGACCATCAACCTGGCACTGCCAAGCCCTCCACCTACATCTGGATGTTTTTTGTACCGTCCAGGGATGGTGACTCCGCCATTGCCCGGGGCAGCCTGTTCCAATAATTCACCACCCTTTCAGTGAAGAAATTTTTCCTAATGTCCAAACTAAACCTCCCCTGACACAACTTGGGGCAGTTTCCTCTCGCCCTGCTGCTTGTTACCTGGAAGAAGAGACCAACCCCCACCTGGCTACACCCTCCTTTCAGGGAGTTGTAGAGAGTGAGAAGATCCCCCCTCAGCCTCCTCTTCTCCAGGCTGACCAACCCCAGCTCCCTCAGCCACTCCTCACAGGACTTCTCCTCCATGTTTGTTTTCTTTCAGGTTTTATGGTTGTTTTGGTAAACTGGCCAAATCATGGCTTTGACTGGATATGCTTGCTATCAGCTTGCATTTGAGACCAGAAAAAAGACAGAGGGTTGTCCCTTTGGAGGTCAAGAGGAGCAAGACCTCTCTGTTCCCCTCAGCCCACCTGCATGGCATAATCAAAATGATCCAACACCTCACCACCTCATCCATATAAGAGATTTTTTCACAAAGACATTTTTCTTTGTGAAACGAAAGCAACTAGGACTGCACATATCTGGAAACAAGGGCCTTTTACCTACCAAAGCCAAGGGTTCCAGGTGACCTATGCAGCTTCCCTCCTATGGTTTTCAGTGCTAATAAAAAGCTGTTAATGAGCTGCCAGTTACTTCTGAAAGCCCAGAACAAACCTTAAGGAAGTTGCAGCATTTAACGAGAAAATCATCCTTACAAAAGGATGATTATTTACACAGGCAATATTAACCCAAACCAAACCTGACGTTTTCAGACCCTTATGACTGAAGATATGATCCCATGCAGGCTTAAATCAAGTCCTGGCAGCATCAGATGTCAGATACAGCATCACTTCATAAAGCTATATGCAAGTTCTGAGGAATAGACCTCCCAACCTGAATCTTATTTGATAACTCTTTGCATAAGGTCTTGTTACAAAGTTGTAAATCTGGGTGGTAGCTTGTGTTTGAGTTAAAAATCATGCTCATTCTGCAAAGAAGGGAATCTGTCAGTTTAAAGACAGGCAACCATTTGGCCTTAAGGCAAAATAACTGAGCTCAGGATGTTTTCACTAAGATGTAAGAGTCCTTACTGGTACAGTTTAGGATAACTCAGGCACTACAGCTTTTATTGATGCTGAATTCCCATGGGCATGGTGGTAGTTACAATGATTAACGAAGGTTAGCAACAATCATTTGTCAAAAAAAAGCACATTTTTTTTTCTTACTCTAATTTTCTTGCAGTGCAGCCAGTTTTTCACAGCCTGTCAATACTCACCCAAAAATTTATCTAGAAGTAAGTCAGCTCAGCCTGGCAGTACCTCAATCTATTTTGAAAGCAAATGATTCTTCAAAAAAAGAACACAGGGAGTAGAGAATGAAGTATCACAGAGGAAGCTCCTGCAAGGCTGAACAAACCTGTGTACAGGAGGGCTTTACAGAGAGGGGCATCACATGAGGAATAAACAGGAAGCAGAGGTGAGGAGCAAAGTCTATTGCACAAAGAAAGTTTTCTTGCCCCCACTGACCTGGTGAGGTTTGGAAGGGATTTTGTCCTTCTTGGAAGTAGCTAGAGATAACAGATTACTGATGTATCTTAGACAAGTCTAATTTTGTGGAAGCCAGGCACAAAAGAACACACACACAGGAAATAGAAACAAAAAAAATGTTTAGTGAACAGATTTCTGGATTAGCCAGATGTGACCGTGGAACACAGCCCAGGAGGTACCTCACATGTAGTCCCAGAAAAAGCCCCTATTTCTATCAACTGCAATCCAAGTTCTGCACAGGCTGAATGTGCTCCTCACATATGGGTCAGGACAGAAAGTTCACAACTCTTACCCCTGAACAACCAAAAAGAAATGTTTCAGAAGCTGTGAGCCAAACAAGACCTGCTCCTTTGCTCCCCAGAGAAGTAGGCTGCTAAGGCAGCAAAGGGGAAAAAGGCATCAGATCTGCAAAACCACTTCCTATTCCTCCCTCAAGGCTGCCAGCCCTGCAGCTTAAATACACCTGGCTCCAGCTGATGGAAACTGGATGGAAATCACCTGTTTATGAGCAAGCCCAGGAGAGAGGGGATGAGATGGGGGAGATAGTCTGCCCAGCTGACAGCTGGACAAAAGTGAGGGTTCAGGGTGGCTGGTACAACACCCTAAGGCAGGACAGCCCAGGACCTGTCCCCGTTTCCAAGCATTTTAATTTTCATGAATCTAAAGGAGTCTGTAGGTTTAGGACAGCCCAGGCAGCTGGTGAGAGGAAAGACAAAACTGCTGCTGTGCTTTGTGGAAAAGTTCATTCAGAGGCAAAGGCTGGCTGAGGTGTGTGTGAGCAGCTGAGGCTCTGCTGGCTTGGGTTTGTACTGGCTGAAAAGCTGCCTCCTAACCTGTTTCCCTGTGGATACACCATTTGATCAAGTTTATTGTCTGGCTGGAGTTGTGAGATTGGAGGTAGAGAGGTGCCCAGTCCGAGTGGTTTATGATGGGAGAGGAGAGCAGGGCCGGGGCTGTGCGAGAAAAGACTGGCTATCGTAGCTGAGCAGTCCTGAAAACAGGGCTGAGGGGAAACAGTGCCAGATAGCTGCCCAAATCTGCACTGCCCTTGGAAAGGGTGGGCCTCCCTGCTCCATCTCCCCCAGGGCCACCCTCACCACCTTCCCCAGGCTCGTGGTGGGGCCCATGCAGCCAGCCAGCCCCCCTGTCCAGCTGAAAAACAAGTTGATGTTTCTTGTGGGCTTAACACATGGACTGTAGGAAACATGCAGGAAGGTGGGGAGTGGAGTGAGACAGAGGACCTGGCCTTTGGTGATACCATAAGCTCAGACAAGCCAACAGCCCTGGCTGCCGCAGTTCAGCACCCCAAATATTGATGTGCTCTGAGACTGGTGGTGGTATCTCACTGGGAGCTGTAGGGACCAAAGCAAATCCCCTGCCCGTGTTGCTGACCCACTGCTGAACCTGGAACGGAGGGGAGGGAGAGGCGCTGAGGGATGGCAGCTCGAGCCAGCAGTGCAGGTCAGTCAGCATTCACAGGCTCAGAGCTCCACAGACATACAAGCACTCAACCCCTCTTGAAATCAGTGTAGGTGCCATGGCAGGGGGGCAGCAGCACAGGACGATGGGGAGTCTGCTGGAACCATCTGTCGAGCTCACCCACTGCCCTGTGCAAGGGGTGCTCCATGCCTGCCACCAAAGGGATCCATCTCGGGGGGCAAAACTGCCTCATCCAACACTGGGAAACGAGGAGTGCTGCCAGCCAAGTGCCCCATCACCCAGGCTTGGCTGGACACAAGGCCAGCATCAGGGAGGGGGTAGGAGAGTGGGAGGGGATGGATGGGACCGGCTCTTCCCTGGGTGCTTGCTCTTAACATCTTAACATCAGCTTAACTGTACCATCAAACTGCATCCACACACAGAGTGCACTCACATCTTGCTTCTCCAGGCTCCTTTCTTTGTCCTCCACTCTCTAGGGAACAAGTGGCATGAGCTGCTGACATATGACACAGCTGCCTGCGTGGGTGGGGTTGAAGGACCATCTCATCTGACATACCCACTCCCATCACTGTCTCTCTTGACTCATTTCCATTCTGAAGCTTCTCCCAGTATGTGGCTTTACTCCCAAAATGTTGTCTTCAAAACAGTTTCGCTTATCCTACGATGCTGAGTGACAATGCACAGGGTTTTGAGCCACTTGCAGCATGCGTGCAAGAGGACAGGAGCAGGTTTGCCACTGCCAATTCATAGGACTCGCCCTGCTCCGTGGTGTAGGCAAAGCAGGGGGTTTGGTTCTGGCACACCTAAAAGCAGGAGGCTTTTATCTCCCAGTCAAATATCCTCTCCTCATTTTCCTGGAGTTTGCCTGCAATGTGCTACGTTATCTCCTTTCCCCAGGGCAAAGGGAGGCAGCACACTGGGGTCACTGGGATCGCAGCTGTGCCAAGCTGTGCCAGACAAGCCACTGGCAGCAGCTTTTAGCTCACAGGGACCCAGTCAGATCGCGCAGCCACGTGCAAAGGGTGCCAGGCACCCTGTACTCCCTGTCTGCAAGGGAGCCCTTCCCCAGGGCCCACCCCAGCCCTGTGGCTTTTACATAGGTGTACATCCCTCGTAGTTTTCTTTTTACCCTTTCCAATCACCAAGCTGCCTCCTCCTTTCCCTGTTACAGTTCTTCCTGCCATCCCCGTTTTTGTGCCTGTGTTGCATGACCTTCACCCCACAGATGTGATGGGGTGTGGCATGTGCCTCCCTCCCCTTCCCCATCCCTCATCCTGTGCTGACACCACAACCCAAGGCACTGAGCGCCTGAGGAGGCAGCAGGGCCAGAGTGGTGGTGCTGCGGTGAGGAGGGATTTATTTCAGCTGATCGGAGCCAATAATGTCTGACAATATTTATTCTGGAGCTGCACATGCTGCCAAATTTACAATAGAATTTGGATCAATTTAAGGGTGAAAGACTGCACTCCATTTACTTAAATAGGAACTGATTCCTGGGATTCAGCCTAGGCTTCTCACTCACACTATGGAAAGGATCTACATGTCCAGACAAAATACTACATTTATTTGGGGGCCTCCTAAAATAATTTTTTCTTTGCGAGGAATGATAGGATAATGATACATTTACGTGTCCTCCAAAGCTTTCTGGGCATTAGAGAGAGGCTGTATCAGAAAAACACAACTAGCATCGGACAAGAGCCAACATAAATCTAGAATAATTTTCATCTGTCCTTCATAAGTGAAATAGTTTGATGCCAAAAGGAAGAAAGAATTTGCAGCAGTGTTGGTCGGCCGCCAGCACGTTGCTTTGTGTTCTCATCTTGATACTGAATTTTTGACTTTAGGAATTCCAGAGCCACTTCTGAAGGGAAGAGGAATAGCTCTGCTTCCATGTCAGTACGGTTTCTAAGAAAGCAGTCACTCCTTCCACAACCTGATGTTTCTGCTTCTGCTGAAGAGGTGCTGTGAGGTTTAGACGGCTGCTCTTACCTGTGGGCATTTGATCTGCCACAGCAATGTGGGATAGAACAGGCAAACCTATTCTGTGCCAAAAAACAGCTGGCTAGTGAACAATGCAGAATGAGAACTGGAAAGGTTTGGCCAAGAACCTTCATTGCTTACCTTCTGCCTGAGGACTATGTTTTTGTTTGTTTTTACAAAATACCCAGTATTTGAGATCTAAATAATTAATTGGAGCACATACAAGCTCAGTGATCCTGAAACTATTTTTTCCTGGTGGTTTTGTTTTTTTTCTGGTTTTAATAACAAAACACAGAATAGCCAACAAACTTGAAATTCTTGACCAGTTATATTAATGCTCACGACTCCCCCATGAGGATAATCTTCATTCTACAGAATGCAGCAAGGGGGATGGCAAGGGGAAGCAGAAGGAAGGGTGCATGTGTGCTGACTCCTTGCCTGCCTGGTGGCCTTGCAGCTGTGCTCCTGGGCACACGACATGGGCTGGTCCCCAGGTGTGCTCTGGCTGAAAGAGGAGTTCGAGAGCTCAGCAACAGGGATGACTGCGAAAGGTCTGACCGTTTGGTGTTGTCATCCCACAAAATCCCTTGGAGAGAGGAAAGCAGCAAATCCCACCAGCACAGGGCCTGGCACAGATTCCCTCCCACAGCTGGCTGAGGGCTGGTGTGCACAGTGCTCCTCCTGCCACTCACTGTGGGCCCATCTCTTGACCCACAAGGCATCCTTGGGGCAACAGAATTAGCAGAGCTGCAGGAAGATGGTCCCACAGGAGTGGGACAGCACTTGAGACAAGTTTTCACAGCTTGTCTTTTTTAGAGAACAGTTTTTAAACATACTCCTGTGGGAAAAGAAAAAAAAAGTTAGGCAGAACTTCATAGCATTTCCTATAAATGACTTAAAAGAGGAAGTTAAAATTCATATGTAGACGGGTTTGTAAGCAGCTGATTCTAAGCCCACTAAGACCATATATGTTAACAAGGCTTCTCTGCCTACACAGAGTGGGAGATGCTGGGACTGCAGAGTACAGTCCCTGCAAGAGGGGCCTGTACTGGGAAGGAGGCAGGACCAGCTCCCAGCAAACATACTTGTATTCAAAGAGGACATTGCTGGGAGCTCTTTGCACCGCTCTTTCAAGAGCAACCCCATGCCACTCATGCTGCTTGGACTGTGAGACCCTTGCAGGAGGGCTCTCACCTTCTGCTGGGCAGCCTGCAGGGCTCGGCAATAACACTTGATCTACTCACTCACAGAAATTTGAGATGAAAAAGACCTCTTAAACCACTCAGCCTCTCCCCCAGCTGGAGCCATGGTTTTGCTGTTTCAGTTGTGGCTGTTGATCTGCAGCACCCATCAGCTCTGCGTAATAAATCTCCCCCTGATGAGGCTGCCTGCTTGTCCCTTCCAGTGTGTCCCCGTGCAGCGCTCCGGGAGCAGATGAGCTCATTGCCCATCAGCTACTGGTTTAATGCTTCTCTTGGATTTTTGTCTGCCTTATTTTCTTCTCAGCTCTCACAAACTTTTTCAGCAGTGAGAGGTTGAAACTCATGGTTTACAACTGAGAAAGAAAAATCAATAGATACTCGATTTCAGAGGGGGATACTCCTCCCTTAGGCCCTTCTGTGCCTCCACAGCCACATAATTTTATTTAACCTAGAGAATAAAAGGAAAAATTTTCTGCAGTCATTTTTGTCCCTTTTCTTTGGTGTCTGGAAGTTGAGGTGCATTCCTGGAGCTGCTGGAAAGGCATCAGCTCTCCCTTCCCCTGCCTGTTGATGCCCACTGCACCTTTGTTTTCTCAAGGTTAGGGCTCAGCTCTGGTGGGAAGAAGGTTTGAGGCTAACCAGTGTTTCCACAGAAAACAACTTTCCACATAGACTGGCATAAAAGGTCTGGCTCATCCTGTGCCAGGGGACATCACATGATGTTCAGGACAGAATACAGAGTAACACTGGATTTCCATCTGCTACGTCATGAGTAGCAGTGACTCCTGAGTCACTTATCTTTCTGATTGTGGTAGTTTCAGTATGACTCTAAATGAACCTTTTTTCAAGAAAGTCAGCGTAAGTCTTCCTCGGAGCAGATGTGATGGGTGCATGGTGCAAGGGGAAATACCTTCTTCCATTCAAGGTGATACAGCTACATCAACTGACGAAAAACACCAGCCAAAAAATTTCCTGCACTGCAAGTGCAATGAGAGCTTTGTAATAAAGCATCTAAGAGGACATCCTGTAGAAGCAGAGAGGTTTCCTTNTTTTTTTTTTTTTTTTTATGAAGAGAAACCTGTGGTTTGTGAAGAAAAAATGACACACACACTTAAAAAAAAGGAGAAAAAAATCCCAGAGTCTTACGTTGCCTGCTAACCTACACACATTCCCGTTGCCAGCTCTCCATCTTCATCCATAATATTTATGGTGCTTTACATATACAAACATCTGCAACAGAATGAGTCACTGCTATTTAATAAACATGCAGATTCTCTGTAATGCTAATGGGTTTGTTTGGGCATGAAGGGTCAAAGTCGTAGCGACCCAAAAAACTTGGGAGTTCTAAGTTCTTAAAAACCTTGTGGAAGGTAAGAAAACAGTTCTGAAAGCAAAGTTAATAGTAAAACCACTGCATTTCGGGAAGGGAGGAAGGAGCCAGACACTTGGAAGAAGTTTTCAATCATGTCCCCTGTCCTTTAGTAAGAGCAGAAAGGAACCAAGAACTGTGCTTCTCACAGACATTTTGCTTAGAGGTTTCCTCTGAGGACACTGGCAAGGTGACAGAGCATCCCCTTGCCTGACAGGAGTAGAAATGGTTTGGCAGGACACTACTGGCTGAAAGGGAGCAGAACTGCTGTGCTCTCCTGGCTTTTCCCAGGAAGGTGGCTTCCTGGTAGGTGGTTCTCAAGGGGCTGTCCCGCAGAGAAGAAATGCTGGTGCTGTGGTCATGCTGCCCAGATGGGCCCCTGGATTTTGTAGGGGAAGATGCTGATGGAGCATCCCATCCCACAAGATCTTGCCATAGGGAAAACCCCACTGGCTTTGTTCCCAGCTACAACAAACTCTACCACAGCAGAAAAACACCACACCTCACCTAGGGGGGCTGCAATGTGCCACATGGCTTTGAAGGGCCCTGCCTTGAGACATATGGGGCAGGTAAGACCCCACTGCCCCACGAAGGCTTCACAGAACTCACTGCTTACTCGTGTCCTGTGGCTACGGAAATGCCTCTGGGCTGGTAAAGCCCTAACTGTGAAATACCCAGCAACAAAACACCAAAGAAGTGGTGGCACGATGACAATCCTATTTCAGTGTATTTCTTGAACAGTGACATCCTGACACAGGCATGGAGTCAATGAGTTGCCCTCCCGACTGCCAACTCAGGGCATCACTTCTCTATTCTTTCTCCTGTTTTAACAGCAATGGTGCTGAAAGCTTGGAGCTTTCCTTGTTAACAGCTGCCCTGCCAATATGTGCAGGCCTCTTTGAGCTCATTTATAGAATGCATAAGGATCAGTCATTATGAAATTACGGCTAATTTCCACCACAGGGCAGGAGCCCAGCCCTGCCCCGGAGAGCTGCACCTCCCAGAAAGGGGCTTGTGGCTGAGTGGGGTTTCTGAGGAGCACCAAGAGACCAGGGCCAGCCAGCAATCTCGGCAGCATCTGCAGGGCGCCAGGAAAAAGACACAGTTGGTGTTAATAAAAAAATGAAGTAACTCCCCAGCTGCACTTGGCTGTGTTTCATTGGGACTAACAAGACGGTAAAGACGTTCTCACACGCTTTCAGGAAACAACCGGAATTTTTGTGACTCGGCATCACTATAAAGCTGTGCCCAAAGGGATCTGGAGAACTGACGAAAAATCAGGCCAAGGAAACGAGAGCCAGCTGTGGTGTGAGAGCTGCACAAGGGAACAGCCTTGGCCCCAGGATGGCCACCTTCCCTCTGGGCTGCCAGCGCTTCCACTGGGCCACCAGCTCTCATCAAGAGAGTGCTGTGATAGGTGAGCAAAAGCCCTGGGTGGAGGGAAGCTGATTGTGGCCATCTGACCTTGCCCCTGCCCTGGGCAGGCAGGAGGACCCTGGCACACTGCAGCCCAGGCAGCCGAGACGCCGGGTGGGGGGAACCAAACTGCTGGGGCACCAGGGGTGGACGTGACTCACACCGTGAGCATCCTCATAGTCTCTGTTTGGTTTTGTCTGTCTTTTTCACTTTTCACAGGGATGTAAAGTAGGTCGCAGTTCAGAGCAGAGGTCCCAGCAGCAGAAGACAGCACTGGAGTGATTAAAGCCCTCTGCTCCTGCGGCACATTTTTTAATTTCTGAGGGCAGGCACAGCGAAAAATTAATTCCTTTAAACTGCCCCCCAAATGACACGACCTGACTGCTGCTGCATTTTTGCAGGCATTTAAGCTTCCTGACAGTGAAGACTTACAGGCAAGACTCTTTGTGTGAGGATGTTTACAGGCTCTCCAGCTCGCCAAGAGTTTTAGTTCCATATTCCCTCCCTTCATGTTTATATGTAGGATCTAAAATGACATTATCATCCTGAATGCAGCTTAAATTTCTGGAGTGCTTTTTTTCACCTTTGAATCCTAAAGCACTTTGACAACTGGTACATGATCATTATAGCCTGCATATGCTGTGATTTGTTCACCTGTCACAGGGATACACCTGCCTCTGAAGTTACACTGCATTCATGATAACTGGGATGCTTCTCCACACACCCACAGGGATGCACTCCCACCTGTGTGTTCGGCTTCAGACAATATGCAGCGAAACTTTTGCATCTGAAATCCTTTTTTCACCTGCGTAAGGTAGCAGAGGTTGATGGACACAGGACTGCTGATCTGGCTTGGTGCCACTCCTCCAGTCAGTAAAAAATAAAATTCGGATTTCTCAGGATACGGGATTGGGCATTTTAAAGAAATGAGTTGAAAACAGAGAGAAAAGAGAAACTTAATACACTGACACAGGTTTTCCTGGATTTAACAATTAACTTTGTTTTCTGTTAGTGGGAAAAGTGCCATTGAAACCTTATGTTGCCCAATAGGAATTCCTACTTTACATGAAAACTAGTTGTGTAAAATGGCCTGGAAACTCTTACTTGTTCTCAATAAATTCTTTAATACCGACTTTAGTGACAAGACATAATCCTGAATAGAGGTAAACTTCAATTTCTTAGAATGGCTTTAATCCAAGTCTTGCATAGTCTTAAAGGATTTTTAGAAGATTCTGTATGGATCCTTGAGATCTGAATAAAAAATAGGTTGCTCCCAGGTTGTTTAAGAAGCAACAGTTCTGAAATACAAGTGCTGGGTATAAACATCTGCTGGAAAACTGAAGCTAGCTAAGTCACAGCAGTCTTCAGTCATTTTTAGAAGCAAGTATAGGAAAATGCATATATCAAAGGGACTGAAGTTCGAACAAATTTTGAGCAAATTTGCTAAACTAATAGCTTTTATGGAAGGACTCCAAACCTGCTTCACTAAGGAAAGAAATAGAGTTGGGGCTAATCCCCTTTCTTGTCACTCGCAAGCACAATGTGGATACAGATGTGCAAAGCAGTTAAAAACTAGAAAGAACTGCCTGGAGATTGTGCCCTGCCTTAAGCTATCGGGAGTCCCTCTCCCTCTATTTTACTTGGAACTGGCAGTTTTCTCAGTATTCTTTACACGAACAGAGCAAATTTTGCTGTTTCACCTTGTTAACTGAACATGTGGTGTGAGGTCAGCAACAGTCGCCAGCCTATCTACAACTGTCTGTGCTCACATGATGCCGAGGCTCCAGCATAAACAGGAAATTGGGCAAGGGACTCTTTTACTAGGGGACCACAACACTGCTTTTTTTAAAAAAAACCTAAACCCTTCCACAACACGCTGTCAGACCTAATGAAGAAAAGCAGAGTGGCCGGCAGGATCAGAATAAAAGCCGCAAATGTTTAGGCTGTAACACTTATGCCGGATCATAACAACGTGGTTGAGGGTCAGGAAATGCAGCAGTGTTTGGTGTTCTGCTCAGCTGATCTGGGCAAGCACAGGGGGGAAAAGCCTTATCCTCCACATCCACTGTGGGCCACTGTTCCTTTTTACATCCTTATTGACTTCACGGCTACAGGCTGCAAAGACTTTGACCTTTGCACTTCATTTCACTCCTAAAATTGCCTGGAGAAAGGAAGTGTGCAGGAGGCAAGCAGAAAAAGAGGGAGGAGGAGCAGATGTGTGGGAGGACTTGTTGTAGAGAACAGGTCACTTTTGTTGAAAATAAAAACCAACCTCTCTGCACGTATGTACAAAGACAGAAAGAAAAACAGGAACAGGTCCAATATCATGACAGTATCAAGTATCCAGATGAGCTCTGGTTTTAGGCATGTGGAGGGGGACACTGATTTTATTGCATGCTTCTAGCTATACAGACTCGAAGATCTCTACTGGGATCTACGTATTGGCTGGAAATCAGTCCCACAGGAACCACCCGGCCTTTGCAGTGACATTTAAACTCCACTGATGTAAATGGCAACGCTCCCGTTTGCTCCGAGGGGGCCAGGTCCTCCTCTTGACAGGAAGCCCTGAGAAGTGCAGATTCCCAAAAATGGAAACGTGATATGAAGAAATTATCAGAATAAAGAAAATCTGCCTCTGGACTGATGAGGAGCGTTTCTATCAACCACATCAGAGGATGAACTCTCCCTTCATGGGTCTAGCCTGGGTTTTGTGGGTTGCACGCAGGCTGCCCTTAACACTGATTTTTTTTCCAGCCAGGGAGCAAACATCTACTGGTGAGTTCAGGCATGGTAAAAGCCCCGTCAGGCTGCCCTCATGGCTCTTACCCTGGCCATGCCTGGTCGGGACAGGCATCATGCAGCACAAACACCAACTGACGGCAACACGGGGCGGAGCAGCGGGCTGGGTACCAGGGCAGGCTGCCAGGGCTCCTGAGGGAGCAGAGAGTGTCTGGCGCATTGTGAGGGCTGTCAGAATGCAACCAGAAAACAAATGAATTATGGCGAAACAAGCTGCAGTTTGGAAAGGTCTGTATTTGTCACAGATTGGGGAAATTGGGTCTCTCCAGCTTCGAACTGGAAACGGTGCTGTGTGATTCAGATGCTCAGCCGAAGGCCAGTCATCACCGGCAAGATTCCCTCACTGAATATTTACAGAAAACAAACCAGATTATAAACTAAGAGTTATTTGTCAGGCCTATTTAGTAAATATTATAACTGTATTGGAGAGTACACCAAGTGTGTGGGTAAGGCACAAACCAAAACAGACGGTGGAATGAGTTGATTGAAATCTGTTTCTGCATTGCAAGTACAGATGTGTTTTAAAGATGATATATTTAGGTGGCCCGTGTTTCCTTTAAAGGGGGTTGAGTTGAACCTCAACAACGCTGAAGGCTGATAGTGCTCAATAGCTGGTTTTACACCCATTTGCTCATTTCAAAGTACACTATTAGAAAACCAACTACACTAAAGAATTTAAAAACCTATTTTGATTTCAGTTCTGCTGTTTTCAGCTTTTTTCTCATCAACTAAATCATGTCGTTTAACCCTTAAGGATTCTGCTAGGCAGAGTTACATCTATAGACCTGGGTTTTCTTCTTCTTCTTTAAAAGCTGTCTTAAATTAGTTTTTGCTTTACACTTCAGAGGAGGTGGAGCTGGTTGTTAAACATTTTTAGACTTATTTTTTTGTTCTCCATAGTTTGTGTAGAAGTGGTCATCACTCATACGGCTCATAATACACAGCACCCACTGCCTGTCATTTTTTATTTTAAAATACATAAATGTTAGAAAAAATATAAACAATGCTCCTTGTGCCAGGTTTCCTTTTGTTTGTTTAAGAATTCTCCCTGAGTTGTCAGAATTTTTTTTGTTGCTGTTGCGCTCTGTGTCTCATCCAAGAAAACAGGGTTTCAGGACTAATGGTTTGAAGAAATAGCTCCGTTTGCCTTCATGTTTTAGGTGCTTTTCAAGAAGTCAGCTGGTTAAAGTCAGCCTGAGTATCCAAACATTCCCTGTATAAACTTCCCATGCTCAGGAGATAACTGCGCATTCCCCCTCTCTGCTGTGGGAAGGCAACGCTGCCTGTGAAATTCTGCAGACCTGCACCTTTTTTCTCAGTGCTCTGCCTACTTCACACCGGCCTGTGGAGCACAAGGCTGTGGAGCTGGGAATGAGCACCAGGGTGCAAATCCCCTGGCACAGACTCGGGACTGTGAGCCTGGATCCTGAGCTGTACTGGTCGTAGAATCATAGAATACCCTGAGCAGGAGGCGACCCACAAGGATCATCGAGTCCAACCCTTAGCCCTGCACAGGACCATCCCCAAGAGTCACATCATGTGCCTGAGAGCATTGTCCAAACACTTCATGAACTCTGGCAGCCTTGGTGCTGTGACCATTTCCCTGGGAAGTCTGTTCCAGTGTGTGACCATCCTCTGGGTGAAGAACCTTTCCCTAATATCCAACCTAAACCTCCCCTGACACAACTTCGTGTTGTTGCTTTGGTTCTCTCACTGGTCACCAGACAGGAGATCAGTGCCTGCCCCTCTTCCCCTCATGAGGAAGCATCCTCAGTCCTTTTTCTTTTCACCTCCTGGGACAGGTTTTTCCAATTGCAAGTCACATGTAGGTTTAGCTT
Source organism: Oxyruncus cristatus (assembly GCA_013399855.1). Taxonomy (NCBI): domain Eukaryota; kingdom Metazoa; phylum Chordata; class Aves; order Passeriformes; family Cotingidae; genus Oxyruncus; species Oxyruncus cristatus. Next base: position 417,604 of record VXAY01007089.1, read on the forward strand.
TTTCAGTCCCCTGTTACCACTGGAACTTTTGTCTGGAGACACTGATGTGCCCAGGGCTGGCACACACTGTATAGCACTGGTATTGAAAACACACGGAGTGGCAAATAAAGCCCTAACAGTGTATTTAATGTTTATCTTCATTTGCATGACTTCTCAAGCTTCCCTTGCTGAACCGAATGATGAAATCACAACATGTTCAGAAATATTAAATCATTTCCTCAACATCTGAATATAACGGGCTGCAGAAGGAAAACAATTACTTTTGGCATGTTGCACACTTTATCCTTAACACTCAGAATTCTGGCATCCCTGCATTTGTACAGGCTTCCACTCTGATCACAGCAGCACTAAGAAAAACTAGGGACCATGATTTATTTCCTAAGAAACGCCCCAGACTTGCCAAACACCATCTTTGCCTGTAGCGTGTGGATTTTAGGTGGCCAGACAATGCACACCCAGGCAGGAACTTCAGGATGCCCCAAACAAGCTTCCTGCTGCCGGCCTGTGGGCAGCACAGTGGTGCTGCTCAGGAATGTGCCTCACACTGGAGAGTGTCCTGCTGTCTTCATGGTGTAGAAAGCCGAAATTCAACGAGGCACTAAAAGGGTGAGGTGTGACGCTGTGTGAAAAGCCAGGCCCCATGCATGTGAAATCCAGGGAGGGCTGCTGGGTGCCAGAGAGAACAACAGGGGCTCCCCAAATGGAAAAGAGAGAGAGAAAAGAAATAAAAGTGCCCATTTCTGCATAACCCCATGGATATCATATCCAGAAGGGTTCTTTGCTGGGAGCTGATGAAGCTGCAGCTTGCAAAAGGACAGGCTAGCTCTCTTGAGCAGGTGCCTCCTCTTTGGGGTTATATTCAGCCAGTTGTCAGGGGTTTGTAATGCAGATTTTTCGTGAGTACAGCAGGAGTAAAACTCACTGCCAAACTCCACAAATAGTGGAACAATTTGGGAGTAAAAACAGATTTCAGAAATGAAAGTTCAGCTTGATCTATTGAGAACAACGTGCAATTAATGTGCTCAGCAATGTCTTAAATATGAGCAATGTGGGAGAAGGGTAATAGCTCCCTTTCTATCATTTTTCAACCTGTCAGCACATTAATCTGTGAAACACCAAAAGCCAGATTCTTAGTAAATGTAAACTGGTAAACGTGGTTGAAGGCAGTGGTGTTGTGCAGCCTATCTGGATCTACATATTTTTTAAACCATAAAACTATCAGAAGAGCATGTGCTTGTGGGATGGTGAAATAGGATCAATGTTACTGTTACAAAAGTGAGGACAATGAGCCAGCTGGGTTTTTCCACAGACATTTTCAAAACTACAGCATTTATTTCTGCTTTTCTGCAACTTCTTCTCTATGTCTTCTCCTCCCTTCCCTATCCCCTTTCTTTTTTTTTTCTGTGGTTTATGCACTCTGAGCTACACCCAGAGAATGAGGTCACCAGGGAGCAGTAAGGATGTGGATGCAGTCTGTGACTGCATCATTTGCTGTGTGCATGCTGCCGGCTGCCTCCCTGCACCAGGGCTCCCTGGAGGCAGCCAGGGGAAGGACCAGGAAGGAGGAGAAGACACTGAGACTGAACTGCTGCTGTGTGGGGATGTCCCACACCCTCTGCTGCTGGCGCAGGTTGAATGGGCATTGGAAGAAACACACGGCATCGGCGCGTCCCAGAGACAAAGGGGATGCTGCTGCAGGGAGAGGGGCCTCTTTGTGCCCTCCTGGTGTCTGCAGCTAAAGAATGAGGGATCCTTCAGACCTAGATGGCTGTGTCCCATGAACATGGGGCTGGAGGGGTCTGTCACACCTCCTCCCAGCCACCCTCTCCTATGCCAAGGTTGCAAGCAAATGGGGAATACAAAGAGGTCCAGTAGCTCCTTGGCCATCCCCTTCCCTCTCCATTACACTGCCTCACTGGAGTGTGACATGTGCCTTCCCCAGCCCCCTGTGCCTTGGGCAGCCCCTCATGGCTGGTCATAGCAGGTCAGAGCCACCATCTTTGTGTGACAGTCACCTTCACGCCTTCTGCCCTAAGGTAGATGCCAGTACAGCTGCTCCCCCTGTGCCCTGAAATGTGGGGAGCATCTGAAGCACATCTGGGGCACCTGAATCACATCTGGCTCCAGCTCTACCGAGGCTGCAGGACTTCCCAGCAAGATAGTGAGGCCGCGCTGATGTGTTGAGACCAAAGACCTTGGTAATGACCAAGAGGTCTGTGTTCTGCTTTCCTCTGATGGGAAGAGTTGGTCAATTGGCTTAAAACCATACCTCACCCAGCCCAAATTTGTAAATGTTCAGAACCAAAAGCATACAGTCCTCTGCACAGCCTGCAGTGCTTGTATACGCTTCTGAAGGAAGTGAATGTAAGGGTGGCTGATGCTAATGCTTAAGCTGCTTGAATGCTGTCAACTTGAACTGCAAAACAGGAGCTGAAGTGAAATTCTGGCTGGCTTGGAGTTCCTCTGCCGATTTTTGAAATCATATAGCCTCATCTTCAGTTTTTAAGTGGGTTTTATTGCTTCTAATCCTATGGGAAAGATTCATGAAGACCGAGAAACTAGCAGCAGAAATGCCAAGACAGCCTTTTGCACTGAGATCTGCTCCAACCACAACGTACACACATAAAACTCCAAATTCTTCACAGATATAACCATTTCCTGATCAGCTGAACGTGCAAGCAGAGTTAATCCACAGGGCCCTCCCTTCTTTGTTGAGGACACTGCACTCCCTTCCACTGTTGAATTCTTCTCTTCCTCCCATCAGTGATGCCCCAGCCACAGAACAGTTAAATAACTGAAGGTTTGTGCCCAACAATTTGCTTTCAGTTTGCTTTAAAGAGTGTAGATCCTGGACAGCCAGTGCCTTCACACTGGCTAAGAAACCCCTGCTCAGAACATTTGTCTTAGGGAGGGTGTGGACACAGGCAAATTTACAACCAAGAAACCATATGCAACGTCCTCGGCTCTGCGCTGAACTTACAATGTTCAGCCTATCAGAGAAAAACAAAGACTTTCCCCGTGGCTGCTCTCAGTTCTAATGTGGTGTTTGGGAGCCATGGGGGACTCAGTTTTTTTATAACAGGTCTCAAATCCGCTTCTGTTTCAGCAGGTAATGTTTTGCCCCCTGGTTCTGCCACTTAGGCTCCTGCTCAGTTAATTTAGGAGCGACAGCAGGTGGGTATCACAGGCCTGTTGGCCTGTTGGCACTTGTAGTGATGGGAGAAGGGATGCAGGCTTTGTTTAAAGAGGGGTCATTTCAAGGGTGTTTATGTTCTAGGAGCAAAGCAAGAGTAGAGCAATAAGAAGTGTTTTCAAAGGGAGAGTTAAAGCGAGAACTAAAAAGGGAGAGTAGGGGAGTCCCAAATGAGCAAGAAAATTGGAAGGATAGGAATGGGAGGAGCAGGAAAGCTGAAGGAAGAAGGAATGAAATGAAATGTGGGGACCATGTAGAGAGAGGACTGGGCTCTGCAGCTCTGTGGGCAGGATGTCATCGAGGAGAAGCTCCAACCCCAGCAGCTCAAATTGCCACAACCCACAGAAGGCTGATAGCAAATCCCTGCCCCCAGGTTGAGGAAGGCATGGCTCCTCCAGCAAGGGTTCTCAAAATTAGACTCAAGTTTTTACTATGGGTGGAGTAGCCCCATCACATTCTGAATCATCGGGCTGTGGGCTGGCCATTGTATGCATTGTTATGAGGTATCTTCTTTGCTAAAGCCAAGCAGAAAGGCCAGCAAAGCAACAGCAGGGAAGGGGCCGTTACTGAAGTCCTATGAGAACTGTGAGGAATGATGATAGACCATGGCTCACATCCCTGCTTCGATTGCAGGAGCTGCCACTGCAAAGAGCACAGTGTCCAAAGCACTGTGTGGAGGACATGGCTGGCCAGGGCAGCTCGGGGAGTTGGCTCTGCAGCACCTCTGGCTGCTGAGAAAGAATTGCAGAGAGCCTTAGAAACCTCCTGTTTTGCTACTACACTGCAAGCAGAGGGCAAGAGCTAATCAGGACTTGTGCTAATTAAGCTGCCTATTGCTGGGAGAGGATGGGGATGTGGCTGGATGCCAACAGTAATACGGTAGGCGGGATCAGAGGGCTCCGCTGACTCCCAGCGAAAGGCTGCTTTGGTGACCTGCTACTTAAGCTTTCTTTCTTCCCCCTCCTGGGGTTGCTTGTGGAACGACACAGCCCGTGAAGCCCTTTTGGATCCCCACACACCTCCTAGAGATGTGTGGGCAGGAGCCACTGATCCTGCCGGGAGGGCAGAGCTGTGGTGGGAGGCAGCCGCTGGCCTCGCGTCCCCTCTGCTCAGCCCCGCCGTGGGCTGTGATGGCTGGGGCTGGTGCTGCTGGCAGAGCTACAGCCTCGTGTTTTTTGACCTTTTACTCTTCCAGAGATAGAAATGGGATTTGTCTGAGGCTTGGAATAACTTCCTGCGATTGTGCTGGAGAGGGCTAGTCTGGCTTGCTAGATAGCTGTGTCTGTCGGGCTGGCTCAGCAATGGAGAAAGCCTCTGCTCTGTGACAAAGCTGAGGACAGATTTAAAGGAGCCTAAAGACACCAGCTGTGCCTTAAAGAAAAATAAGCTGAGAGCACTGTACATTGTTCCCAGTAGGACAACTGGGCCTGGGCTGCTTCTGGGTTTGGGCATTAGCCATTACTGGAGAACCACAAACAACCCCTAAAGCAAATGGTGTCTGTGTTTTGATAGTGATTCCTCAGATGGTAAGTTACAAATCCCCTCCGGAGCAGTGACGTATGTGTGTCTGCATGTGTGGGAAAGAAGGTAATGGTTGGAAAATTGATCCTTTGGGATGATGAGAGCAAGCAATAGTAGTTGTGCAAGCTCCCCCTTCCTCCTCCTCCAGCTCTCCTCTGCCTCTGCTGCCAGCACAGGCAGTGACACTGGGCAGGCACCGAGGCTGAGGTGAGGGCTACTCTGCTTCTCCTGCATCTTTTGACACTCTTCTGCATCTTTTTTGTCCCATCTTTAATTGACTTCTGGCAGCCTTTATAGGTGACTTTGCCAGGTGAGGTGTTTACAGCAGAACTGTTTGCCTGAAGAGCTGGAGCAGCCTCATCACCTGTGCTAGGCTGATGGCCCCAGCACTGGCTGGCGTGGGGGAGACACCTGGAGAAAGGCACTGGAGCACTCTCTTGCTGACCATGAAAGAGGCTAATACCTCCAGCCTGACAAACCCACAATCCCTGGGAATCCAAAAAAGGGCTAGATGAAGACATACTACTGCAGTGCTTTTTGACAACCTTTATCCATGGCCCTGTTGCACCAGACAAAAATGTTAAAGCCCAAAATTATGAGTTTTGATCCAAGATGTTTACAATCACAACTAGTGCACTGGAAAGTGTAATGGCACCTGCAAGAGTTGCTCCCAGGTAAAAAAGAGCCAGCCTGTGCAACCAGGACATATTCCACCTTAACCCCTAGGTAAAGGTTTTTCCTAACTGCTCTGTACTGTAGCTGTGGTTACTTTCTTTCCACCTCTGGCCTGAAGTGCCACTCCTGGTAAAGGCAAGGTAGAACCTCACCTGTTGTCACAACATGGGGCATCTGCTCACCCACAGCTTAAAAGGTATCCAAGGCTGAGCAATTAGTCTTTCTCACCACACCTTAATTCCAGTTATTCAACCCAGTTATTTTAGTTGTGGTACAACAGCAAGCCATCAGACATTTTCACAAGGACCATGAGAATAATGCATGTTAACAGATTCTCTGGAACTTCTCACACTGGTGGGTTTTACCCCTGCTCTCACTGTTAGCAGGCTCTGAGCTGGTGACTACAGTCACAGCTAGAGTTTTATGTAAGAACACACATGCAAATATACCTGATACCACTAAAGACCAGGTCACGCTATATATGTAACAGTTCACACTTTGATGAGCATGTGTGAAGTAGGGCAGTGATGAGAGTGTCTGTCTAGGCATAACATAATGTAGTGTGTAGGTGTGAGAGCAGTCTTACCATACTGAAACCAACATCAAATCCCCCAAATAAACAACACCAGAAAAAGATGCAAAACAGTGCAGCTCAGCTCCCTGCAGGCTTAGGCCCTTTCTCTACTACAGCAGAAAAACACCCAGAAGAGAAAGCCTGTTACTCAAACTTGCTTCAGAGTTCAGGTTTTTTTCTTTATGTTTTTGCTCCCCATCACACAACATCCCAGGGTTTGTTTATTTTTCCATCCAGACCTCTTGGGCCTCTGACACAAACCCCACACTGCAACAGAAACCCATGTAGGCATCCCACACCATGGCCCTGCTTGGTCCTTCTTCATCAAGATGCTCTCTCACAGTAACAGACGAATTTCAACTCAGCACAAAAATGTTAGATCATCCTGAATTTCTATGTGCATTCTCATGGAGTTTCTTTTGCAAAACAGAGGTCTGCAGGTTGGCTAGAGAGCTGAGAGCTTCCTGCCCCATTCCTGAAGGTACATGTCTTCTAACACTTCAACAGCCACCTGCTGTTACTGTTCAACCCAGCTCCAGGCTTGCCCGCAGAGCAGGAAGCTGTGCCACTGCAATGCCACAGCCCCTGGTGCTGTATCTTCACCTGACAACCAAATTCAGCACGATCTGCTCTGTCTTCAGAGCACTGATGGTGGCAGGAGCTGTAAGCAGAAGCGTGAAGTTCACAGTCGCTGGTTTTGTTAACTGAATCCCACAAAAAGTGATGTGAGATAAGGGCTGTTTGAGCACAGAGCAAACAAACACTCTAGATAGAGCACTTCGATCCTGAGACTACAGTGAGGTCAGCACAGTTACAAGAGTCCCTATCTCACATGTCCAAAAGATAATAACCTCTGAAATTCAACCTGACAGAAACTCTTCTGTCAAAGGCCATTTCCTGAGGGTACCCAGAAAAAGTCCTATCATTTATAACCCAATAATTTGCCCTCCAAGTTTAGATCCCAGTTATAGAAAGCACTTCAGCACATGCTTCACAGCAAGCTTAGGAGTAGCCTTTACCTCATTTTAACTCAAATACTTTTAAGGAATTGAGCCCACTTTTTTGTCCAAATTTATCCTGCCATTTTCACTGCCCAAAGTCTGAGCAGTGCCTGGCAAGATGAAGAATCTTGACTTCAACTAAGTGATGTGGTCCTATTTAACCATCTTATCATTTCAAAGACAATGAAGTTTTTCTTTCTGAAAAATGCTATTTCACAGTATGTATTTGACACACACACACTGTGTATGATATGAAACTGAGGGGACACTTCCTCTTCTAACGCAAGAACCATGCACCACTGAGAGGCAAGTAAGCACAATACATGAACATGTGCATGAGAGGGACATGGAAAACTTCTTGGGTGCTGAATTTCCATTAATTCTGATTTGCAAATGGGCCATGCAAAACCAGCAGCGCGATTAACCTCTCCCTGCCTGGGAGCTGCCTGGGAAGAAGTCTACCCCGTGTTCAGCAGAGAGAGTGAGGCAGTCTTTGCTTCTGCAAGCCTTGCAGTGATTCCTTCAGTATTTCTTTGGAAGTGGTGGAGTCACCATCCCTGAAGGTGTTTAAAAGATGTGTGTCTCTGGTAGTAGGAGACATGGTTTAGTGGTGGGCTTGGCAGTGCTGCATGAATGGTTGGACTCAATGATTTTGAAGGGTTTTTTCCAACCTAAATGGTTCTATGATTCTGTGATTCTGTGATAAGGGATCTTGGGGTATGGGAGCTCGGACTGTGTAAATAGAAGAGCTGTTTATGCTTTGAGTAAGGAAGTTTAAATTTGACCTGCAATGAGTATGTAAGGCTGCACAGAGGAAGGGCTTTCTCTACTGCTGCACTCAGAGCAATCTCTCTTTTGTCTCAAAGGCCACTGTGGCTATGACTCACACACAGCCATCAGACTATTAACACTTTTATTCCAACTAGTTATTTCTGGCTTTCGGCAGTCAAAATACCTAAATGCCCAGAGTGCTTCCAGGGTAACTATAGTAATTACAAAAACAAACAACAGCAGCTCGACCCAGGGGTCAGCTGAAGCCAAACTCTGAATCACACACTTCTTTTTTACCTATAGTTATGAAAAGGAATTTAAGCCTGGACAACAATGCAGCACACTTCCCAGCTCCCTGGAAGATGCTCAGCCATAGAGGTACAGTGCAGGTGCTGTGACCTGCTCCCTCCTTCCACAGGAGACCCTGAGGGGTGGGGCTGCACAGCTTCCTTGAGCAACAGGCAGCCCCCAAACTGAACATCATCACACACCCTTCGTGAATCCGCTGGAGGCTGAGGAGCTGTATGAATGCCCTGAACTGATCTTCTGTGTGTTCATAACCTACGTGTTTCAGAGAGCTCTGGTAGGGTTTCTCTCTGTTATTTTTTGAAGTTGAGGAGAAAGACTTTGTTCAAGCTCTAGACCACCTTCACATTTTCAGTCTTCCTATTCCTGCACCAGCATTCCGTTCACTGTGTCAGTAATTAGAAACTTCATGTAGGGAGGGGCAGGCTCTTCCAGAAGAAGCCAGAATGCCGTCCCATTAACTACCTTGTATGTCAAAAACTGAACATTTTATTTTTAGCCAAAATACACGTGCTCATGCAAAGTTGCTGCTTCACCACAAGGGGTTTCTTCAACTCCTCTGCCTCTCTAAAAAAGTCAAAATTTACCCTCTATTTTTATTTTTTAGCATATTGTAAAGAAAGGTGGCTCATTAACCAGATACTTTCCAAATACATAAGCCAAAGGTTAAAGTGCCATGTGAGAAACCAGATTAATCACAAATGAAGAACAAATATATTATAGAGAATAATACGTATTTTAAACAAAGAGAATGGTCATTGATCCTTAAGTTCTGTTTCTATTCACTTATTTTCTATAAAAACCATTTTGCTAAACTAGAGGGCCCTGAGGTATGTATCATCAGCAAATAAAACAGACCAGAATACAAGACCTTTATGATTCACTAATAAACCATGAGGAAAAAACACCAGTCTGGAAGCATCAAACATTTCAGCAGAACAAGGACCAATAAAATGTGTAACAGGAGCAACCAAGCCAACTTGATGAGAGCTCCCAGTTCCCTAAAGCCTTGTGCCTCCTCTTAACTGAACAAGATCTAAACTAAATTAAATCCAAAAGCTCAAAGTTGACAAAAATAAACTCATTCACTAAGGAGGAAAAGGAAAAATATAATGAAGTTACTGTTTCTTCTGGTTTTCATTAAAATATACCAGTGCAAAGTGCTGTCTACAGACATGAAGCCAGAGTTGCACAGAGGAGAGAAATTCTGTCCTGCGTAGGCTGAGATAATCCTTGCACAGGATACCTCAAAAGGGTGGCCCTGAATGAGAAGAGGGATTTTCTTTAAGGTGTTGCCCTTGTTGCCTGGGTGTTGCACACAGCAACAGTGCAGGGAACAGTGCACAGAAAGGACCTCTGGGATGGGCACTGTGTTTGGAACCTTTACAGCTTTCTACTGTGGATTAACTGACATTCTGAAAAACAGATCTTTCACATTCTGTAGGGAAAGACAAGGTTCATCCTTGTGCCATGTCCTTGCTGTTTTCCAGGGGAACAATACTGCAGGAGTTCCCTTCAAGGAGAAAACCAAGCTAGTAAAATCCCTTCCTCTGATCCCTCCTACCCCAACAATGCAGAATATTGTTGAGTAAAAATGGAGTCACAGTCGCAGGCAGCAGATATAAAAGAGACTTCTGAAAGCAGTGGTTGTACACAGAAATCAGTAACTGCTTTCCTTTTTTAGACTGCATGGCTTATTTCTTTTTTAACCACAAAGAGACATTTGCATGTTACCCTTTTCTGGTCAGACACAAAAAAAATAACGTAGAAATAAATGCAAGAACAAGTAACACCTCCTGCTAACTTTCAAGTTTAATTTTAACTCATGAAACACTTTAACAAAGACCCATCGCCTGATTTTACATTTTTAAAGAAGCAAAATGTATGATCGAAACTGACTTTTCTAAGAGGTAGAAAGAAACAGCAGAACCCCAACTATTATCTTTTCTTATTTTAAACTTCATCCCACACTTGACACAAATTTAGATCTGAATGCGGAATTACTCCTACTCTTCTCCCTCACTTATGACTCTTTCTTACCGTGAGAAGGAGTTTGTAACTGTGACTCGTTAGGATGCAGTGTAACAAGGAACACGTATGATCTATGCCCCAGCCAGTAGCCCCACCACGCTGTGTGTTCCTGATGCAGTGACTAACATGTTAAATCTAATTGCTGGATTTAAATGGGAGGTAAAATACTCCCTGGTCAGGACAAGGATTTGTGTTACAAAACCAGTGATGCTGAATCAGCCAGAAGGAAGTAGAATCTAAAATCTAAGTTTATGTAGGTTTTTCAGCCACAGAGTAAGTGTGGCTGTAGCAGAGATGCTGCCATTCAGAGGGCATTGGCACAGAGCTAACGGTTTTAGGAGGCCTTTAAAAGGCAGGCTGAGAGAGATGGCAAAAGACAAGCAAAAATGTGAACTTGTGAGAGAGTTTAATGGTTGATCTAGTCCTTCTGCAGACAGAAACGCCTTCTCTCAGTAGAAAATATGGTTTTTAATACTTTACAAAGCCCAGGAAGAATCATATAGTGATGCTGTCTTGATCCTTTTGCTAAAAGTCATTGCAAAATCCCAGGGAGCTGTTTTCCAAGGATATGCCAAGGGAAGTGCCTCTTCTGTTCCTAAAGACTCTGATTTAGAGGGAAGACTGGAGAGCAAGAAAACAGTATCACACAGGAGGATGAAGAAGGGCATCCTGGCCTTAGGGAAACAAGGGGAAGATTCCTTTTCTGACTTCAGCAGGTTACAAGAATAATCAGACACACACAAAAGCCACATGTATCGTGCCAGGTAAAGATGAGCGATACAATGTGATGTCTCAAACCATGGAAGTTTGCTGGAAAGTAGTCTACCCAGAGAGCTGATGGATTTACTGTAAGATGTAGAGGAAAACCGAAAAAGCTTCCAAGGAAGGCAACGGAGATTTTTATGACACAACTCCTTGCCCAGCAAACTGTATTTTCTTGGGGAAATTTCCAGGATTGCAACAGACAGAAAAAGCTGCGTCCGCTTTCTGGATTCACACTCAACACTCCCTGGAATTGGTGGTTTCTGATGGGTTTGGTCTGTACCAGGTACAACTCAAGAAAATTTTAGTCCTCCCTGTGGTGCTGCCATAGCTACTTTTGTGTGCAATCAGAGCAGGAGTTGGACAGATGAAGGCTTGAGGTGAAACATGAAACATTACTATTGCCAGGTAGCTCCAGAACTTGCAGTATTTACTCAGCTGGGTTCCTGGAGATTTTAAAGGAAAATCAACCATACTGATTTTTTTTTATGGCATTCCAGCATGCTTCTTGTTTTAGATGAAACAGTCCTGATGCCATTGTTTAATGTTCACATCCATCAAAGACTGTGTGATGCTGATTTTCCTTCACTCTATCAGCATGGATGCTCAGCCTATCTTTGATACCCCCACTAACTTTTTATTGTGGGATCAAATCACCACTGAAGAACTTACACAGGAAACAAAATGGATTTAGATGCTTAAATAAGTTATACAATCTTACAAATACTATAATCTAGCATGACAGCAATGGGAAATTTGTACCTGTATTACTCAAAAAGGGCACCTCTAAACCAATAATGCAGTAAACTAATGATGGCACACTCTTCTGCATACTTCACCCTCCTTTGCAAATGTAATAATCAGCATTGTTTTTTTCCCTTCTAAAAAAAAGAGTTTGAAATGTGACTTCCAATAATTTATTCATGCCGTGTAATCAAGCACAGAATCTGACACAACTTAGCAGAGGCATGATTTCCAGCTCTGTGGTTTTTCACCTCTGAGAGTATTTACCATTTGCTTGCTAGCAATTACCACAACCATCTCCTGCTTTGAATTCTGGTACAGAAAAAGGTTTCCCGTTTGTTTCTTTAAACTTGAAGGGAATTCAACTTTAAAACTCAGCTGAATGGAGAACTTCCACAAATCAGGTAATAAAACCAGTTGCATGTTTTTTCTTCTTACTTGTTCACTGAGCGAGGCATTATTGGCTTCCTTCTAAAATGCCCTGGTCAACAATTCTTTTCTGTCCCTGAAGTATTTTTTGTTGTTGTTGTTTAATACACCCTGTGCCCAAAGGGACAAATACTTGGAAGTGTTTACATTTTTCACTCTTTTCTTGGAAATCATGACCCACAGATAAAAAGAATACTTCTGCAACAATAATTTGGCACTTAAGAGAGCTTCTGGTCTTCCTGATTGTTTGAATTAATTTTTTTAAACCCATCACATATGTTCATATTTTATTCTGTGACTTTCTTATTGCTTAACATAAGTTGAGAATGACAGTGTTTACTAATATTATTGCACTGCCACTGTCATGAAGTTACAACACACGTATTTTACACAATGATTTATTGGAAAAAAAATGGAGACAGAATTTTAGACTACCTAGGAATTTGGGGTATTTATTTGAGTAAGTTGTCTTTTAATAAATCCAGTAGAAGGCTATCCTGCTGGTGTTACCAATATGTCATAGGACATCGCTGTCCATCTCTGATTATTAATTTTGATCCTATAACCCAAGTCTCCTCTCCATTATGGTTTATTTCAATTCTTTATAGAATTAGATGAAATAATCCAATTGCCTTGAATCCAGCAGGACTAGGACTTTGTGTTTGTTTATTCCAAGGCTCCTTCTCCACGGCTGATTTCATGTTTCTTCCTATTTGACAGTTAAAAGGGGAACTAAAGATTTTCTTGAGTGCAAAATCATGTGCAAAATCAGACCCATAATGCACAACTAAAGCTGAAGGTGAATGAAGCACTAAAACCATCCCAGGTCCATTTCCAGTACCATTTCTTGCATCCAATTCAAAAAATTGGTATTTGCAGGCCAGAGTACTCTTCATTTTATTGGTTTTCAGGATATTTTCAGTTTCAGTCTTTTGCTGTAAAGAATCAATATCTTTAGAAACATTGTTGCTTGCACACTTTCTAATCCACATTTAAATCAAAACCCGTGACATACCACTACAATTAATTCTCCTTCACAAAGTGCTTCATCTCTGACGTAGAAACACTGTTTTCTCATGGCATTATGTGATAGATGTCACGTGTTCTGTGCCAGAAAACCTTCTGAGAGGTGTAGCTCAGCTCCTCTAGAGCTCCAGGACCACAGCCCTCACAGGACTCACAGGCAAAGTTACCCTGCTCCATGACCTGCTTTACAGCCTGGGATTAAAGAAGCTGCTGGTCAAGGGAAAGAAACAGCAATGAGAGATCTTTTTCCTTGTTTGCCATCTCCTAAAGCTGTAGCTACTTTGCCTTTATGTGGGCTAGCATGGACCACAGCCACCCAAGGAGGCCAGGGAAGCACTTGCATGGATGCTGAGGGTCAGCCATGGAAACCACCAAAGGAAGAAAGCGGGAGAGGTGGAGCTGGCTGGATATAATCACAAGCAAGAAAGCCAAAGGTCTCTAAAGAGACATTCAAGTCCTGGTCTGCACAGAACATAAGAATTTTTGGGGGATTTTTGTGTTGTATTCCCACGCCAGAAAGCTGCTGCCTCTGTCCTGCTCCAGTATTCCATGTGTCAGACACATCTGAGCAGAGATCTGTGACTCTGTGACTGAGATGGACTTGGTGGCTGTGCCTTGTCTTTGCCCAGGGAAAAAGTACCAGGCCTGCATTTGCAGCCATGGGAGTGTGTAACCAGGAGGCAAGTTCCCCAACCACATCCAGGCACTATTTCCACAAAGATTTACTGTCAGTGACTTCCAATACCTAAGAATCCTCTCCATAGTGCTCTGCTTCGGGTTTGGTCCTTGATTAATTAATGGCTTGACACTGTGAAACTAAGGATTTTCCTAACAGCATCATTTGCAGTAAAGAGCAATTACAGGCTCAGGATTGAAACCACTAAATGCACTACACATACACCGTTGGACTCGTTTCACAGAATTAAATTAGTAATTAATGACATTTTCACCAAAAAGCTGAGCAAATACAGAAATAATAGTAATGTCAGATGTGGGTGTCAAAAGGACAGGGGACAAAGTTGTCAAGGCCTCCTGTAGTTACATAACTAAATGGTTATCTCAGCTCTTCTTTCCACCCAGCTGAAATGTTCCCAGCATTTACCACAGTTATATCCCTGGCTGCAGGAGGGGAGCATTAGCAGAGTTCCCTTCTGACATGGCAGGTGTTTGGCTAAAAGTTCATCAAGCCAACATTTATTTTTAATAACTGGATTGCCAACAGGCATTGGACGTGTCGCCCTCTCCCTGTTCCTGACTCCCTGCCCTGGGGCTCTGGTATTTGCTGACTAAGGAGAGCATCTGTAGCCTGTTCCCAGAAGAGACCCCATCCAAGGCTCAGAGTTTTTACTGGGAACAGAAGAGGCAACACCCTGCAGCAGCAGAGTGATAACTGGCCGTTTCAGACAAAGTTTTTCAAAGAAGCTGCTACAGGCAGAAAGGGTTTCTGCACCAGCAGGGCCCTTGCCAGAAGTGGTTTGTGCTTCCTACAAGATCTTCCAACAAAAGGATAAGATTTTTTCCAGCATTTCCCCTCCACTGCCTTTGGCAGCTCCATGTTAGGCCTGTTGCCATCATCCCTGTCTGAGGACAGCTGGATGAGTCAGGAGGCTAGGACTGGGTCCCTGAGCAGCGTTAGCACCCTGGTGCCATATGACACCATCTCTGGGGCAGAATGGTAGCGAACAAGATTTTTTTTGGTCCTCTTGATATTTCTTCCCGGCGAAAGTCAACCAACCCAAACACGTAAAACTAATTTTAGTTTCCTTGGAGGTGACTTCCTCACCTAGCCAGTTCACTGAATATAGGGAACATGCAATTTTCCAGACAGCCACTAGTGTTCAACCATGGAAAAAACAGAGTTTGATTAGTGCTTTCTGACTACTCTATTGCACAAGTATGTTTGAACACAAAAGTAATGCAATATCATAGTGGATGTCACTATTTCTTATGCAACTGTTTTACTGTAAGCATTACAATGCCCCCAAAAATCATCTTTGTAGAAAAAAAATCAGCCAGCCTAGCACAGTTTTTAACATCCCTCTGCTTCTTTACAATAAGACAGATGATCATGATGTTTAATTTTTCCCCTTACTAACTTAAAAATTTCCCCTTTGACTCCCAGTCCTTACACTGAGAGACACTTCAGAGAGTTTGATTTTACAAGCAGTGCATACAGATCTGGATTTTCTGTTGATGGTTGGTTTCTGTACATACAGAATTGAATGATGAAAGATCAGAACATTCTTTTTGCTAAATACTCTGTAGAAGTCCAGTAGTGAAATATCCTTGACCATGTATCCTAGTCCACCTCCTGGTCCAAAGAATCTTCATGGGGGACTCACAAAATTACTGTTGTCCCAATGACTGGCCAACCCATGGTAGAAATAACAATATCCTTGAACGAGCTCAGTGAGTCGAGCAGTCAGTGCAGGCTCAAAGGGACCACAGCAAAAACAGGAGGGATTAAAGAATCTCTTTGTTTGCAATTCAAGTAAATACACCAAGGGCAAAAGAGATACAAAACCTGAACTATGCTCTCAAAACTTCAAGATAATAAAAGGAATCTGACAGGATAGCGTGTGGGAAAGCAGGGATTACCAACTGCTTGCGTTGCTGCTGCTTGAATTTAAGGGCTGTCAGCATTTTTACTAGCACAGGTGAGCTGCCATGTATCTGCTGGCACGAGTATGCCATGGGAACGCTCTGATATTGATAAAAAGAACGTTGTTCCCAGCTCAGTTTATATTGCATCAGAAGCAGTTTAAGATAAACGAAAAAGATGTCACTCACCCCACGAACATCTAAGAAGATGTTTATCAGCATAATTACAGTGATTTGAGTTCACTCATCGTGATGTATCCATGTGATTTTCCCGCAGATGACACTGGAAATGAAGCTTCTTGAAACAACTTAGTGGCAGTCATTTCATCAACGTTACACACAAACTGGTTAGCGAGACAGGCTTCTGATGTATCACAAAACATGGATTATTGGAATTTCCCATGTGAGTTTATTGCTCTGAATTAACAGGGGTTTGTTAGAAAGCCACTGGAAAAGAAGCAGCTTCTAACGCTGTTATGCTGAGTGGCATCACAACGTGACCGTGAGGTGGCAGTGGCCACTCTAAGCTATTAGTGGTAAAGATGATTCTTTCAGGATCTGGCCATAAGTGCTTGGATGATTTGCAAATGGACCCCTAAAGACTTGCAAACAGTAAGTAGCAAAAAAGATCCTCTGGAGGAAGTCAGATGCAAACTTGCCAGTTCTTACACATAGAATAGGGTTCTGGAGATTTTTTTGCAGTTTTTTCCTGAAATTCCCAAAGAGCTGTAGTTGTTAGGGAAGGTGAAAGTCACACATTGTGCACATGAAATCTCTCTGGCCATTGGACTTCACTGCTGGAGGAAATGGAATTGTAGGAAATAAACCCAAAAGATGGCCATGAGGCTGTTCTGTGGCCCAAAGTGGGAGGTTTTCCCCTCTGAGGGACGTGCCAGCTCAACCTGAGTGCTGCAGCCTAAGGCAGCAACGTCACATTGGTGTCAGTGTGGCTGACAAGGATCTCCACTTCTGAGACGACTCTGCTCTGTTTGGACAGGGAAGGCAAAGCACGGGGGAGGAAACTGCTGTAATGCAGAACAATAAAATGAAGTACTGTTACTTACTGTGGAAAGTTTGGTGTGCAAGCAAGCAAGACACCCAGATGGGAGAGGGAGGGCCCAGCTGGGGTAAGGAACACGGCACCCGGTGTTACCCTGTACCACCAAAGGGCAGTGCTTTGCTTCTGCATGGTGCCACACCACTACTCTCATGTTCAGATTAGATGTTAGGAAGAAGTTCTTTACTCAGAGGATGGTGAGGCACTAGAACAGGTTTCCCAGAGAAGCCGTGGCTGCCTCATCCCTGGAAGTGTTCAGAACAAGGCTGGATGGTGCCCTGAGCAATCTGATCTAGTGGGTGGCATCCCTGCCCGTGGCAGGAGGGCTGGAATGAGATGAGCTGTAAGGTCCCTTCCAACCCAAGGCACTCTGTGATTCTGTGTTCTCACACGTACTGTGGTGCATAGCAGCTCATCTGCTGGGCCATCTGCTGAGCTCTCCGCGTACTCGAATTAGGACTGCGACTCCTCATTCCTACGTGCAGCCTTTCAAATTTTACACCCTTCTAACTGAAAACTTTCTTCTCCTGCTTGATCCATTACATCATCCATCCTCATCAGCTGGGGCTGACTTCTAGGACAGCAGTGTTTAGCAGCTTGCTCTTACCCTCCAGGTTAATAACCTCATCTGCTGGAGAAGCATTAAATGCACTTGCCTGCACTCCGTGTGTTGCTCCATCAAACAGGGTCATCATTTCAAAGATGGTGCAGGAATCCCCCAGCCAGAAGCCAGCATCTGCTTTTGTATTCTTTATTTCTAGGTCCTCAGCATACTGCTGGCCATGAGTCATGCAAATCCTATGCCAGGCAAAGCAAAAATGGCTGCACCATGCATAGATTTTATCTCTCAAATAGAAAGTGAGATGTTTCAGTGACAGTTTATTCTTCTTAAGAAGTTACCAATTTCTCTGCAACTCTGCTGTTATATTTCACCATCATCTATCTGGCTGAAATCTCTTTTTGGGGAAACTGTTGTGAGAGAGATGTTACACATGAACTGAAATTGTGCATTTTAATATATTCATATCAATTCATTGTCTCCAATTTCCAGTTACAAGCTGGTAAATGCTGCAGTTCCCGTACCACACACCATCTCTCCCAGTGGCACTGGAGCTACCAGGAGCTCTGATAATGGCAGATCTGAGAATTTCCACTGGGAGGCAAAATCCTCCTATCTGCTTTTCTCTTCCCATTCCCTTGTTTCTGAAGACCACGGCTCTGTGCTTGATCTGCATCCAGACAATTCTTACAAAAGCTAAAGAGAAAAGCCTCAAGCTCGACTCTGATATTCCAGTTCAGTGTTTAATGAAGATAAGAGATCACCAGTCACAAGGTACTATTGTTAGTAGTAAAGAACATGTAGGGAAAACAGCTCAGATCATTTAAATTTTCCCCATTAATACGCTCATAATGGGTTAGAATTTGAGACTGCATTTTTTAGCTTCTGGTTTCTCCCTAAGCTCCTGTTTTGCTGGAGAATATGGGGTGCCATTTCTATTTCAAGATATTTTTCTCTGATGAGTCTGAATACTTGGTACCTGAAATCTTTTCAGAGGACAAAGATGTATTCCAAGCAGATAAAGGCAAATGAAAGCTTCAGATCTAACCTTCCAGTTTGACTGTGCACCTGAACAATTCCAGCAGCTTATTAAAGCCAATGTTTACTTGGTCTAGTGACCAACTGCCCTACAACAAACTGATCTTAGGCTTTATATCCATTAATAGTACAAGGTCTAATACCCGAGTGCTTTCCTCTGATCCTTATCTTTTATCCATATGCATAGATGGCACATAAAATAGTTGCTTTCTTAAAAAAATGCCAATCTCTGAACTAAAATCTACAACAATATGCTCATATAGAGATCCCAGTTACATTTCCAGATCCAGTAAGCCCGAGGAACAAGTCAAACTGAAACCTGCCCGTGGGTGCACAGTAAGTTCTGAGCATTTGAGAATGAGGGCACCGCTGCTGAAGCCTTCACATAGCTCAGGTTGTTAAACTACATGCAAATAATTTGCCTGGAAATAGTCCTGAGACACAGCTCTGGGGTGCATCTCTATGACTGTCCCTCTCCATCACTGTATTCCGGAAAGGACTTCACAGCTCCCGCTTAGCAAAGGATCCTTCTGTCTCTCCACCTCACGAACGTGTTCTCGAGTGACAGGTTTCACTAAAGCACCTCTGACCCCACAACAAGGTAAGTGCCACAGTGAGGGGAGTTCTTAGTGATTGAAAGCAGCAACGTAAATACTCTTTATCTTCACACAGCTTATCTGAAACCTGGCCGTGTCTGCCACTTTCTGCCTTGACATAATTTCATTCAGTTTAACAATCACGCTGTTTGCCCCAGCCAAGAGCACAGGCAGAAACATCACTGCGGCCCATTTGGAGAACTCTAATGGGTAAACTGCTTTCATCTACCAGCCAGCAAAACAAGTTTACTTACAAATTTTAGAAGATCATTTCAAGGACCTGGAAACACAACGAAAGACAAATATGTCCCTTGGGAGGATAACATAACAGAAGTGCAGAGAGTATATACTTCATCCTTCATTCCATTTAGCGATGCTGCTGCTGCTGGTTAAAACTGGGTAGTTTGCTGAGCATAGGCAACACAGCCCTGGAAAGGATCGGCTGTAGGTTGCACTTCTCCCAGCTGGAGACTTCTGTGTAGAAAATGCCTGGTAAAATCTTATTCACTCCAAAGACTGATAAATCATAATAATTGCACTTTAGGGTTTTGAGATAAATGCAGTCTCTGGCAAGGGTAAAGGATTTGATGGAGTCCAAATGAGGGTTTTAACTCCACAGGGGACAGAAAGCCTCTAACACCCACTCCTTCAGTGTGAGGCTGAATACTGGTTGTGCTAGAAAACAACCAGTGTCTCCAATCACAGCAACGGCAACTTCTGATGTAAGTAAATAAACAACCCTGATGGATCCTTAATTACTCGTTTGTTTTCTGACACCGAAAGTCAGGAATTCTGCAGACATCCCTCAAGGTTTGAGGCACTAGGGGTTGGCTTGAGGCTGAAAATTAGGAAAAATTAGGAAAGTTTCTTATTAAGCCAGCTATTCAAATCCACCATTTCCACATTTTAGGAAATGCTCCTAGTCATTCAAGTTCCATCCCTTCATTCAAGGAGTATTAACAAAGAAAAAGAAAATTTTAAACTCCCTGCAGTGTAGGATCAACACTAGTCATACTTAGCATCACTGGCTCTTGTTCCACCCTCTAATTTAATCCTCATCTCTAAATTTTATGCTAAATGTGGGATTTTCTGGAATGCCTCCGATCTGGGTAGGGGGAACATTTATTTGTTTCTTCATCGAAAAGTAACAGATTTGTGGAATTACAAAAATAACACCAAGAAATCTCTAACAGGATTGCATGCACTGAACTGGTTTAGGTTATGGCTGTGGGCTTCTTCCCTACTTCACAAGGGAATTAGAGCCCTTATGCTGTGTCACGTGAATAATTTGTTTATAAGTAAACATACGTATTTAGAGAAAAGATCTTCCAGATTAATTACAAATCTGCTGAATTAACTCATGCATGAGTGAGCTTGGTCCAGTTCCCGTGTCCCACCTCCTGCTAGTGGGAAGGTCTGACAGCTCCCAGCTGCTGTGCCGTGGGCCCTGAGCTGCCAGTGCTCCCAGGAGAGCAGCGGGGCCGAGGGCGAGGCAGGACCACCAGGGTGCTGTGCCTGCCCACCGTGGTGCTGGGAGCGGCCAGGGGCTTTGTGCTGGGGGAACACAGCCCAGGGCTTCCAGCATCTGCAATAACCTTGTGGAAATAAAGTCAGGGGCTGGTCTCTGCGAGCACTGAGGCTGCTGTGCTCATTCCTAGGATAAGGGCTGCTTCTGCTCCGGCTGGGTTTGATCTCCCTGTGGGCCATTCACTGAGGGGTTAGACTCGATGGTCCTTGTGAGTCCCTTCAGACTCAGAATAGTCTGTGATTCGTGGCTGACATGGATGGAGGGAGGGCTGGGCTCTGTTTTTCATACTAGTGGCTTGCAGTTCCCACCACTGACTGAATCAGCCCCTGGAGCTCAAAGAAGAGCTCGTGGTGCTGAGATACCTCAGGAGCACACACAGGCAGCAGAGGAGGGATAAAAGGACCCTGTGCTCGTGCACGACCACGAGCCAGGCTCACAAAGATTTGAGGCAGCTGAAGGTGCAGGCAGGTACCTAGGGCTACTCATAAAGAACCTAAGCACGTTTTTGTATATCTGGTCCTTGGTAACCTGCCAGACTACTCCAAAAAGGACAATGGGTTCAAATTTCCTGTTTCTGGTTTCACGGGAGCACATTTTCTCAAAGCTTGTTCCCTCTGTCGGATTTTCCCTTCAGAGCAAGCCTTTGCAGAGTGAATTTTCAACAGTTCCCCACGTCCTTTGATACCTCCAAGTAGCTACTCAATTCACAAGAGTGTGAGTTGCCACGGTTTTACCAGTTTCCCTTGCAAATTTGATTTTGCAAAGAACAAAGCCAAAAGACTTAGCAGAACTCCCAAGGTGTCATTTTTTTAGAACTCTCACATGCTCAGAAATTCTGTTGTAATTTCCTTCAAAGTAGTTGGGGTTAATGAGACTGAAGAGAATGATAGGAAGGAAAGAAATAATTATATATTCTGTTTTTTTCTCAACATGTCCCAAATGTCACCTCTGACCTGGCTTTCTATTTTTGGTATGGACTAAACTCCCTCTATTTATTTAGCAGCCTACACACCATTACAGTAACATAGCAACAGTACTTTCAGTTGCGAATTTGAAAAAAAAAGGAAAAAAAAGGAACATATGAACATGTTAAAATTGTTAAAGCATCACAGCCTAGTAACACTTCCATAAATGCTTCTTTTTTTTTTTCCCCTTTAAATGATAGAATCGTCAGGTTTTCAATTTGTAAACCGAAAGGAGAGGGAAACCAAAGCAGTGTCACCACCACAAAGCCTGTTCTTCCTATGCCAATCCAACTGTCCCTTAACCTTTCCGTTTGTTTGTCTTAATGATGTTTCAGCTTGACTATTTCTCAGGCTCAGCACAGATGAAAGCAGGAGTTTGGGGAGGATACTGAAACAGTGATGAGATTTATCTGGTGGTTTCCCCCCTCTTTTGAAAAACAGTTCACCATTATTTTAGAACTCATAGCTCAAAGGTGATATGATGCTCAGAGTTATCTGTCAGAAAGGAACATTTCAAAAAGTATAAAGTGGAGTTGGAGTAAGAGTGCCATTTTCAGCTGACAATCCAAATCCCACTGTTTTACAGGAAAAGTTAATCAGTGCAAAAGTAGCCCTGGAGTCAGGGGAGGATCCAGTGAAAACATGTGGTAAATCTTATTTCAGCAGGAGCAAAGCACCTAAAAATCTCCAAAAACCCCCATTTCCCTGAGCTACTTGAGCGCTTCTTAATTTTAAACCTAAGGCCTCAGTGAGAATGCAATTATTTTCTTAAGATGGGTTCAGAATGTTGAACTTATTAAAAATACAACTACTTAAGCTTGCAAAGCTTCCACTATAAATATTAGTAAACAATACAGATGATGTAGCTGGAATAGCAGCGAGCACTTGGCCAAGGAGTGTATGACTTCTCCTGAAACTGTTTCTTCATTGCTACTGTAAACTCAGCTGGCACCTTTCAGATGGGTCTTCTCCTCTCATAGGGATGTGATCAGCACAGTCACCTCTGAACACCAGGGGCTTTCCTATGAAATCGGAAGCAGATCTTGGAAGCTCAGCCTTACAGCAGGGACACATGGTCAGCCTCCTCAGCGCTTACAGACTCAGTTCTTTCACAAACTTAGTGGCTTCACTGCACAGTTTGTAAAGTCTGCAAGCAAAACATAGTTCATGCTTGTTCTGAACTATTGGCTTCTCCTTGGCACGACCAGTTTGTGTCAGCTTGAAAAAAATGGCCTCACAACTGTAAAATCCTTGAACTTCTACAAACAGTTTACAAGTCTGGTATGTAAAAACAGATTGTTCAGAAACTATGTGCTCTGCTGACACCACAGCAGTTGCGAAGTTAGAAAGTGTCCCCTTATGGCCATTATTCTGTCCAACAGAAATATGAATACATAACCCACGGTCCCTGGGACTTGGGAGCCACAGGATGAATGTTTATCACTGACGGGGCTCACAGAAACGTTTGTCTTTAAAAAAAAAAAATGTCAAAAACAAGTTGAAAACTTTCATACGACAACCTAAGTTCCATTTAAATTAACACTCATTTAAGTAATTTCAAATTCATATTAGTAACAACATTGTACTGACTTTCTGTAAAGTGCTCTATGGGAAGAGATCCTGGATAACTGAAATGTGCTGTTCAGGGCTTTTGTGGAACACTACAAAGCAGTTTTGACTGCAAGGGTCAGGTGGGGTTTCTGGCGTCAGATGGGAAGGGAATAACAAAATCTCTAAGAACAGTTGTCTCATTCTAACAATTACAAAGCTATGAATGTGTTAGCCTCAGAAAGGGAGCGTTTTTCTGCCACAAAGACTATACATCAGGTTTGGGTTTTTTTTTTTTAACAAGTACTAAGTTGCAGCAGATTTTAAAACTGAGTTTTGCATGGCTGTATGTTTGTTGATTTGTCTGTTTGTTTTCCTGATGCAACACAAAGTGAAACAAGTCAAGGATATTCTAAAGCAGAAAAAATTTTAAAAGTGCAAGTATTGCATTTTATTCAACAATTAAATGAGAGAGAAGAAAATGTATTTTATCTGGCTGGAAGTAATGTTTTGACATGCAAATTTTATTTCAAACCCAGCATTTTTTCCTTGTCTTATCACATTACTAATTCATTTCCAAATCAAATGAAAAGGACAAGAAAGCAAATAAAATGACTGTTTCTCTACCGAGTAACATTTTAGGAGCAAACTTGTCCCTTTCCCTAAAAACCTATCAAATTTTCATAATGCACATTCATAGCAATTTAATGCATCATTGGTAGAAGTAATGTGTTTATCCATGGTTTTCATGCTACAGCAAAGAGTTCACCAAAGTATGACTTGCAATGCTTCTTCCCGGGAGCCGTGTGACTGCATCACTAGTGGGACTACCACTCAAGTCAACATTTCCTTCTCTATTTCAAACTAGCATGTTTGTTTTCCCCCAAGTCTCTATTTTTGAATGCAAAGACCTGATAACTTTCTGTTTTGATGAGAAACCCATAGCTGGACATTCCTGTGCACTGAAAACATGAAGTCAAAGATTAAACTGGGGCTTCAGGACTATTACGGCTCCACCCAAATAAATAGTCCAAGGAAATTATTCTGATACACAGGTTGCCAAGAACAGCAATGTTTTTTCGAAGTTATTTCTTTCTTAGAAGTCAACCTATCTCATTAAACATTGCATTTAAACTATGAAAACATGGTTAAAATGGAGGAAAACGGTCTAGAATAAACATCACACAAAACCTACCAAAACAAGGTTAAGTGTGGAAAATGGTCTGATTTGCACTTAGCTAATTGCAAATGCTTAACTCCAGTGATGGAAACTCCTCCCTAACATAAATATTCTGCTGTTATTTTACCAGGGAGATCAATGTGTACAGAATTTCACAGAGAAGGGAACGTGTAGGCTGCCACATAGGAGCTTCTGTTTGATGGCCTTCATTTACTTAAAATTCAATTCTTAATATACAAACCAGATAGACCAGAATATACACTGGATTTTAAAATGAAGTAATAACAGAAAAAACATAGGTACAAAACTTACAACTAGAACAAGCTACAGGCTCTGACACCTTTCTCCATTACATGGGATTCATATTTCCACCCAAACTATGAACTGGAGTTACAAAACCCACTCAAATTGGTTAGATAAAGTCAGTTATTTCAATGAGAACTTGGGATATTGATTCCAGAAGGGTATTAAAGGTGACCATAATTCTCTATTCAGAGGGGAGAGGACTCAAGAGGTGAAGCTTTGTAGAAAGCATTTGGGAATAAAAAGACTTCCGTGTTTGGGGTTTTTTATGGATAAAAATTAAGTCCAGATTTCAATTTGATAGTTATTTTTTGGAAACTTCCACCAAGCCTCAAACCAGCAGAAGAGGTACTTGACCTCTCATAGCACTTGTGGATTTCTTTAGGGGAGGGTGGCAGTGTCCTCTGCTGACAGTGGCCCAAGGTTAGATCTGAGAGCAGGTGCTCTGCACCCCACGCGCCCACGGCAGTGCTCCGCAACTCTTGTTCCTATTACTTCAGCAAACTCTTCCATAACTCTACTTTACTTTTTCTTCTTAGTGGCCAGTAACTTCCCGTTTGCTCTCCTGATAAATACCAGAACTTCAGCTAAAAATGGAGAAGTTGTCTACATTCTCTTATCTCCCAAAGCCCTGGCCATGGTGTGCTGCGGTTGGGTCCTGGCAGATGCCCCAACGGTCAGAGCCGTGGGGCTGCGCCTGTGCCTTGCTGGGCCCCTCTGACAGCCCAAAGCACAGAGACAGCAAGAGCAGACACTGCTTTACTCTCTTTTTCCATCTGGCACACTAATTTACACCTCTATTTGTCTTCCCAGACCAGACACTCCGAGAAGAAGCATGGTAGGAAGTGCAAGGCTACATTTTCTAATACGGGGTCCATTTCGGACTCTTGTTCTAGAGATGCTGACAAGCAATTTTGATTTTCAACAACGTTTGAAGAAAACAGTCACTCAGTAAAGTGGGAAACTTGCTTTTTTTTTGAGCAAGTGGTCTTCCCTCATCAATTTGTATAGTACTGAAGATTAAAAATAGCTCTTCAGCTGGGGGACAGCTGTGCAGCAGTGACTTAAATGGAGCTGCACTGACTCACAACAAGTAAGCATCTGTATATAGCCCTTTACTACTGCAAACCACGTAACTTAACACTGACAGTAAGTAAACACTGGTGTGTCATTCAGCAGAGCTACTGCTGCTGTTCCTCACTGGTGTGACAAACTATGGGACAGTGGTTTAAGGACAGGTTGCAATTAGCTGTGTGTTAAAAATCCTATCTCCTTATCAGCACATGAGCAATGTGTCTTCCCAATGGCACTAGCCTCTTATTTCGTTAGACATCTTCTGTGCCTTCTTCCATGTTGTTTTTCCTCTTTTGCACTGGCTGTGGTTAAGTCCTTTGTTTTCTAGGCCAGGAAACCATTCCCTCCTTCCACCTCCACCAATAAACAGAAAACAAATAATAACAATCAGTGATCAGATATATTTCCATATGAAAAGTATCAAAAAGCCAGCTGTTCAATGCTGACATTACAGAATTGCGATGGATGTATTCAGCACTAATATAAGGAATGGTGAAACACATCAAATTTGAAGCAGATTCTTCCATGGCATCTAATTTCATCATGATCCACTTACATCAATACCAAAATTTCCAGTGGGGTCAGATTTTCCTCCTGTGGGGCTGAATGTCAACCTATGCCTGAAACTTAGCATTTTTGGTCTGGAGCAGGATGGACTTCACCTCCATCACCACCACTTCTTAGTTTTTCTTAGCAGCTTCTTCCTCTCTCTCTGCCCCATATCCAGCTTCCCCGAAGCTTTGGGTGTTCCTTGGCACCCAGACAGCCCTGATCAGTGAGAAAAGCTGGAACCAAGCGGGTAAATGAGAGCAGCACAGCTTTCATGTCACACTTAGAGGACAAAGAACTGCAACACAGACCAAATACTCTCCTGGGAGACTTCTTGCCCAACTGCCTCTTCAGATAGGCTGACGTGGTGGTTTCATGGTTCAAGTATCAGACAGAGGGAAAAGCATTGCCCATGCTATTAAACCACTATTAGAGTATTTGCCTGCTGTAGCAATGCTCTTTGTGCTTTCTAATGAATTCTGTGCGTTTAGCACTAAGCTCTCTGTTTTTACAGAAAGTTACACTTGGGTAATTAATCTCATGTTCGTTTCCTGCACATGCAAGAGAGCAGCCTTTGTTAGGGAATGATAAGACACTTCTAAGAATAGTGTTACTAAGAGCATCAGCTTGGTCAGACATTACAGGAAAAATATAGATTCTTAACACCTGCTTTTCAAAGTTTTGAAAACAATGTCCTGCTTACCTAGAGCCAAATGCTGACTTGTTTACGCATAGAAAACCTAAATGTTTTCATCAAAGAACAAGCATAAACGAAGGTATACTTTGGTCTTTAGGCTCTAGTCTTGGAAAGATTAATTTGTTTAATTTGATAAACACTGTAAATATTCTCAGCGACTTCAGTGGGACTATCTGCAGTTCCCAGCCTCACAACTTGAATTCATCTCTTTGTCTAATTTCTTAACTACAGATTCAACTAAAATTAATTGGATTTTCTTAGTGATTGTAATAGACGGAGGATTAAGAATTTCTCTGTGTGTAAAACAAGGTGACCCTCAGGTTGGACCTTACAAAGGCCGGATGCTGAACTCAGGGAAATGTAAACTGGGAGACAACCCTGTGAGAGCAACGGAGGCTCGGCAACATAGGTCCCATGAGCAGCAGAGCAAGCTGGCATTTGAAGCTCCCTGGAAGCTTCAGCTCAGACCGTGGGCTTTGCCAGCTGAACACAAAGGGTGGTGTACAGTTTTGGGATTTATGTATGTTGTCAGTTCAGAACCAGAGCCAACACCATTCTCCTGTAAGCGGTTGACACTTGACACCTACTGAAGTCAGTTTAAACAGTCATTGTTTTAAAGCTCTGTTGTTTTTAAGCAGTCACTGCGGTTCAGCCTGAGCTATCTGCCACTCCAGTGCAAGATGCACAAGCTGCCATGCTGGTGACGCTGTATAAAAAGTGTGGGGAAAAGAGTTTAGAGCAAGTGAGAGACAATTTCCATTTGGTTTGTAGCATCCACTGTGTAACCAGTCATATGAGAAAGGACATTAAGCTTTGCTGTACTTGCAGCAGATTTTTTTTTCCGCTTTATGATGGACAAAGGAGTAGCTTATCCTCCTAACCAGAAAACAGAGCCTAATCTGCAGAGATCTGGCTAATCTAGTGGTTGATGTTTGGAGAATAACACAGAACAAATTTCCCTTGGTTTTGTTGTGCAAAATCTGAGCAGAGCAGACTGCAACTAGTCTTGTGAGCCGATCAGAGCCCCTGTTGTGACTATTATCTTGACTGTATAATGGGGGCTTTCAAATCCCAGCTTTATCACATTCTGTTTTCTCTACTTTGCCCTTTTATGAATATTGAGTCATCAAAAATAGCTTCACTGACAGAGTTACTAATGATACCAGCTGGGTGAATCAGTGGCTCTTACATTGTGTCTGCTATACAGCCCTATTAGTATACTCATTACAAAATATAGCAAAAATTAGAGACCCATATTTTATTTGCAGCTCCCCTGAGACACATCATAGTAGTTATTTTAGAATTGGAAAATGCTAGCAGAACAAAGCAAATATTCAGCCATTTCTATGCAATACTGTGGTCTAAGAGAAGAAACTCTGGTTTAGAATAAGTTAAAAGTAAAATCTGACATCAGGAAATTATCCTTTCTGCTAGTCTTTGGTGCTAAGAAAAAATACGCTACCAAACGATACCCACCACATTCTTCACGATACAGTTATGCCTCATATTACTCGAAAAAGCTAACATCAGCAGTCCGGAGAAAACGCTGATAACAGAAGTGAATACGACAAATGATGCAAGCCATGCATTCGGCTCGGCAGCGAGAGACACGTACGGTGGCATCCTACTAGTACAGAGCTCGGGGGTAAGTTAGGTTAGAAGGGCATGACTCAAACGGGTATTACCGAATCCAAAAGTGTAACAACACAACAACACATCGACATGCCTGATGAAGAACCATCACAAATGAGTATGCAAAATGGCCCACGATGGGCTTTACATTTTTAATGCTGTCCCAAGCAAATTTTAAAGGGTCATTTATTCCTACCCGGAGTGCCTTCCTCACAGCCCTGCAACGAGACAGTTTCCTATGTTTGCAACACACATCCTTTTTTTTTT